>JASGLE010000003.1:7212500-7812500 GCA_030179965.1 Cyperus esculentus | reverse complement strand
TTTGTGTATACAAACTTAATTGTTATGCAATAAAACTCATATGCTATACAATTATACTCAGTTGTTGTGCCTACAAACTCTCTTGTTATGCAATGAAACTCAATTGTTATGTATGCAAACTTAGTTATTGTGCAATGAGACTCACTTATAGTGTATGCAAACTTAGTTACTGTGCATGCACACTAGTTATTTCAAAACTGAGACACGATTCAACAAATTTTAACCAGTTCGTAACCCTTTTATCCGGTTCACTGCATAGTATGCATAAATAATAAAATAACTATGTGCATAACAACTGCATTTGTATGCATAAACAATAATTAAGATTCATTGCATAATAATGAAAAAAAAATCCCATATCAATGAGGGGAGTTGAGGCCGGAATGGTATATCAATGACGGAGCTCCCTTCATTTATTTTAAATTTTAGTCAATGTGTTTTTTTTTGGTTTTGTGATAAATATGATAGACTTATATAGTCAATATACATATGTGTTATACAAATCGGTTTACCTAATTGCCTACTAGTGCACACCTATATTTTTAATTTTCAACACCAGTACACCACTCTCTCTTCTAATACTCATATTTTCTGTGAAACATAACATTCGGTCAATGTGTTGTTGAGCGTAATTATGTGGGGCAAGTGAAGTCTGTGTCCGCTTCGATCTCTAAATTAAACTCTTTCCTACCCTGCCTGCCATCATCGTTCCTATCTTTTTCTTTTCTTATACAAATACAGCACATACACACAAAGTCCAATCTTAATTTAGGCAATCCAATGAGATTCCTTAATTGTGCCTCGCTACATGTTAAGTTATACCCGCCATAAAAAGTCATATACCAGTTCTCTATCATCAACCTTACTACGTACTCAACTCATCACTCCATTCCTTTTTATTATTATAATTATAATAATTAACAACTAGCTGATTCCTAATTGAATTTCATAATTCAATTAAATCTGTTAATTAACTCTTAGCCATGTTTCATTTCTACATGTAATCTACACATATAATTAATAATTATATAGAGGGATGCTAACTGTCCCCCACAAAAAATCCCCCTTAAATGTCCCCCGCGCGCATACTCTCGTCCACGTCAACTATGAACACCGAAGACCATTGGATATGAACACCCGCCAATAACAGTATGAACATCTGAGCGCGCTCTGATTTTCATCACGTGCTGAAATTGAATTAAGCACGTGCTTAATTTATTTTTGCACGTGGAAAATATGCCAACTCCCGTCCACGTCAACTATGAACACCAAAGACCATTTGATATGTACACCCGCGAACAAGCAGTATAAACACCCGCGCGCACTCCGATTTTCATCACGTGTTGAAATTGAATTAAGCACGTGCTTAATTTATTTTTGCACATGGAAAATATGCCAAAAAAATTTTCTCCCAATTTGCATTGTTCATAGAGCTCTCAGAGGGTGTTCATACTGAATGTATCGTGGTGTTCATACCATTTGCCAACTGGTATTCATACCGGTTCCAACAGAAACGGATGGGGGACGTTTAAGGGGGACAAATGATGGGGGACAAAGAGATTATCTCAATTATATATTAGCGGTTACGGCAACTTAAAATGAAAAATATTTATGGATGTACTATTTAACTTATAGATCGATAGTGTTTCAAATTTTCAATCAATTTAAACATTGTTGGATGGCTTATCAAAATTTTATACATTTTTTTACGCTTATAATTTAACAGATCTTTGAAGAGTTATCAAACGTCACTTAAATTGAATAAATCGGAAACATAATTAATCTATAAGTTAAACAATATTTTCGTAAACTTTTTTCTATTTTTGAGAATTTTTTTTTCAAATTTTTAAAAATTAATATTGTCAAGATTGCAAAAATAAGCATTGTCAATGGAGCCCTCCTCTAATATCCTAAACCACGGGAGTCTTTGCATCAACATTGATTGTTAAGCAAGATAATATATGAATTAATAACTTTATTATTTTTTGCTTGTACATTCTAAATTCTTTAAGGGTCATGACTCATGATATTAGCCTTCCCCCAAAAATCTCCCATAAAAATCCCCCATAAGAAAAATCTCCCAATAGATTTTCTCATATTCTACCACATGCATCACTTGTGCCTCTCAATCCCGAAAGTGATTATACTAAATATTATTAATTTGTGAATATATCCGATATAAAAATATATATAAAAAATTTTAGTCACCCCCAAAAAAAACAAAGAAAAAGGAAACCGAAAGTGATTATACGAAATGTTATTTGTGAGTATATCAATGTAAAAATATTTATGCAAGCTTTTAGTAGTGGTTATAAAAATATTTTTGTGTAGATAAGTTTGAAAAGTGATTATACTATATATCAAAATTGTATATGTTAAGAACTTAAGATGTATGTCATAAAAAGTAAACGCTTAGAGTACGTAAGAGATACTCTTGGGGATGGTTAAGAGGACTAGAATAATTTCTCATTAACTCACTAATTATTGAGTGAGACCTTTTATTAGTATGCATTAATTTAATTTTATGCACCTTCGTATGAACAAATAACATTGTCCGGTATTATTATATCATCATATATACTTGGCATGAAATTCTTAATTATCCGTAGAGTTAGTTGGGCGTAACCAACCAACCAACAGCAACAATTGTTGTTATAACGTCTCATGTAATAAGTTATAAGTTATTAATACTTCAATTAATTTTCAAACACAGCGCATAAAGGAAGCAAAGGCAACTTGTGTAATTAACAACGGATGAATGAAAAATTAAGATTATTTTGTAAAATTAATGAAGTTGCTAATTTGGATACATAATATATATGAATTGTTAGTGTTTGCGTTTGATATGATGATAGGAAAAAAAGGAGATCACACAACCCCACAACATGCAGAATCCATGGGCATTATTGAATTGTCAATTGTGTGATACCCTTGATTCCTCGAACAGAACCAACACACAACACAAACCTGACGCATGATATGATCTCTCTAACAAATCCCCCTTCCCCTTCCCTTGTCATGTTTTTGTTGTCCTTAATTAGACCTTAATTGATTGATTTAATTCCTCTGGCATTATCCAGGGGAAGGACAATATTACCCCCGCAACAATTAGTTAGTTTCTGGATAAATAAAAAAATAAAATGATTAATCATGACTTTGTAATTATATCATTTGGTTGGTGTATGTTGTAATTAAGTAACATATATGTATGCAGTTTCGATGTATATTCGAATTGAGCTTGTTATTGACTACAACATATATTATATAAATAGCTTTTCCTAACAACTTAAACTAAAAAAGGAAGAAGAAGGAAAATGATGTGGATCATGAAGGTGAATTGAGGAAGGAATTGATGGAGTGACTTTGACTTGGCTGGAGTTGAAGCAGTGAAATTGAATTGAATACAAATGAAAGGAAGGGCATAGTCATAGCCATAGATGGAAATATATAATTAATTAAGTGGAGCTGAGATGAGCTGAGAAATGCTGCTGCATGCTGCTGTGCCGAGAAGAGAAGAAATCACCAAACCCAACAATCCAACTCCCTCCATATATGATATCTATCCATCCATTAAATTAAATTTAATATATTTAATGAATGAATTGAATTGAATTAATAGCAACGGAGGAGGATAGGATAGGATTGCACTCACTCCAGAAAGTAGTAATTAAAATAAAATAAAGGAACCGGCCGGAGAATTTGTTAAAATGAAATGAAAAAAAAAGATAGAGAGAGGGAGAGAGCAGGGGACTCAACTGAAGTGAAGTGAAGTGAAGAGGGGCGGGTCCAACCGAACCAAACGTGGGAAATTAAATGGAGCAGACGAGACCCAGACCCAGATGACTACTCTATTCTATTCTATTCTATTTCCCTAATTAATCAATGAATTAATTTCCTTTCCTTTATATTCATCTCATATCTTATATCTATATGACTATGACTATATCTATATATATACACACAGAGAGAGAGAGAGAGAGAGAGAGAGAGAGAGAACTGAAGAGCAGCCATGTTCTAATTCTAAGTTCCTCTATGTTATGTTGTAAGTTGTAACCACCTCCCCTCCCCTCCCCTCCCCTCCCTTCAATTCAACTCAATTCCCATTTACAAACTCATATATGGATTTCAACTCCTCCTCCTCCTCCTCCTCCACTATTGCTGCAATCGCTGCCGTCTCTGACTTCCTAGACGACTCCTACCGCCCCCTGCCCTCCGTCTACCTCGCCTTTCTTGCCATCTGGGTTCTCTCTGCCCTTTCTTGGGCCCTCTCCTCTTGGCGCACTCATCACCATTTACAAACTAATCTCCAATGGATGCTCTCCCTCGTTCCCCTCATCAAAACCCTTCAACTCGCCCTTGCCTTTTCCTTCTGGTACTCCTGCCTCAACCTTGAGGTTTGTTCCCTTTGGATGTCCTTTGGTGTTTATGTCACCGGAATTCTCTTCCAGACTGCAGCATTCGTCGCATTCTTGCTAATATCACACGGCTACTGCATTGTGTGTGAGAGAATCTCCCTGCGCGAGCGTCGTACCACCGCCGCTATTGGCTCTCTTCTCTACTTGTCTCAAATTGGCTACAAGGCCGGTCTTCCTTATTTCACCGTAAGGGCTCCTATTAATAATTCTCTTCATTAATTATTGTTTCTACTGCCCCCTCCCTCCATGATTATGCTTAATTTTTCGTGTTTCTTGAGCATGCAGGTCTTCCTTCTGGCCAGCTACTTGGTCTCATTCTATATCATCTTCAGACGAACTTCTGACAACTTATTGATGCTTAGCGAGCAATTGAATTTTATAGAGGATGAAGATGTTCCATCAATGCATGGTGCACTCACCACTAAATACACCATGTTCAAGTCAGTTCTCTTTTCTTAACCGTACCTCTGATTTATTTATTTCTTAGCCAATCAACTTAATTCCACATATATGGCTCTCATTGATCAGCTGTTTATCTTTGGCATGTATATCACAGTTGGCGATTATGTCTTGTACAAAGCATTCCTCGCTTTTTATCTGTATACTTGCATCCTTAACAATTTTCTGCATTTATAATTAATTTTCCCTCAAAAAATAATGCTGTGACGATTTCCTTAAAATTGCTATTTTTTATTCTACTAGGAGATTTCAAGGAACAATGCAGATTGTTGCAGTGGCATATATTTTGGTATGATCTTCTGAGTTTAATCTTGTCAAGGTTTTCTTGTCAGTACTAGGTTCACCATATCAATCATTGATCCATTACTGCTACTGCTGAAAAATTGGATAACTGATAGTGGTGGATTTCTTTGTGCTGGTTTTTTTAGCCAGAAGTAATAACCAACAGAAACATATAATGCCAGAAAACTTGTTAGGAAAGAAAAAACATAATGGAAACAGTATGCACTTTGAGACATTATGACTGATGAGGAGACAGTATCTAAAATCTGAATGACATTAGACCTTGGTAGTTGGTATATCATCACCCTGCAACTAAAAAGAATCTATTACCAGTACAACCTGTAATTAAATGGCAGATACCTGCATATCACTGAGCTTGAGTGATTTCAAAAAGTTAGCATTAGGAAAGATATTTTGCATATATGTCCTACATAAAAAAAGTCGTACTCATATGATCTAAAAAGGGTGGTCTTTGTTTCTGCAGATGAATATAAACACTGAGGACACACCAGACAATTATTGGTTTCGCTTGTTACTGCGTGAATGGGTGCAATATTGCATCTTCCTCTACATTGGGTAAGTTGATAAAGAGAAGAATGAACCAACTTCACACACAAGATTACCTAATATCATTTATGTACATTCTGATATGCAAATTCAATGCTATTGAGATCAACATTAAGCCTGTTCTCTAGACCTTACAAAATGGAAATAAACCTTCCACAAAAATCTTCACAGAAACACTTATCCTTAAAATCTACTACTAATTTTCCTCCAAAAAAAAATTATAATGTACTTCAAACTAAACTTGTAGTATGGCTCATTCTGTTTATGTAGCTATTGATATTCAAAATTTCCCATTTTCAGTTGGAATTTTAGAATACCTGAAGCATTGATGCATTTCTCAGTGATGCCTGCTTTGAAGTCAGGCTGGGAGATGACTATACCCCCGGTTTATAGCGTGGTATGTACAAATATGTATACTCTTCTCCAAGTACTTTTCATATTTTTTAAACACATTAATTATACATTTATACTCTTCACGTGGAATCACCAATTGATAACTAGAATTACATTGTTTTGTATTTAGTGGGACAGATACGGTCAGAAGAGTTAGGATTTAATTGACAGTTGAGTATATGTCAGATAAACTGCTAAATTTTATGGAACTAATTGAACGATTTAGAGAGATTAATCATATATTGATGAAGGAACTCAGAATGGAAAGAAGGAGAGGAAGAGACAATCAGTTACTTAATTCATTTCTGTTCAATAGTATAAACAGCCCAGTATAAATTATACATGTTACCAGAAAAGCCCTTGCTACATGTTTAACACGAGAGATAATTTATCAAACATAAACCAAGCTTTTCTCTTATATTGAAATCGATTTTTAACTGGTTATGTCTTAATCGTTGATTTGACTGTTGACCAATGATACTGATCATTACATTTTTCAGGAAGTAAATGAAGCTGAGTTCAAGGACCTGATCTCTCAAGAATGGCATGTTGGCGTGGTAAGTTAGAGTTAAATTGCGGCATCTACTTTTATCATGCATTCGTTCTTAATTAACTGTTTTCATTATTCACTGATTTCACAAAAAGTAGTTTTTCTTGCATGGCTCATAACTGTTGAATTGCCAACGTTTCCATCAGTAGTATTGCCAGTGAATTAGTTCTCTTAAACTACACCTTGTTCTTTTCCCCCCATTTAGTTATAACTTTATTTAGCAATAAATATAACCATAATGATTCGTGGGGTGTTTGATCCATTATCTTTTGTTTCATTCAAAAAAGTTTTTAATTATATGATGTTACTGATGTGCAGAAAACCTCCGCATGCTCTAGTTCAGGTGAAGCAACTGATCCAGTATTCGTAATAGTTCAAAACCCCCGTGCCAAACATAAGGCTTCACCAAGTCATAGTCAACATGGCCAAGTTGTAGGTATCATAAGTTCCACAAATGGAAGACACCATAATTTGGAGGATCAAGTTTAAATGCTTCTATTTTTTTTTTCCCCTTTCTTTTTGCCATCTTGGAGGTAATTTCTGCTCAACGCAGAAGCAGTACAGGCATTTTACTTCCATTTTGTACTTCTCTTCTCTCTCTCTCTCTCTCTCTCTCTCTCTCTTTTTTTTTTTTTTCCTTTAATCATCAGAGCTTTGTGAATAATCGGTAGATAGCAACGCATTTGAGTTAGCCAGAAGTACTTGATTTATAAATATTACTTTTCCAATTTGTAGATTGTAAGGATTCTTACTTAACATAAGTTTTGTATGTGATAATTTGGTTGAACTTGAGAATGAATAAAGAGACTGCTCTAGGTGTTGTTCATTTCTTTCATTTTTAAAGTTTGAGTTCCAATTGAATGGGCCTTGCACTTGCTTACTTGATGCGAGCGGACCGGCGGAGGGCTCCCAGGCCCAGCGATCATCAAGTCGAATCAAATCGCTGAGGCCTCGATGGGCCTTCATGCGGGCCAATGGATCAGCCCATACGATACGATACGATGTTCCTTCCTTCCAATTTGGGCCAATTCTATAATTATAAATTATAATTAACTTGCGCTCTCTGATATACCTACATAATATTAATATAGTAAAGAGTCCCACCTTACTTTGGGCTGAAATTGTTATTTTTATAATAATTTTTTAAGATAATATATAATAGGCCTTAAATTAAGATAATATGTAATGAGTCTTAAATTGAGAAAATTGATATGGACCTTAAGTTCTAATCAACATTATCATAACCGAACCAGAGGACGACCCGGTAGAACTTCGGGTCAGTGGTTCACTTGTCAGATCGTCGGGTCAACCAGTTCAATCGTTGGTTTTTTTTAATTAAATACATATGATTATGTTATTTATTTAAGTCAAATATTATAGATATTATATGTCAATATTAACTCATTTATGAATAAAATGTACTATAAAGTCAAATATATCACATAAAACTAAATATTTTTAACAAAAAATTTAACATTTGAATGTTTTATATCCGCAATTACTAATCATAAATGGCAAAATTTAGTGATCGTATCTAAATCTTGACGATGTATAAAGTAGTTGATCAACTAAGATTTGATATTTTAATAATTATAAACTTAAACGAATTATAAAATATTGCAATCATTTTAAAATAACATTATTTCCATGTACTTCTATATGATTTATGGCATATATCACTAAATATTTAATTATTGGAAATTGTGAGGGCTTGTATGTAAAATTTAACAATATACAAATCAAAAGTACTTTTAGCACCAATGTACCTTCCCAAAAAAAGTAATTAATGACATAAGCATTGAACCGGTTTTTTTTTGTACGGTTAGGAGGCGGGTTTTTTTACAAAAACGGCCAAAAGAACCTAATTTTCATGGTTTCAGCACAAACGGTCCTACTAATGAACCAAACCATGATTGGTACCAGTTCCGGTTTTTTCCGGTCAGACCGTCCGGTCCGATTTTAATAACAGTGGTTTTAATGGGTTGAGATATTAAAGTACGTCAACGATGATGATTGATCTAATGGAATAATCGACGGCTGAGATTTATTCTTTGGAGAAGATAGAACTTTTATGCCAAAAAATCCAATATACTTTTATTAGGAGTAAGGATGAAATATGGTTTTGTTATAGTTCCAGCCTTCCACTTGTTTTCTTCTTTTTTTTCTTTGAGTGGCAGGTTTAGGACATACAAAATTAAAATTAGCGTGCCAATTTTCTCCTGTAAGCATTCATCATTATATTCTTTTTATTGCTAGTAGCGAAAATTGCTATAAACCTTTTACTTTGATACAAAAATAAAATGAAATGAAAACAAAAAAAAATATGTGCATTCTTGTAAGCAATTCAATCAAATTTGCACATTATGCTTTGTGAATCTGGGAACATCTAAAATTAGACAGTTCTTTGTGAATTATAACTATCATTTAAATTTTAAAGATTTAATCAGCTTTCTGCTTTAAAAAATTTACAGAACCAACTGTTCAATAAAAGGTGAATTTTGTAGGAAAGAAAGAATTAATATTGTATTAGATGAAAGATTTAAAGCAGTGCATCATGATCCTTGAGTCTAGGCGTCAAGAGAAAAAACACTGGAATCTGAATATATAAATTTTTGTATGTGAAGATAATATAAAAGTGCAGGGTTCCGCTGCCTCCACTTTTCCTGCCTCCAACCTGCCTCCAGATCTGAGTCGTCCATAAAAAATAAGATCTATGATCCAGATCTGTTCCCTAATGTGAAAACTGAAAACCTTTCTCCCTTCTCTCTCATTTCTCTCCTCCCCTCTCATGTTTTCTTCCCTTCCCTACTTCTCAATGCTATCCTTGTTACTTCCCTTCTCTACTTCTCTCTCCAAAGTTCCTCTTAGTACGGACCCCATTCTTACCAAGGTGGACCTCACACTCGCCAACCCTACTTTCAGAGAAGAGAGCATTTAGTTTGTCGAAAGCAGAGGGCGGCGAGATAGGAGCAGAAAGCGAGAGTCAGCGATACATGGAGGGGGGCTGTGCAGGGAGGAGAGGGTGGTTGGGTCTAGGGGGTTTATCGGTGGGGTGGGGGTGTACTTTTCGGAGCCTAGGAGGGGGATTGCAAATGAAAAGACGAGAGAAAAAGACTTAATGAGTGGATTAATCAGCTTCATTCAGCTCAGATATGATGGACGACTCAGATCTGGAGGCAGGTTGGAGGCAGGAAAAGTAGAGGCAGCGGAACACTTCTCAATATAAAATATTCATATATTGAGAAAAAGAAACTAGTGTATAGACCTATAATAAAGGATTAGCTTTTGATTAGATGTGTGACATGGATATGCATATTTCTGGATCCGGTATGAATATGATATGATTAGTGGAAGAAAAATGTGTTTAATTAATTCTAAACATCCGTTGGCCCGATCTCTTTGTACAAGAGAGTGCATTGCATAGCAATATAGCATAGGGTCTCACTGTTAGTGCTTGTGCTTGTGCTTGGGCTCGGGCTCGGTTGAGGGTAAAATGGCGGCCCATATATCATATCACGAGTCTATATCTGTTGTTACTCTATGATAAAAACAGGGCTCTATTATTCTAATTTGGACTGTTAGTTCACTTTAGATTTTAGGGGATTTTTTTATAACAAATCTGATCTGTTAATTTTAATCCAATGACCCAAATTAGAATAACAAGATCTTGTTTAATTTTTTCTAATTGGAATAACAGCGGATGTCAACTCATCATATCATCACTAGTATCATTACATATATGAGTCCATTCACAATACTTATCTCAATAGTACTGACAAGGGGCTTTAATAAATTTGAAAAAAAATACAAAAAATCTTTAGAAAAAAAACAATAATAGTGTTTGGTTCAAAGTGGTCCCTGAACTCTTTTTTGGTTCAAGTTAGTCCCTGAACTATTGGATTTGGTTCAAAGTGGTCCTTGAACTCTTTTTTGGTTCAAGTTGGTCCCTGAACTATTGGATTTGGTTCAAATTGGTCCTTGAACTATTTTTTTGTTCAATTTGGTCTCTGAACTATATGGTTTGATTGGTATTACTCCCAATTTACTTCCATTTATGCTAACTGATATAGTTTAGGAATGAATTTCAGTATCAATTAGTATAAAAAAAAAGTACCCGTGAGGGATTATATGTACCAAATCTATAAGTTTAAGGATCAATTTGAACCAAAAAATAGTTCAAGGACCAATATGAACCAAATGCAACAGTCCAGGGACCAATTTGAACCAAAAAATAGTTTAGGGACCAATTTGAACAAAATGCAGTTCAGGGACCAAAATCGGACTTTCCTCATTTTTTTTAATTTACAGATTAATAGTGTTTTGAAATTCAATCAATTTGTACATTATTTGATGACTTATCAAAAATTTATTTACCTATTAACGGTTGTAAATTCAAGTCTTTAATTAAAAGATATCATACATTACTTGAATTGAATATAATAAAGTATAATATTCTATAAGCTAAATAACTCTTCTATAAACTTTGTTGAGTGGTTATGCTATGGATTGGTTAAACAACCTTTCATTTTAATTTTCGAACCAAGTGGTTCTTATCAAACATCTCTTTTTAATTATATCTGAAAGACATGTCGTAATCATTTAATTATAAAAAATGAATGACCTATATTTCATCAAATCCGTAGCAGAATTAGCCAACTTTTTTTTTTAATTTTTAAGAATTTTTAATAATTTTATTTCAAAGTTATTGAATAACTTGGAGTGTCAAGATTAAGATTATCCAGATAAGCATGGTCATACATGATATGATATCATGCATACAGTTGTGTTGGTAAAAAGTGAGAAAATAAGATTGAGATTGGTGCTTTTCACGTATGCAAAGTCCATCATGGCATCATATCATATACATGATCCTATGATTGATAGTAGAGCATATATATCGTGGATCGAGGTTAATTTTGGGAGTCAATCTCGATCGGAGTCCCCAGCAAACCAGCTTTGCTTTGCTTTGCTTCGCTTTGCTTTGGTACCTAGACTAGAATCAGATTTGTACCTGCCCTTTTGTTTTTAAAAGGCGTTGCTTGCGAGCCAACCCAAGACTCCAAGAGGCAAGAGGCAAGAGCTAGCTACCCTTGTTACTCTTATTTCTTATAGACAGTTCACAGTTACGTATAAATTACTTAATTAATTGTTCTATTTTCTTTTTCTTTTTCTTTTCTCCTCTCTTCTCTTCTTTTCTTTTGTTTCTTTTCATTTTGCATGGGAATCCGAATTAATTAGTGGATAAATAAATAAATTATTATAAATAATAAATCCATCAAAGACAAAGAGGTAGCTAGATTGGTGTGGGCCCTTCCCCCGGGGTTACTTTTTTTCGTATGAATTATGAAATGAATAAGTAAAATAAAGGAGCATACTCATATATATAATATAATATAATATGGATATGATGTGTTGCTTCCAACCGTCTATCCCCATTGCCCCCAACCGTAGTAAAGGTTTTGTAAACTGTCCATCTCTTCTCAAAATTCATTCAGAACGTTTTGTAAACTGTCCATATTTTCCAAAATTCATTTAGAACGTTTTGTAAATTGTCCATCTATTCCCAAAATTTATTTAGAACGTTTGTTAACTGCCCATTTGTGCTCAAAATTTATTTAGAACGTTTTGTAATATGTCTTTTTATTTATTTATTTACGTCAATAGTATGGGACAACTAGGGGGCAGTGTATCACTATCCAATATAATATAGCTTAGCTCCTCAATGAATGTGAGATTGTGAGTAGCCAAATAAGTGGTGCATAAACATAACATAACATAAAGCGGAAGAATGAATGAATGCCGGAAGGATTGGGAACAAAACGACAGCGATCTCTAGGCCTTTTTGGGATCCTTGTCGGAACATACATATTTAACACACTAACACAGAACCGAACAGAACACCAATCCAATCTCATGAGTCATGGCTCACGGTCAGCTGCTTTTTCAATGACGATATCGATATATATGGATCAATGATCATCAATCAGTCTTCATCCATCCATCCATCTCACCATCTCCTCTCTTCTTTTCTTTCCATCCAATTAATATCTATGCTTAATTTAATTTTGGCACTGTAATTTAATTATGTACAGCCAACTGACTACTGAGGGAAAGGAATATTATAGCCATCACTTCACAATGCTAGCTTCTATTCACAAATTATCACAATGACCTTTTATATTTTTTAATAACTCTGTTAAATTCTTCAAACTTGAAAAACATTTATACAAATTATAGGATGTATATATGAAATTTCAATTATATATGCATGGTTTCCAATAAATTGTCCGGGGTATATAAAACAACTACTGAGATATTTTCTGGACTTTTGTTTTTCGACTTTTCTGGTTTCAGAATTTTCAAAATTGATGTACAAACAAGCACTATTTTTATTATTACTTTGAGATTTATTTTCAAAGAATCTAAAATAAATATTTAGAGAACTCTAAGAATATAAAATTATTGTATACATATTATTTTTATACTAAAAATTTATTATAATCATTAAAGTTTTTTTTTAGTGCATTTGAGATGGAACTATCGTTTTCACAGCAAACTTGAACTCCCTTTAATTTGTATATATGTATTATTATTTTTTTGGGGGGATAAATTAAAATTAAAATGAAGTAGCTAGCACTGGAGTGAGTTCAGTGACGAAGCCAGGAGACAATTAATGGAGGGGAAAATTTTACGGTTACATTCATGTAATATATAAGTATATCTATTATGAAACTTAATTTACATTTAAATGCAACATATTTTTTTTTTATATTGAAATGTATTCTTAACAATGACCATATGCATGCATAGTATAGTTAATTTTATACAATCTCATGGTTTATTATTTTTTTTAATTATATATGGTCCAAATTGAATAAAATCAAAAGATTTAATATAAATTACCACTTATGAACTCTAATGTTTGTGAATTGATCAAAACTAAACATAAAATTTGAAATTTGAAAGACCAAAAAAATTATAAATGATGCATCTATAATGTTTAGGGTAGATCAAGGGGGGGTCATGTCCCCCCCAAACCCCCCCTTGGCTCCGTGAATGAGTGAGTTTGTGGATGGATGCAATTAAATGTGCAGCATGGATGAGCAATGAGCATGGCAGATGAGTGTCGGCCGGAGAGGAAAAGGAGAGGGCTAGCTAAGGGCATTTGCGTAGTACGTACTTTAGTTGCATTATATATTCATATAATTAAACAATAAAACAAACAATGGGAATGAGAATGATGGGTTCCACTTCCACCTTTAGTTTAATTTCCTTAATCTGTCTTTGATCAGGATTCCGGCCCCACCTTAGCTTAGCTTGCTTTGACTTGAATCTCTCTGATTGCATTGCATCATGCATGCAAATATGCAGTTGTAATTAGAAAGTAAAATTAAACCTGATCGATCGATCATGAGATCAGAAAAGATATATAGCAGCATAACAGCAGCAGCAGTAGACTGATCACTGATGTCTGATCGATGAGATCATGAGGTGATGTACAGTGCCATCGATCCTAGCTCTCATCCTCTTTCTCTTAATTAAATTCTTCTCTTCTTTTTATTAACCACTGTATGTCCACTGGATTACTCGATCTCTTCATTTTCTTCGGACTCTTCATCTCCATTTACCTCACCTGGTCATATCATATGATACAGATATTTACTTATGTGCCAACCAACCAAATAGCTAGTATACAAGGATACGTGCATGCATGCATGGGCCAAGCTTAATTAATTAGAAACTTTTTTAAATATATAATTAAGCATACAGAGATATAATAACTAGCTATATATATATATATATAACAATAATAAAGTAATTAATTGCTATATATTTATGACGTTAATTCAAATACCTATTTTATTACGAAGAGCTAATGTTGCTCTTAATCACTAAATTAAATTAAAGGCAGGTTCTTTCAATTTCAATTGTAGTACGTAATGCTTCCACATATTTTCAAAATTTGTAATTGTGACAAATTAAAATCACAAAAACCCACGAAAAAGTTAAAGCGCAGGAGAATTGCAATTGTTAATCAAAAGAAGATAGGTTTAAATAAAGAAAATAAAAAGAAGGAAATGGAGAAAGAAAAGACAGGATCTTCGAAGTTCTAAGAGTAAGACTGAGACTAAGACTCTGACCGATTGTTCCTTGGACCGATGATCTTATTAATTGATTCTCCACTCTCCTCCTTTTTCTTTTCTTTCTTTTGATTCTCTTCTTATCATTGTCAAGTGAGCTTCGCCATGCATTTTCTTTTCTTTTTTTTTTTTTTTCCTTTTACAATCTAGCTTCTTTCTTAATCACAAATATATATTTCTCTTCTTTTGAGTTTTCTTTAATGTTTGCCTCTCATCATTTCTTTCATATCTTTTCTCCTTGACTAATATTGATTATATTGAGAAGCATCATGTCATTGTCATAGAAGGATAACCAGTAACCAATATTAGTCATTTGATTTGTTAAAATTATGTTTATTGGTAGAGTTTCGTATATTATATATGACTAAAGAAGTATCTGTACGTATACCATATATATATAAGCTTCAAAATTCATTCACATTTCTGTCAATTATATGCGAACATATATATTAATTTTTTCATGGGCAATATATATATATATATACACACGTATGCGACACATATACAAATACGCATGATATTAACAAAAAAATTAACAATAATAACACTTTTATTGAAATTATGTATCATGTATGAAAAGGTCTGAATTTTACCGAGCCGAGCCGAGTTAGGCTAAGTTCAAACTCAGCTCGTTAAGTTAACGAGCCAAAAACACAAGCTCAAGATCAGCTCGTTTAATTAACAAGTTGACCGAGCTGGCTCGTTAAGCTCATTTATTTTTTAATAATAAAATTTTAAGTATGTTATATCAAAATTTATATAAAAATCAACAAAATGATTATCAAAAATATGTTTGTATACATTTTACATTACAATTTTATATATATTAGACCATATGTTGTATAAGATATTAATAATCTACGATAAGAGCAGTACGAATTGCAATTAATAATAATTTATCGAGCCAAATGAGTTTAACGAGCCGGGCCATGCTAATCTCAAGCTCGGCTAATTAGTTTAACGAGCTTAACAAGCGAGCCACGAGTGATCCACGAGCTCCGAGTTTTTTTGCCAGCCCTACTCAGAGATCGGCTGTGTGCTTTTCATTTGTGGGCTCTTTAAGTATTTATATATATTATATTGTATTATATTATATTACATAGAGTAAAACTAGTATGTTCTTAAGCTCACAGAAGCCTCCCGTGAGCTTAATTCCAAAAACGTATCAAACTATATCCAAATTTTGATTTATATGGCTCAATAAATTCTTTATATCAAAATCATGTTGCATATAAAAATTTTTCATTTTTAGAGATTTTAAGTATTTATTTCAGATTTTTTAAAAGTTATACACAAAACATTGATTATTTTATTAATATTATATAGTTACTATTAAAAAAGAGGAGGGATCCATTGACAATGCTTATAATGACAATTTTGACAATTGAGATTTTAAAAAAATTTATAATAATTCATAAAAAATCTTAAAAATGAAAAAACTTGTATGGATGTATTCTTTAACTTACAGATTAATAGTGTTTTAAATTTTAATCAATTTGAACATCGTTTGATGGTTTATCAAAATTTTGTACATTTTTTAACGGTTGAAATTTAATGAGCTTTAAAGAGCTATCAAACGTTACTTAAATTGAATATAATTTGAAACATAATCAATCTATAAGTTAAATAATATCTCTATAAACTTTTTTCTATTTTTTAGAATTTTTAACTATTTTTACAAATTTTTCAAAATCCCCATTGTCAAGATTGTCAAGATAAGCATTGTCAATGGATCCCTCCTCATTAAAAAAATCCGAAATAAATACTTAAAAATCTCCAAAAATGGAAAATTTTTGCATGCCACATGATTTTGATATAAAGAATTTATTGAGCCATATAAATCAAAATATGGATATAATTTGATACGTTTTTGGAGTTAAGTTCACGGGAGGCTCCCGTGAGCTTAAGAGCACGCTAGTTTTACTCATATTATATTATATTATATTATATATATATATATATATATATATGTTATTTCATGTTATGTTATATAATATGATCAATAGAACTATTGTGCAAGTATTAGCATTTCACTCCAAAATGCTAACGGCTTAAATTATATAAATTTTGACTTATGATTCTTATTAAATTCATCATATAAAAAATACTTAGAGATACCAAAATTTTTCATTTTTAGAGCTTTTTAAGTATTTGTTTTGAATTTTTTAAAATGACTCTAAAATATTAATAAAATAGTGCTTGTATGTTCATGAATTAAAAAAAACGAAATAAATACTTAAAGAACTCCAAAAATGAAAATTTTTGTGTCCCCAAGTATTTTCATATGATGAATTTAATAAGAACCATAAATCAAAATTTCGGACAAAGTACAATTTGAGTTGTTAGTATTTCAGTGTAAAATGTAAACATTTGCATAATAGTTCTACTCTATATTATATAATATGATATGATATAATATAATATAATATAATATAATATAATAGAAGATAACATAGTGTGACTGTTAAGTTAATAATCGTGATTATTGAAAGAAGCATATGAAAAAAAAAGATATGAAGTAGTGTGAAGAGAAATGTAAGACTGAAGCGAGTGCATTGCAGTTGCAGGTATGTAGCATTGTAGCTAGCATAGTGAGCTGAGACTCTCCTCTCCCGTGATCGATCGGAGCAAGTGAAATCAGTTTAACTGTGTAAATCATCAATTAATGTAAGGAATTTGAAAAGAAAATAACTAAAAACAAAGGTGCAAGTGTAAGAGAAGTTGTTATTGTTAATTTGTTATTGGAGAAGAGAACTAGAGAGTTCTCTTCTCTAGAGAGGAGAGGAGCTTTGATTTGGCATTTGCATTTGCATTTGCATAGAAGACTGTTCCTGATTTCACGTGCTCTCTTTTGACCGCCTCCTCTGTTCTGCTGTGCTCTGCCTCTGCTCTCTCATTGAGTCATTATTATTACTTATTAATCGGTGGTGTTTTGATTATTTTATTTTATTTTACTTTTATTATTATTATTATTATTTATGAAAGACAGAAATTAATTAAGTAAGAGGTAGGTGAAATTAAAAGCTAATTAGCAGTCCAAAATGGAAAGGAAACCAACCCGGCTAGCTAGCGCACACTGGCTACTGCTAGGCTAGCTAATGGCTAGCACTAGCAGCCCATCCTATAACTCAACTGAATTAATTATTATTAATAATTAAGAAGCCGAAATCTAAAAATTAAGAATCGAACAAACAAACACAAATGATCACTTGGCTTGGCTTTTCTTTACTGTCTGTTTGTGCCTGTGTCTGTGTCTCCATCGATCCCCACCTAGCTTAGCTAAGCTAGCTTTCCCTCCCCACTCCCATGATCCCATCCCTTATATATATACCTCGTCCGTCCTTCCCTTCCCATTCCTATATTCATACTCATACATTCCACCCTTAAGATCGAATCAGAATCATGCTGCACCATTATGGAAACAACCACGACCATGGCGCCGGCACCAGCTTCTTTTCTCTCCTCTTTCCCTTATCCGGAACATCATCTACTTCTACTTCTACTTATGACCACAACAACGCATCGCCTGCTAACTATGACGTCAATGCTCCTGTCGACTGTACCCTTTCTCTTGCCACCCCTTCCACCCGCCATGCCTACAGTCACACTACTACCAGCTGCAGAACCAAGCCACAAATTACTGCCTCCTCCTGCGCATCCACTACTAGTAGTAGTGTATCTAATTGGGATATTAATGCCGTCTCTGCCAAGGAGGCCGATGCTTCCGCCCGCCTGAGCCAACGTCGGTGCGCCAACTGTGATACCACATCCACGCCTCTCTGGAGAAACGGACCAAGAGGCCCCAAGGTACGTGCGTCTGCGTCTGCGTCCTTATATTAATTACATGCTACCTTTGAATGTAATTAATTTAATTTGTTTCTATATAGCTAGCTATATATGTATATACTAATTTCATGGATCATGGTATATATGTTATGTATGTATATTAGCATATCATATCATGGTATGCATGTTTAATTAATAAATATAACAAATTAATAATTAATTAATATAACTGCAGCAGGGTAACATAATTAATTTTAATTAGTTGAGTGTTTATTTGAAACATAAAGCAGCAGCTAGCATTGGATTTGGATAGGACTGATCATCTGAAAAGCAGCACTTGTGTTTTTTCTCGACTTAATCAAAATATACCTATAATTAATTAAGCATCTTAGATACTACTACTAGTGCCAGCTCACAATTAATATATTATATATAAAATATGATATGATGTGCAACACTAATCAGTACCAAATTGTTCTTATCAATTTCATTGAAATTCCTCTCAAGTCTCAACATATTAACATATAATTTTGATTTTTTTTCCTCTTAATTATAATGTGCAGTCGCTGTGTAATGCATGCGGCATTCGATACAAAAAGGAAGAAAGGCGTGCAGCCGCAGCAGCAGCAGTGTCTCCAGTGCTGGACTGCACTTCCGGTTATGTCTCCGGCTACTCGTATCAGAATCAGAGTACTTCGCACCAGCAGCAAACCTGGGGCTGCTATGCATCTACAGTCGGAAAAGGCTCCGGTTTCACTTCCTATGGCGACGACACATCAGAAAGTCGGGATTTGCCGTACATGCCATGGCGGCTGAACATTGTACAACCACAACCATTCCCCGTTGTCGACCGTACGGGTCTTTATCAGTACAACTAGGCAAACTGCCCCTGCCGTTTATGTTATAATTTATTAATTTTCAATTTGGCTGACCTCGGTTTTGTAACAACATCTAGCCTATAAAAGGAAAGTTCTTCAAACTGTTTTGCTGCTTTATTTAAAGAGAAAAGCTTTAGAATTCAGGATCTTTGACTAGCTATAGATGAGTATGCTTTAATTCATATATATTATATCAATTCATATTACTTTTTTAATACTTGTTTAAACTTGCTATCGAGTTACTGGATGAAACAAGGAAAAAAAAATTGTCTGCTGTATGGTTGGCTTCCTCTCGAGAGAAAGTACTTGATAGCTAGTGCGTGACTTGTTCAATGCTAGCTGAGTTCTGAAATAGAAAATATAAGATGCCAATGCCAGTGAGGTACAACAATAACCCAAATTGACTAACACTAAAAAGTAAATAAAAAATTTGATGATCCTCTGTATATTACATCCCAATCTTTTTTCACAACCAATTAACGACGCATTATTAATCCTGTTTTTGAAGAGCTGAACTCGATCGGTGGATGTTTCATACTTCCAACTTGTAATATGGGTATCACTGGACCTTTACCGGCCGATCCGGCTGTTTAAACACCTAATATATAGCAGCCCAAAAGGTTCGGGGCGTACCCAAAAACAAGAAGAAGAATAAATCACCATCCATCTGGATTCTGGCATGGTGGCAATTTGATCCTGCATCCACTGATAGGAATCTAAAAGCTACAAGCAGCTACCCAATAGCCTGTGTTCCAGTTCAGTGTATTTCCTTCCACAACTCATCTTCTAACACTACAACACAACACAACACAACACAACACTAGCTCTGCTCTTCTACAGTCTACAGAGTCTTTCGCAACTTCCTGCGATCGAGGCCAGGGGTCTTGGCAACCCGTTGACCAAAGCATCTCCCCGTGATTTTACAACTAGTACTGTACAGAACTACAGAACCCACACATAAGAAAGTGACAGCACTCCTGATAGGGCCCAATTACACATTCGGACCCTTACTGGGCTAAACACAATTTGGGCCGGAATGGGAGCCAGACCAAAGACTACATAACATCCGTCCGGATATGGTGATACCATAGTTGATATCAAGAAAGTTGACTTCGGTAAAACATTTAAAACATCAACTAATAACTAACAAAGTCATACAAATATTCAAACAACAAAATCAACACAACAAAAACAAATAATTTCAATTAAACTAAAACACAAAAATTCACCTAAATTAGATCTAATTCAACTAAAATCTAAAAATTCAACTAAATTTCATCTAAACTTCATATCTTGATCTCAGCAAACTTTTTGCACAAAGAAAAAACAAAGAAAGTTTACAAGTTAGTAACAACAATATTGAATACTTCATGGTGTAACTTGAATATTTTCAAGTAAAACTTGAATACTTAAATGATAATTTGAATACTGACAAAAAAACTAATTATGAATAATGCAGCAACTTATTATCAGTTACACCACAATACACATAACTTGAATACTCATTGTTATAACTTGAACATTTAGTAATAAAACTTGAGTACTAACATATTTTTCAGTATGAACACTAACTGGTCTAACTTGAATATTAACATATTCTTCAGCTTGAACACTGACTGCTATAACTGGAATACGCATTGTTATAACTTGAATACTCAATTGTATAACTTAAACATTTACTAATAAAACTTAAATATTGACATATTTTTCAGTTTGAACATTGAATGCTATAACTTGAATACTAATTATTATAACTTGAACATTTGCTACTAAAACTTGAATACTGACATATTTTTCAGCTTGAACAATGACAGCTATACCTTGAATACTAACATAACTTGAATTCTCATTGGTATAACTTGAATACTCATTGGTATAACTTGAATACTCATTGGTATAACTTGAACATTTGCTACTAAAAATTGAATACTGACAAAAAAATATTGAATATGACTATGGAGATCTTTACAAAACAAGTGAACTTACATATTTCCAGCTTCTTCTCATTAGTCCGGTCGGTCAACAAATTGTAGGTCAGATAAATCCTGTCATTATTAGTGTCAACCTGTAAAAATTGGAACAATTTTCAAGTTAGGAATGAGCACTGACATAACTTGAATTTTCATTGGTATAACTTGAATACTAATTGGTATAACTTGAATACTAATTGATATAACTTGAATATTAATTGGTATAACTTGAATATATATAATTATGTATAACAAATCCTATATGCATAACTGACAGTTATCATCTTGCATATCAACATGCATAACTAGAATATATACATTTTTAACTTGAATACTCAGTCAGATGACTCAGATCTTGCATATCCATATGCATAACACATGTTGAATACAACTAGCAATAACACATCTAAAAATATCTTGCACATACATATCCATATCTTGCATATCCACATGCATAACATATCTTACTTGACACAAATCGACAAAAACATCTTAAGATGACTGAGATCTGACAGTAAATGCTTAGATCCAGTCAATATTAACTGCAGCAACTTGAATACAAATCATAGTAACTTGAATACAATCAATATAACACAGATCTGTGACTTTAAACTTGTAATCAAAACTAATTTTAAGCAATTCAACAAATATTATCCAAAATAATTGATCAATTCAACTTAATCAATCCGATTTGACAACACTAAAACCTAGGGTTTCAAATTGGAACAAAATCCTCCCCAAAATCAACTTAATATACAAAGATTAGTTCAAATGAACTCAAAAACACAAGAAATTCGAATTCTAATACCTCTTTTGCTCCCAGATGGTTGCTCTTGAGTTGCCATCGACGTTGCTGCCATCGACATTGCTGCCTTGCTTCTCTTCTTCGGCGGCATCTTTGCTCCTCCGACCTGGAGTGCGAGAGGAAGACGATCTGGTTTTGGAGTGGGATTGGGAGTGAGAGTGAGAGTGGGAGAAGAAGATACGAGAGGAGAAGGGGGCATAATTGGAGAGGGGAAGGGGTGTCAAGGAGAAAGTGTTTAGTTTGGGACTCAATTTAATTAGACGATTGATTTTGAATTTCATTGAACCGATGTTAGACCGAAAAAAAACCCGCACCCAATTTTTTTGTATCAATTACGGTATCAAACACCGTATCCGTATAGATTTTTCCTTCTTTAAATCCATCTCTTTAAAGCCACATTTTATCAAAGGACTCACAATTACACCCCATTGAATGGTTTGCACATTGCAATAATTAAAGGGCTATGCGTACTTCTGCAGACTGCAGTTCTACTACCCAGAGTGACTAGGAGAAGCTGCTTCTGGACTCGGACAACTGAACCAGAGGCTTTTCTCTAGGAGATATTGACAAGTGATGAACATTAAGACATATTATAACGTCTAGTTTTATTTACCTGGGCAAAATTGCCCCATAAATAGAAATTACAAATACACTTGGGCTTTACAAAAACAATGAGGAAGAAAAAAAATGAAGTAAAATTCAAAAGCTCATGAAAGTTCAAAAAATACACTCGGGACTCTTTTTTCAGAAGCATGACTTTATAATTCTACTTTGTATTCCTCTAGCTTTTGTTTCTTCCTTTTTTTTCTTTTTTCTGAACACATTTATCGGAAAGACCATTGGATTTCCTCAAGAGTTCTTCCCTTGGTCTCTGGCACCCACAGTACCACAAATACTAGTGTGAATACGCTAACCACCGTGTAAAATGTGAAGGTTCCTATAAAAAGAGAAAAATAACAACATAAATACAATTTAAGTTGTACCTTTGCACGGCATGCTTCCTGGTAATAAGTAGAAATAGCAAAAACACAGATTGGTCATTTGGACAAGGTTTGACTCAACTTTCATCTCTGAGATAATCAAGGTCAGACCAGATCAAGCTTAAACACGAAACAGATTACATGAAGAAAAAAAAAAGAACGAAGTTTTGGTTAAGGATCGTGTTTGATACGATGATATATCACATGTGAGTCAGTGGATTCCATCATCATTTTGTTTAGCACAGGTAGACATTGGGTCATTAATTTGCAGTTCAAGTTGAATTAGCTTAGGCAGGTCAGGTAAATTACTGGACTGGGTCAAAATACCATTACCAAGGATCTTGTATATAAGCTTTTGTGTATGTGTGTGCCAAAAGGGAGAAAGAAAGACAGGTACCTCCACTGCTCCAAGTGAGGAGTAAGTTAGCAGTCATCGTGATTCCCCATGATGTCAGCCAGTTGGCAAGAGTGGCGAAACTGCCCGCAAGACTCTTAATGTTCACCGGTAAAATCTACAAAACAATTTCACCACATCCATTTAATGTCTACGAGAACTGAATCCTGACAAATGGCTTAACTTTTTTTTTAATTTTCATGCTCCAGAATAAAAATATGTATGGGACTTCTAAGATTTTGGTCCAATTTAGTCGTTGTAACTTGCTTCAAATTTTACTGTCTCACTTATCAATTTGCTTATTTTGTTAGCATTTGTTATATGGCTGGTTTAAAATTTTAAATATTCACTGCTTAAGGGTGGGGAAACTTGTATTCCAGTTGAGGCCTGTTGATGCTTTAGCATCATCAGAAAATCCCAATAAATAATTCCAGATAGTACTCATTATTTAATGTGTTTTTACTGACAGAGTGTTCAATTGTTAGTCAGCAATTTTCAATAACAAAAAGGTACCTCAGACATGATGATCCATGGAATGGCTCCCAATCCAAGAGAAAATGAAATAACAAAGGCCTAATAGAAGTAATTAAGAAAGATTAAGATATACAGTGACAAGAAAAGAATTAAAAAAAGAAAATCCTAACATAATGGTTTACTTACCACAAGGCCGACCAAAGAGAGAATACTCATAATATGGTAAAGGTTAGAGCTTTCTGAAAAAGAACCCTGCTTATAAAAGGAAGTTAGAAATGTCCAATCTAGTTTGAAAAGCATGTTCTTTCAAGTTTCAAATAGTTCATTACCTCCAGGAAAAATGCTACAGCAACGAGTAGGAGACTCAGGGACATGCCAGTGGTTGAAATCTTAATATTAAAAACAATCAAAAGTTTGTAAAGTTAGTTTGATTGAAAATAGAGAAAAGTTGTTATTTATGTTTGATATGATATTGAAGTATACAGCGCGCATGGAACTTACAATGAGAAGAATTCTTCTGCCAGCTCTGTCAAGCAACCAGGTGGTAATTCCAGTGGCAACGACCTAGAATGGTACATATTTTAGTAGTGAAATAGAAGGGTACCTTCTACATGTCATGTTTACAACGAACCATGCATATGTCATTTTTTAACAATCAAGCACTCCACAAATGTATTATAATAACTATAATCCCCCTCAGCCTTTTTAACCAAATGTGTAGTACTTGTACATTTACAAAATTTTAAAGTAAAGAGTAGAACTTCAAGAATCTATGCTGTTTACTCAAATAAAATCATACCTGAATAGCACCAAGACCGCATGTAGCTAGGTCACTGTCTGTCAACCCTGTTTAACATTAAGAAAGTGGGAACAAAAACCACCTTAAAACTAAGATATTAAGAAAGGAAGAGCAATGATAAACTTCCACGAACTGGCTGCATCTAACATGATTACAGAGGCATCCACTAAGATTTACTTTAACATTGTTCTACTCGGATCCTTACTTATCAGCACAAAATTTCAATCTGCATTTGTATTCAGTGCCTATAGATTCCCTATGCTACTAGCCAGAGTTAACTTTCCAAATAAGGCTTAAACCCAGATCTGGAAAAACATACCAGCTGTTGTAAATATGCTGCTTGCATAAAAGAGGACTGCATTTATTCCACTCAGCTGTTGAAGAACAAGAAGGCCAATACCCAACTGCAAATTACACATAACAATTAATAAGCTAATAGAAGGACAACCTTATAACATTTGTACAAATATAAATTGGAACAATCAGTTATGCAAACTAAATGCAACTAAACCATGAGGGGAACGCGGTATCTCTTCAACTTGAGCTCAGCAAAGCGAATTGTGGTCCTTTTACTTCCTGATTGCACTGCTCTCTGCATAAATAAATCAATGATATTGTATTTTGATGGCAGATAATTAATAGGGGGCAATATCCCAGAATGAGATATACTCGATTTAATTGTAGTCTTAAGAAAAAAATATTAGAATAATACATCATTTAAAAGGTTCCGGTACCAAAGTGGTTTACATTCCGCCTTCTCCATCCATATCTTCTTTTTTTTTTGTTGTTGTATTTGTTATTTTCATATATGGTATCAATTAGTAGGATCTAGCAGTTTGATTTCCGCATGGTGTCATATTTGGTCTTGGTAGTAGCCTTTCTTTTCTCTTAGTTAACTTTTTGTGATCAAAAAAGGTCAGGTCATAGATATTCTGTCTAATTGATATCAGTATAGTAACATACCAGTCCAGTTCGATTCAGTAACAGATCAGCTAAAATAAAGATAGACAGCGTCTCCCATAAGTTCTTAAATTCAATAATTTACTAAAATAAGGAATCATCCTAACTTGCCTTAATTTCATTCATTTCAGCAGTTATATCTGTTTCAAAACCCCTCAGAACTTGCAATGACAGTTCAGCATCCTCTATCATTCCCATTTTTGCCTAGATAAAGAAGACAAAAACATACTGGTATAAATATATTCCATAAAAAAAAGAAAAAAAGGTTTTGATATCAAAGATGGAACCACACTTTGAAAAGTCAACGTGAATCATGGATGAATTTTTCTACATGTAAGGTATTTGGAACTTCCTTTCCAAATTTCAAAGATGGAACACAGTAATTCCACTACAGTTATGAACTTGTACTTATTTAGAATTTGACCAGTATGAATTAACTCATACCAGCCACCTCGGAGACTCAGGAATGAAGAACAAGCCAGGGATAAGGATAGTACATGGTAGTATCCCTAAATAAGAGAGAATTGATATTATTTATAATTGAGCGCTACAAAAAATTAAGGAACAGATATTAAATAGGACAACAAATTCAGTTAGGATAAGTTACCTAATACAGCAAGCACTCTCCACGGTACGAACATGCCCAGCAAATATGCAAGTAAGATGCCAATTGTAACAGACAACTAAGCACCCAAGAAAAAGAAGCCTTAATTTAGTCCAGAAATATAAATAAGAACCCCCCTGGTCCCCCTCCCCGCGCAAAATAAAAGTCTAAGATTTTCCTTTTTTTTTTTTTTTTGTTTCTGTCTCTGGAAATATAGCAAAAGTAGTAATTTTGGTTGTTCATTTAAAGCAATTAAGCATAGGAAGGCAGGCATAAATGAAACTTTCATTAGGACACATCAGCACATGCAATGTTAGCAATATGCTGTTGTATGAAAATTAATCATCCGTTTGCAGAGAATATGAAAAGAAGTAGTAGGAAAGTAAATAATGGTTATGGAAAAAGAGGGAAGGTTACCTGGTTGACAGAACCGAGAGCGCCTCTCATGTTCTGGGGCGCAATTTCGGCAATGTAGACAGGAACCTGGGAGAGTATGAGGATAGAGATGTGAATGAGTTGACTGTTGGCGTGAGGGGGAGAGGGAAGAGAAGAGAAGATAATAGGTAGGTAGTAACTTACGACGTAGGAGATGACACCAACACCAAAGCCTTCTAACAGCCTTCCCATGTACAAGAAGGAGGAGTCCTGAATTGAATAGAATTGAATTGTATTGTATGCATAGAAATACGTAAGGTAAGGCAGGTAATTGGTGCGGAAGAGAATGAGAGATGAATGGAAATGGGAAAAGAAGATATACATACCTTAGCAAAGGAAATGGCGAGCCAGCCAATGATATTGGGAATGGAGGCAATCATCAAAGACTGCGCGTGGAATTAATCAATTAATCAATTAATGAATGAAGAGGATAGGATAGAGTAATATCTATCTATATCTATATCTATAAAGTAGTAAAGAAGGAGTGACAGACAGACCCCTTTTCTGCCGATGTACTCAGAGATTTGACCACTGGCGATGGCTCCGACCATGGCGCCGACATTGGAGAGGGATCCGAAGATGGAGAACTCGGAGATGGAGAGGTGGAGGTCGGCGATGATGGCGGCCTGGGTGGGGGAGGAGTAGCCGCCGGTGAAGCCGAACTGGATGGGGCCGAGGGCGACGATCATGGTGCAGAGGAAAGCGGAGACGGCGGTGTCCTTGATGACGGCAGCTGAGGACATGATCATCATCTTGTCCATGAGGCTGGACTGGCGGGAGCCCATGATGGCGCCGGAGGCACCTGCAGCAGCGGGACCGGGCATCTTGTACCAGCTGCCGGTGTGGAGGAAGGGGCGCTTGAGGTCGCTGGCGGAAGAGGAGCGGCCATCATCGCTGCCGCTCTCGTCGCGGAAGCTCATAATTGGGGGGTGGTGTAGAACTGTAGATGGATGGATCTGATGGTGATGGGACTTGGGAGTGTGCCGTATTAGAGGAAGAGGAAGAGGAAGAGGAAGAGGAAGAGGCGAACAAAAAGAGGAGTTGATTGATTGATTTAATTTAAGGGAATTGGGCAAGGACAGTTAGTTACTCGTTGAAGCTGGAGCTGCGTCACATGACCAAATTCATGAGCTGGCCAGGCCACGCCTTCTCTTCCCCCTTCTCCTGCTCTTCTGGACTGGACACGAGATAAACGCATTTACTATTCTTTCTTTCTTTCTTTATTTCATCCTAATATCCTGTCCTATCTAATTATTTTATAAGAGGAGGGATCCGGTCACACTAAAAATTTTTGACACAAAAAATAACAAGCCATATAAATTCATAAAAAAAACTAAAAAATTGAAAATCTTCTACAAACATATCTTTTCATTTTTGTAAAAATCAAAATGGAGAGGATGCTATTTAATCGGAGAACATCAGCGCCTTCGAAATCAATGTATTTTGATTTGTACTGTTGATTAAGAGTAGAATAGGTATTAAAAAAATTTGAAGAAGAAAGAAAAAAATAGAGAGGTTAACAGTTACGTGTTTCTTATAATATAGTATAGATGTGTGTGTAAATTTTATAAATTTAAAGCACCGTCATACATTCTAGGGAGTAGGGAAGGAATCAATTAACAATGTTATGTCAACAATCTTGACATGGTATTTTTTTTTTCCAAAAAATTAGAAAAAATATATAAAAAAGATTGTTAAAATGAAAAAAAAAAACTTTTATACAAAAGTCGTAAAACATGTAGATTGAATATATTTTAAATTTTAAGAGATTTAAGCTATAATAATCGATATTTCATTAAAGATTTAGAACTGTTGAATTTTTGTACAAATTTTTGATGAAGTATCCAATAATATTAATTTTGAAACACTATATATATAAATATAGAAGTTGAAGAAGGCACCCATAAAATTTTTTATAGTTTAAAGATTTTATTTGAATTTCTATCATTAAGATTGCAAAAATATACATTGTGAACCGATTCTTTCGTTCATTCTATGAGCCCAGTAAAGTATTTTATTAAAATAATTTTGAAGCATATTAGAAAAGAAAATAATAGTGAAAATTGTGGATATAATGGTTGTGGACTGTGGAGTGATAGAGAGAAGAGGAATGAAGTAGCGAACGGTAAGGATTGAATGATGATAATGAATAAAATAAAATAAAATAAAAAATGATGATAGAGGTAGAGGATGCTCCGAAGATTGCATAATGCGGCGCAGGCGCTTAAACCCTCTTCTGTATTGATTTGTTTTGCTGTGTTCCGACTTAGGAGGTGACGGCAAGTGAAGGTGACGGCGGGCTAAACTCAACTAAACCCTACTGCTTGCTCGCTCATCTGCTGCTGCTGCTACTACTTCTAGTGCCGGGCTGCCCCAGCTGGTATCAGATCGGATGGGCCTCTTCTGCGCCTCTCCGCCGCCTGCGCCTGCGCCGCTCTCCCCCAGCACCACCTTCTGCGCTACATGTCCTCTCCCTCCGCACCCCAGACTCAGCTATTGCAAGGGCCCCCATTCGACCTCATCCTTCTTCTCCCCAATCAACAACCCTAGGCTTCCATCCTTTGCAGCTCGACCCAATGCTCTTCCCTCTCCCAATGACCATGTCAACAAGGTTGTCCTAGCATACAGCGGCGGCCTCGACACTTCTGTCATTGTCAGATGGATTAGGTTAGGTCCCTCCTTTATTCTCATTACCCCCACGTCCTTTATTCTCTCTCTCTAATTCATTCATTCATTCCTTATTGCCAACATCTTTTCTCACTTTCTTTAGGGAAAATTATGGATGTGAAGTTGTATGCTTCACTGCTGATGTAGGACAAGTAAGTCTTTCACCTCTTTCCCACCTTGCACTATATTTGCTCACCACTCTACTCTATTGCCACCTTCTTTTCAATTACTTTGCCTAACCATATAACCTTACTATGTCAAGTTGGTTGTTGTGGTCTTACTGCCCAGGGAGATATGGAGCTAGAAGGACTAGAGAAGAAGGCAATAGCAAGTGGTGCAAGCCAATTGGTAGTCAAGGATTTGAAGGAAGAATTTGTTAACGATTTTATATTTCCATGCCTCCGTGCCGGTGCCATTTATGAAAGAAAGTATTTGCTTGGTACTTCTATGGCTCGTCCTGTCATTGCCAAGGTTCTTTTTCCCTCCTGTTACCTTCCATGTTTCCAACTAGTATCTATGAAGGATGGTAATCTTAACCCACACTAACTTGAACCTACTCGACTTGTGAGTTGGTGGATTGGCCTTGTGTCACACATCTGACCAGTGGTGGAGCCAGAAAGTTTTTCTATGGGGTTCATATATTCATATGGATAATATGAATAAATAAAGAGTATAAGTTTTTGTAATGGGGTTTCAACAATATAAATCTTGCAATAAATTATGGGTTCAACTATTAATCTTCCTAAAAAAAAACTACATATTACAAAATATAATACACATGTATATGATTGTTCAAAAAAATATGGTGGACATCGTCCCCCATTCTTTGAATAGACCCGCCAGTGCATCTGACTTTATACAAGTTGGGTTGGTCAGGTCATGACCTTTCTGATCTTGCTCCTATTAGCATTATTTTTTATCAAAATTGTGTATGTGAACTGGAGTGATTTGTCTTTATGGATTTGAGTTGGGTAGGGATAATCATTGGAAAATGTTTGGTTTCGATGCTGTGGCTCACGGGTTTAAAGAGTTTTAATTCAACATATAATTAATAATATTTTTTTCAACCTTGCAATAGGCAATGGTTGATGTAGCAAGAGAAGTTGATGCTGATGCTGTGGCTCATGGGTGCACTGGCAAAGGCAATGATCAGGTACTGTTAAGTTCTTATAGATTTTGACTAATTATAACTAGAATGACATTTTCACTGGCATTGCAGTCCTGTTAAATTTAATGTTATTGTTATTGCCTTTTTTTTTTTTTTTGCAGGTGCGGTTTGAGCTGGCATTCTTCGCCTTGAACCCCAAATTGAAGGTGATTGCACCTTGGCGGGAATGGGATATAACAGGCCGGGAGGATGCTATTGAGTATGCAAAGAAGTACAATATCCCAGTACCTGTTACAAAGAAATCAATTTATAGCCGTGATCGCAACCTATGGCATCTTAGCCATGAGGTTACCAATCCCTGTCTTTTGTGTTTTCTCATTTTTCCTCTATTTGTTGTATTTTATTATTTTATTGATTCTATTCTAATCTTGTGCACAGTACCAGCATGCTGATGTGTTGGTATAACAAAACCGAATTTCTTGTAAAGTCCAAAACTGAATCTCCTTTTTGTGGAGATCATAAGTGTCAGTTTGGAATGTTTGGAATATAGTACTCTTAATTCTCATTTTGCAGGGTTTTGTCCAGCTTAATTCACTCCTTTGTTCTTTTCGCTATAGGGGGATATATTGGAGGACCCTGCGAATGAGCCAGAGGAGGGAATGTACATGATGAGTGTTAACCCAATTGATGCGCCCAATGAACCTGAGTAAGGATATTTGCTGTTACCTTTTTTCTAAAACTACGTAAGGTAATTTGGTACACGGTGTTGTATGTAAAGTATTTTATTTGTCTGACACCGAAATGCATTACAATTGCATAGATTTTCCTTTATGTACGTTTTGTTTTTATTCAAATTTCTTTTAGGTATCTTTTTCTTTGTTTCATGCAAAACCGTAGAAAACTTGTTCTCTGATTAAAGTGAACCTACTTATTACAACCTAGAGCAGCAAAGTAGTATCTTCCCTTTAAAATTCATTGAGCTAATCAGGTGACTTGCGTTTGTAGGTACTTGGATATTGGTATTGTCAAAGGTGTCCCTGTTTCTATAAATGGGAAGGAACTTTCGCCTGCATCCCTCCTTACTGAACTAAACACGATAGGTGGCAAACACGGTATTGGTCGCACTGATATTGTGGAAAACCGGCTGGTTGGTATGAAGTCCCGAGGAGTCTATGAGACACCCGGTGGTACCATTATGTGGCATGCTGTGCGTGAACTTGAATCACTAACCCTTGACCGGAAGACTGTGCAAGTCAAAGACATGCTTGCGTTAAATTATGCTGACTTGGTTTACTCGGGTCTATGGTTTGATCCGCTGCGTCAGTCAATAGATGCTTTTATGGATGATATTACTAAGACAACTACCGGGTCTGTACGGATCAAGTTATACAAGGGCTCTGTCAGTGTTGCCTCACGTACCAGTCCCTATAGCTTGTACAGGGAAGATATTTCGTCATTTGAGAATGGTGAGATTTACAATCAAGCAGATGCTGAGGGATTTATTAAATTGTTTGGCTTGCCGACTCGTGTTCGTGCCATGCGAGAAATGGGAATTTGATTTGGGTAGCATAAACTAAAATCTTGGGCAGATTTTGAAGAACTCAATTGACCGAGGATTGTTTTTTCATCAATAATTGTATGCGACCCGTAACTATTGTGGTGTCAAAATTAACTTGTAGAATTGCTGGATGCTTATGAATAATTTTGACTTGTGGTCTTGAGGATCTAGTTTGAGTATTTTTGTTGGTATGTAGTTCCTGTTGCGCCGATTCAGAAGCATACAATGTGCCATTCATTTAGGAAGAGCAACCTGCCAAGTCTTGTGACCTTACAAAAAACCATGTATGATGTCAACTAGTGAAATCGGTGATCCTTGGAGATCACTTTTAATAATAATAAAAAAAAGAACTTGTGACCTTATAAATTATCCAAATATATAAAAGTTCATTATTTCTTCAGAACATTTCATTATAGTGAAAGTTCGTTTATTACAACAACCTTTTGTTGGGAAAAAAAAAAACATTCAAGAATTAATAATGAAAGATGTTTCAATACTTATTGACGTTGTCAGACCAAAAAGAAGTCGTTTGTATTATATTTATATGCACATAATAAAAAACATAGATAGCACGACTATAATAATACATTTATATCACAACTTGATTATTACACAAATATGATACATTTGTTTTGTATCACAGTTTAATCATTTTACATATCAGACTGAATGCATACCAAATTAGAAAATAAGTATTTTGCAAACTAACAACTGGTCTGCATCTACTATATAATCACATTGAGCATTTAGCAACTACTTGTAAGTATATATTCCAATGACTATCTGTATATATATATAAACTGCCACTTTTAGCAATTTCATATATCTAGAGCACTTGTGTCGCTTGTTCTTCAGATCAAGAGCTAGCTTCACTACTTAAAACCTACAACATAAGTTGACAAAATGTAATACATTAGGTCAGAAATAGAATTACAGATGTCAAATGTATATATCAACCGTGTTCCCTTCCCTGTGTATCAAAGAAAAGGTAGCTTCAACTAATTTTCAACCCGAACCTGGCTAGGATAAAGCAAAGCACAATTATATTGGTGGAAGCATGGAATTTGTTTTGACAGATCATCGGCCCATAGTAGCTAGGAAATATATATGTAGGTGTAAGCCCAAACCATGTATTTGATTTCTTAGTCCAAATATACATGCCTCGTATGTATGTTTGCATCATGATCAGAGGACGACGCATGTATCTATACAGTATACTCATTTCTTTGAGGCATAACTAAATGGTATATATATGATGCATATTGCATGTACATTTGCACTTGTTTATTTAATTAAGAAAAGATTCAAATTAAACCGTGCACGCTAGATAATTCTTTCTCCTAATTATTCTGAAGATGCAGAAGTATATATCTGTATCTGGAGGATATATCTAATCTAGCTACTTGATTTAATTATTTGGTGTACATGCCTTTTCTACGGTCTGAATATATCCGACCAGAATAAGCAGTATATATGCATGTAAAGTGTGATCGATACTGCCTTTTTCCAGTTAGCAAAAAGATTTAAGGACAATATATCGTCAGCTAAGTACGTAATATTCAAATTAATTTTATATATATAGTAATGAAGAATTATGCAAGTACTAACCTAATTAGCTTAGCTAATTGTAATTAGGGAAAGCCACCCGGCCGGACTCGATCTTCTTGATATCGTCTACAAGTAGTTCATAATGGCGCTTGACCTCGTCCGCCGTCTTGCCCCCGCCTATGGCACGCGCCACCTTGTACCAGCGGTCTGGCGTGTCCTTGTCATAGACGGCCAACGCCCTCTCAAAGAGCTTGTTCTCCTTGGCCGACCATTGCGAAGCCATGATCAATTACTGTGTATGTATGTAGGTATGTATGAGGAGTGGAGAGGCCTGCTTGATTGCTTGCTGTGGTGTTGGTATGTATGAGTATGAAGTTAGCATTGGGGGTTCTGCATGCTTATATAGAGGGCGTTGGTGGGCCAGCTCCCAGGGACAGGGGAATAAAAGGGGATAAAAATCAATCAATTTATTCATTAATTAATTGCTTGCAAGGGGGATAAAAGGATAAAAAAGGAAGGGAATAAGTCTAGGGGTGTCAAAAAGTGACCCGACCCATTGGGTCGACCCGACCCGACCCGAACCCGACCCGAAGATAAATGGGTCGGGTATGGGTCAAGATTTTTTGACCCGTCACGGGTCGGGTCGGGTATGGGTCAATCCGACCCGACCCGCTTAATTTTGCACATTTTGTGCTTATTTTACAATTTTGCATTACTTGAAGTTTATTTATACATTAATTAAGATAATTTGCATATAAAATAATAAAATTGTAATTCGATCAATGTTAATTATAGTTTTATCTTTTTTTAACATTCTGCAGAGAATAATAAATGACGCTGTCAGCGTACTTAACTTTGAATCAAGATTGTAGTTTAATGTCACATAATGTAAACATTAATTTTTATCAATACTAATAAAAAAATATATTGAAAACTAATTCTATATATGATATTTATTAAACTATTTAATTTTAAAATATAATATTTTAATTATATAGAGTATGTGGTACATATAAATACAACATATTTGGATGCCAAAAAAAAAAAAAGGTAAAACAAGAAAAAAAACGGGTACAATAACTCGTGCCATAAAAATACAATAATAAAACATAAAAAATGAGTATCTTAAACTTGCACTAAAAAATAAAATAAATGAAAGTCAAATTGAGCAAAAATAAATTACACTACTATGACTTATATAAGAATAAAATAAAAAAATAGTAAAATGGAATAAAAATACGGTACTTGGGACTTGAACTCTAGACCTCCCTATAACAATAAGATTCTACACCTTCATATAACCACTACACCACACCATCTCATATGAAATAATTATCATCCAAATAAATATATACAATTAGAACGGGTCGGGTCGGGTTGACCCGTGACCCGCTGGGTCGGGTATGGGTCAGACTTTTTTGACCCATGACGGGTCGGGTCAGGTCAGACCCATTTAACAAATAATAATAAAATAATGCGACCCGACCCGACCTGACCAATTGACACCCCTAGGAATAACTATAAGAGTGACTACAGCCTTTTTGGGGTTGGGGGGAGCCAGGGAACATATTAATACACCTCTCTCTTTTTCTATTTATTTTCTCTTTTCCTAAATAAATAGTTATGAGGATTTAGTTTTCAAATTTCATCGATTAATTAGGTTTAAAAATAGATTTTATAATGAAAGAAAAAATCAATTTTGATCTTTCCAACGAAACAACTAATCAATAATATACAATCCTATTTATCAACCAATTTATTGAGAATCTATATATAATATACGCCATTTCTACATATGCTGACGCAATAAATATCTTCATTTTCCTGATTAACTGTCTTTTGTCATCTGAGGATCTTAATCTTTAACTTTTCTTTTGTCTAGCTAATTAAGCCAAGTTTTTTTAGAGGTGCAACGGTATTATATATGAATGTAAGAAAGTTCATTTGGATCGATTCCGTCCAGGCCAGTTTGCTTCACTTTCAAAATAGTGAAGAATTCATTCTTTAAACACGTAGAGTTATCATTATTTTCCGATAAAATAAGAACAAATTCTCTCGTGGACAAAGATTTAGAAAAGCTCAAAAATCATTATTATTCTTTTGGGTGATTAAATTTTGGTAATAATTTTTTTTTGAACTAAGTGGACAAAAATCCACCATCTCCCATTTCATATAAGGAGATCAAAAGTACAATTACATCCTACATAAAACTAATAATGAGAGTCCTTAAAGAGAAAACTGATGTCTAAATCTAAGATATTAATTAGAGTGCCTTCCAAAATAAACCAACAAAACAAACATCCACCACCAAAAAAACAGACACTTACACGAATACCAACAAGCATATTATACAAGGAAAACTAAAGAAAATTTTAAACAACCACAATGGCTGTTGAAATACTTCCTTCAACTCCTCCAAGTATCAATGCATGTTCATCAGTGAGCATCCCTTGCAATTCAGTATCCTGTCCAATCCAAGATTTGAAAAGAGTTAGAACTTTGAAACAATAGAATTATATTTTGGAATCAAATTACTATAAAAAATAACCTTATTTCTACAATTCCAAAATACCCAAAAGGTAATACAAATAATATTTTAGGCATAAATCCTATCACAGTTATTCAACCTCAATGTACTTTCCCATATAGACTTGACTGTACAAAGCTCTAACTTACTTCCTCTTTTATTTTTCTCATTGAATAACTTCCAAAATTGAGACATTAGAGGACAAGAAATAAATAAGTAATCCACATCTTCTAATTCAGAACAGAATTCACAACATAAACTACCCATCCACCCCCTAAAAAACAAATTTACTTTAGTCAGAATCTTATTTTTCATAACCATTCATACAAATATCTTAACTTTTAAAGGTACTGATACTTTCCAAACAAAACCCTGTAAATTAATCTTTATACCTCTACAGTTTATCAGTTTGTAAAATGATTGAACTGAATACTTTCCATTACCATCTAAAGACCATATTGCAGAATCCTCCCCTATATAATTCAAAGAATTCAGAATATTCAAAACTGTTCTTTTCTCAGCCCTAAGTATTAAACTAGCCCTTCTTGTTAATGGGATTTTTGGATTTCCATTTTTCCAAACTTGAGCTAAAGTAATAGTATCAGTATGCTTAGCTTTTGCAAATAGATTGGGAAATTGAATATACAGTGGACTATCTCCGTACCAGATATCATACCAGAATAATATAGATTCACTCTTACCAACAATCCTATGCACTACCTTTCTGAATAAAGGATGACTACCAATTACAGATTTCCAGAAAACTGAAAACTTGCCTATTAATCTGTAACCATACTTGAACAAAGTTATCTCTTTCCAATAACCCTTGTAATCTGAGTTCAAAACCTTCCAATACCATTTTATAACTAATGTCAAATTCATTTGATGCAAATCTAAAATCCCCAGACCCCCATGTTCTTTATACATACAAACAACTGCCCAATTAACAAATGGACATTTTCCATGTAATCCACACTCAGTACCAGACCACAAAAATTTTTTTCTTATCTTATCAATTTTTTGAATAACCCATTTTGGAGCTAGGAACAAAGAAAGATAATAAAGTGGAATGGAACTTAACGCATCATTTAAAATTATTACTCTACCTCCCAATGATAAAAATTTACCCTTCCACGTACACCTGAAGTCTAGTTTGAATCCTATTAATTAAGTCCAACCAAATTTCTTTTGGAAGCTTCTTCCAGTGTAAATATAGACCTAAATACTTAATTGGAAGTGAGCCTATTTTGCAATTTAAGATATTTAAAAGAACTGAACCTCCTGATCAGAAATATTTAAAGGAACAATCTCAGTCTTAGCAAAATTTACCTTCAAACATGAGATACCCTCAAAAGATAATAATAGCTATTTAAACTTCTCCAAAACTAGTTTATCAGCTCTTAAGGAATACTAAGATAAAATTTGGTCCTAATCCCTGTATGTGATGTTTTGTTATACCTTGCTCAATCATTTTATTAAAAAGGTGCAAGGATAAGTATATATGGTGAAATTGGATCCCCTTGCTTTACTCCTTTTCTACATTCCAAATACTCAATGTAAATGCCATTAATCTTTATGTTTATTCTACCTTCCCAAAGCATTTTGGACATCCATTTAATCCAAACATCATTAAAACCCCTTTGCCTAAAAATATCTAAAATAAAAGTCCAATTCACACTATTGAATGCTTTTTGGAAATCAACTTTAACCAAAACACCCTTCTCCTTGCTATTATGAACTGAGTGTAAAATTTCATGGGTAGTGATAACACTGTCAAAAATAAATCTGTTCTTTAAAAAAGCACATTGAGAGGGGCTTATTATTTTCTCAAGAACCACCTGTAACCTATTTGCCAAGACCTTGGAAAAGATTTTGTAGCTACAGTTAAGTAAACTTAAGGGTCTAAATTATGAGATCAAAGATGCATTTTCAACTTTAGGGATTAGACAGATTGTTGCTCTATTCAATTTTGCAATATCTAATCTATCATTAAAAAAAATCCTCAAACATCCTAATCAAATCATATTTAATAACATGCCAGAATTTTTGATACATTGAAAAACCATCATGCCCAGGTGCTTTATCACTACGTACCCATTCCTATAACTGCATTGTATATTTCAGATTCAGTAAAAGGAGCTGTTAGTAAACTGTTGTCTATACCTCAGAAATTTTGGTAATAATTAAGTGGAGTTTTATTAAGCACAGACTAAAACAAAAAAAATTTATCTTACAAATGAGTATATTTATTACTATATATAATCAAAAATTGTTATATCTATATAATAAGAGCGACCAATCATAGAATATTTTTCCCCAATTTTTTTTCTCATTCTGCACCAAAAAGATCTCTATTCTCTTTGCATGCTTAAATTTTTTTTACTTTTAAAAGTTCAAAGTTCTGCACCAAATATTGACCCTTGCACACATATTAATTTAGTAGCTAATATTAACTCTCGCGCGTGCTCACACACAGCTAGTTATCCACATATCATGTTGCATGTTTATAAAACATAGTTCGGATTATAAAGACTGTCTAATTCTAAATGACAGTTGTATATCAATTAAATATTAGAGTTAACTGTCTAAAACTAGTATATGCTAGCATATTTAATTAATGAGGAGGGATCATTGACAATGCATATTTTGACAATCATGTCTTGACAATCTTGATAATGGTTATCTTTAAAAATTTGTAAAAAATCATAAAAAATCTTAAAAATGAAAAATTTTTTATGGATGCATTATATAACTTATAAATTGATAGTGTTTCAAATTTCAATCAATTTGAACATCATTTGATGCCTTATCAAAATTTTGTACATTTTTTAACGGTTGTAATTAAAAGATCTTTAAGGAGCTATCAAATATCGCTTAAATTGAATATAATCAGAAACAAAATAAATCTATAAGTTAAGCATAACTTCCATAAAATTTTTTCATTTTTAAGATTTTTTTATGATTTTTTACAAATTTTTAAAATGACCATTGTCAAGATTGTCAAAATATGCATTGTCAATGGATCCTCCTCTTTAATTAATTAAACATCAGAAGAGCTATATACTGGATAGATAAATTAATGTACATACTTTATGCTATCATGCATGCATGTTTATTATTATTATTATTATTTAGATATTCTCCGCTGTTGAAGATAAAAGATCAGCGAAGCCCTTCACATTTAAATATCTGTATTGAACGTGCAATATGTGCAATAATATTAATTCCACACAGAGGATTAATTTTGTACATGCAGAGTGTAGCCGCCATATCAAAAACCAGTTCTCCATGAGGCACGATGAGCTACTAGCTATAGTAGTATCTTTTTTATTATTATCTAGTGCAACTGTGCAAGAAGCATATATAGCACAGCAGCAAGCAAGCATATGCCATATTTCCATTGAAGGACGAATATGCAACTATACTGCAAGCCGAAACACATCGATCCCATCCGTAAGATCTTGATCAGATTTATGATAAGGAGTCGATGCCCGAATATTTAACCCCCGTGATTCTATTTCTACCAAAAGAATATATATATATGGTTGGCTGATGAGAATAACACTACTTTTTTAACTTGCTTTTTTGTTCTTTGTTTTTGGAAAGTTGGAACATTGATCTGATCCTCAGACCTTTTACTGGTAACTGAAAGCTCCATTTTGCATCTTTGACAACTAAATTAAAAATCCACTGTAACGTCAAATATTGCGTCTATTCAATTTTCCAATGAACACATACATTATACGTACATATATACCCCTCTAACTTTAAACATATATAAACAATATATATAATAGAGCTTACCTTCCTGTTCTCTATATTCGAATCTTCTATAAAAAATAATCTACTTTATTTTAGAGAAATTATTCTTATCCCCCTTAACTACACCTCTTATTTGCACTCCACTCTTATTCTTTCATTTTTCTTCCTCCATTGACTTCTTTCACACCACCATACCACCTCGGCCCATCTCCACCCTCTCTGGCCGGACCTCCACCACCTCTTGGCCACACCTCCGCCCCCTCCGGCCGCACCTCCACTCCCATCTCTGGTCACACCTCCATTCTCACATCTTTGATACACATTTAATTATTTGTATAAATACTATCAGTGGTTAATATAAATACTTTTGCGTGTTAGTATAAACATTTTTGCTGTTATTATATGGAAAATGTAAAACTATATTGGGGTGCGGTTAAGGGGGATTTTTAAGGGGTGCAGTTATCAACTCCCTTTTAAATAATATATTTTTATATTGAAGAGATAGAAAATCGTTTCTATATATTGGATGATTATAAATTTATCTCAAAAAAAAAAAAAGACCATCTATGAGAATTTGTATATACAGATGATGTTGAAGAATTTAGCTAGATAGGCCATTTAAATTGTGAATTTCTAAAAATCCGAAAAGTAAATTAATGTGATGCAATTATAAAGCATAAATTTGTGCTTTATGAATTTATGATTTACTCTAGCACTAGCATACCTCGTACTTGGAACTCAAGTGACAAAGCCAGATATACATGTATATATATAATATAGAAAAGGCAGCCAGTGAAATTTTTCTAGAAAAAAAGGAAGGAAATATTATAGATGGACCAATATATATTGATCTGAAAAATATGCTTGAGAGAGTTGAGAGTAGCTAGGCTTGCTTTTGTAAGAATCAAGTTGAAGAAATTAAAGGCCCGGCCAAGGGACCAATATATAATGATCCATCGATCCCTGACCTTGCACACTCAACTTGAGATTCTCTATCGATCCCCTTTCATTTATAATAATTCATTAACTAATTTGTCTTTGTGGCTTGATTATATATATGTATTTTTTGTACCATATATATATATATATATATTTCCATTTTCAGGAGGCCGGCAGTGCACAAACTTGAGACAGACAGCAAGTAGTGGTGGCCTCCTATATTTCTATATGCTGTTTGAGGTCCAATATCTATAATATTACAATTGAGCTAGCTACATTAATTAAGTTCTGATTCATATAAAGATACTGCATGTCTTCAACTTCTATTCTATGCTTCAGAATTAAGTTCTTATCGCATTTGCTACGTCAGTACCAAATTTAAGTTGGGAATTATTCGATCGGTGAGCTTTAAACTTTAAAGTTTGTAATAATATATATGAGATCGAATCATGCAGACGTACGCAATATGAATATACAACAATTTGTTTCGTGTTTTCAGAAAAGACAACAAAATTTATATATGTTACAAATAATTATATCGAACGTAAAAAAATTCACTAATTTTGTTATGAAGTACGTATAATGCATAAATGGCTAATTCGTAAATCTGAAGTTGCTTAATTAAAAGGGAGAAGATATCACTACCCCACCTTCAATACCCCAGTCAAATACCCCGCGTTGACCAGATTTCAAAATGCATTTACAACCCAACTATAATACTAACAATGTGATATAAGCGCGCTGAGCATTTCCGTCCTTCAAGTCTAAATACCTATAGAACAAAACCTAAATACTACATATAACAAGCCCCAATACCTACAACACATGCATTCTGCATATACAACAAAACACGTGAATGCAATAAAAAGTCAAATACCCTGGTCAAATACCCCGTTTGACTAACATGGAAAGCACGTTACCAAAAACAAAACTTCTGCAACTAATAATACTTATTATAGAAGGTCTAAATACCTAGTATATAGAAGTAGTAATACCATTTCGTTTTATGTACCAAACTTCTGCAAATAATTTTTGAAACTAATAATACTAAATATAATACAAAATTTGATCTAATTTTCTTTTATATTCAATGTCACAATACTTAATTCAGGCATTAATAATACCAACTGAAAAGAACTTTTAATACCCAATTTATGTACAAAGTAGAGGCACAATTGCAGTAGTCAATAACAGATAATAATACTTCATGTTGTAATCAATAATACAATTGTAGTAAAGTCACAATACAAACTTCCTTTGAAACAAACAGTAACATTGCAGTTAAACTACAGAACAAAATAAATAACACCGGCCAAATCAAATAATCAATAATCTTCAAAATTCTCATTAGTTGAAGAATTATGACTTTTTTCACCACTATCACATACACCACTAACATTAGAGTCCTCTTATTGCAATCCACTATTGCCTTCAGAAATTCCATGTGAACAATCACTTAAATCTATGTAGTTGGAAAAAAAGAATACAAAATGTTAAATAAAATCAACAAGGAGTATTAATAGTAACAAAAAAACATAATTTCAATAATAATAAAACTTATAACACAGAACAAAACGAAGAACTAAAACACTTTGACATAACAAAACACACAGATACAAGAAGTAATACTTAAAGTTACAAATATTAACACTAAATATGGAAACTACTAATAGTTAGACATGCAAATAGTAATACTAAATTAACATAGTGTAAATACTTTTAAAATTCAAAACAATTGAACTCCAATAAAAACAGTATTATTGTTATTTACAACACAACAATAAATATTAAATAGTTCGAAATGTAAGTAATAATACAAAATAAATAAAGTAGTTATACATTCAAATCTAAGATAAGAACACATACAAAAACAAATATTAATACTTATAGGTACAAATTAATAATAGGTTAACATGCTCATAATAATAGTATAATTCAACATAAACCAGAAATAGATATCACATTAATTATGAGTCAAAATATCTTAAGAGCACAAGCTAGAATACTTATTATTAACAACTAATAATACAAGTTCTATCCAATTTTTATATTATTAGTTGGCACCAACTCAACTTTCTTTTTTTCATCTTGTCAAGTAGATAGCACAAACCACTTGTATCTCCACATGGGACGATTCAGTCAGAAGTGGGAGAAATAATCGCGATTGGAGAAGGAATGAATGATATCGGCCGTAGATCGGATGAGTGGTCATGATGGGGGAAGATAAGGGTGCTCGCGGCCAAAGAAGGAACCGGAGCTCGTCGCCATAGACGGGACGGGTGGGGCGGCCGTAGGAGGGACAAGAGTTCGTTACCGGAGTAGCAACGGTGTTCACTGCCGGAGGAGAGATGTTGGTTGAGCGATCGGAGGCACGGGAGGAGGGAAGACCTGAGTGTAAAAAGGTACAATCGCAACTGTCAAATTTGGGAAATAAAGACCGTTAAAGGAAGGTGTATTGGATGGTGGGGTCCGAATAGGTTTGGGGTACAGAACCCGGGTATTTCAGTCCTAAACCCTAAACCCTAACTAAAATATGTAATTTACATATATACCATTCATATATTTTTATTAATGGAACATATATATATATATGTATTAATTCCCCAAATATCATATAATTTGCTGCGTGCCTAGTCTCTTCTTCGATGGGATCGGATCGACATAACATAACATTCGGACCTTGCATTAATTTGTGCATGCAAATGCAATCGAATTCAATTTGCGCCTTGATATCAGCATTCAGCATTGAGCTAGCCTGGAAGGTTACTTGATTCTGCATGCATGTTGCTAATTATAATTGCTATGGAAGGTTACTACTTGATTCTGCCTGCCCCTCGCCTTGCCCATTGCGCATCTCAAATTAATGTACTACTTAATTTCATTTAATTTCACTTTATTAAAATTTCAAAACTTTAAAACTTATATTTTTATTTTTTTATTCAATCCATTAATTCTGTAGCTTAATTCTATTGTATATATATAGCATCGTAGCCTCCCATATATTATCGTCACTTTTCTTGCAGAGCGGGAGCTAGTACGTACACAATTAATTAACAAAATTCCTGATATCTTCTTATATACATGTTATGTTTCCGTAAACACCTAGTCAGTCAGCATTTTCTTCAGCAATATTCGATTCACTTCACACTACTATCAAATCAAAGTCCCAACTCCATTTAATTCAAGATATTATGCCACCCTGTCTTCCAATGGAAAAGTTAATTAGTCGATTTTGTAGAATTTGTTCGTAGTACGTACATATATATATGGATCTTTTCACAAGAAAAACCCTTACTTTTAGCCATTTAATTAAATTATAGTTCTAACTTCTAATACGATACGATATGATTAGTATTAGTGGTATCTACGTATCAATTCCCGTTTCATAGAAAAATATTACCATATGAATATCTTGTATACTAAATAAGTTAATATGAATATTACCCATTTAACTTGAAAACTAACAAAGTCCGTACGTATCGATTTTAATATCATTATTTTTTTTTGCCTACGTATTAGCTCCCTACTTCATATAGCTAGTTCTTATATGATTAGTAGTTGTTGGAAATATGATTATGAATATTAATTTTGTCATATAAGAACTTAATGAGGGTTATTAATGCTTAGAAGTAATTATATATGATGGTTAATGGTAATTTGCTGGGTATATCTAATGGGGAGTGCTATCTATTCCAGGAGCAGGATATATATAAATCTCCAGTACGTATCAGGGTGTATTTTTTTTTGAGAAAAGTATCAGGGTGTATTACCATTTACCAATCTGTATTGTTTCAAATGAAAAAGTGAGGGCTATTCACTATTTTCCAAAACAAAAGGCAAAAAAAATATTGATATGTTGTTATTAGAAAAGTTAGTACGATCAAGATGCAATCGAAGAGGGGAGGGGGTAAATGATATGATATATATGGTAAGAAGAGGATGAGAGAAGCCGACGTGGCCAGATAACTGTGCTGAATAGGCAAGGTGAAAAAAGGAAGAACATAAAAGGGCTAGAAAATAGAAATCAGGTCAGAATAGATATATCAGGAATCGAGCAAAAGAAAAAGAAGGATTCTTTCTGATATGAGACCAACATCACAAAAATGCTTCACTTCTCTTCGATCAATCTGCTAGCTCTTCCAAATTCCAATTAGTACTGAGCTAGATCGATGTGGGATTACTGAATCCACCCAAAAAGGCTGGACCAAGGTATCTATTATTCTTCTCATGTCAGCCTCAGCCTCAGCCTCAGCCTCAGCCATGGCCACTTATAAACCACTTATCATGATCGTATCAACTCAACTCTGCCCCCACTTGCACTCTAGCTAGCTAGCTTCCTTCCTTTGCTGCAAGAACCAAAAAGTTGCCTGTTTTTTAATTGCAAGCACCTCAATCCACATGCCGCAAAAAAGGCGGTTACGATCAGATTCAGATACTGATTCATGCCTTGCTAGCTTTCTTATCACTTGCCCACATCACTTGGCATCACCACCATAATCTTTGGAAATTTCCACCTTCCAATGACCTTGGACCAGAATCTTAATTCTCTTTTCTTTCAAGATATTTCAGAGAGATCTTCCTTGCTTTCAGTTGTTCAAATTTAGCTTCAGATAACATAACAAGCTTCAATACTTCACTTCACTTCACTTCTTGGATATATATTATATATAGTTGTTGTGAGTTGTGACCTAGCGGATTATCGTTTTATTATTTATTACTTTTCTCCTTTCTTTTCAGGGATGACAATTAGACTCACTGACTGATAGCTCATGGGAACCAGTACATTTAGAAATAAGGCAAGACTTCAAACGCTTATGTTGATAATTTTGACAATAGAACTATATATCAATCAATTTCAAAAACTAAAAAGATCTTAAAATAAGTTTATAGATATATCTTTTTAAATTACAGATTTATGCATAACATTTCAAATTATCAATCAATTTGAATATTGTTTGATGACTCATTAAAATATTAGTGCTTTGCACGCAACCGTTGCAATTTGATAATGCAAGGATAAACATGATCAATCAATAGAATTAACAATATATCTATATTCTATTTCAAAAAAAAAAATATATATATATAGAGTAAAACTACCGTGCTCTTAAGCTCACGGGGGCCTCCCGTGAGCTTAACTCCAAAAACGTATCAAACCATATCCAAATTTTGATTTATATGGCTCAATAAGTTCTTTATATCAAAATCATATGGCATGCAAAAATTTTCCATTTTTAGAGATTTTTAAGTATTTATTTCGGATTTTTTAAAAGTTATATATGAAACATTGATTATTTTATTAATATTGTATAGTTGCTATTAAAAAATCCGAAATAAATACTTAAAAATCTCCAAAAATGAAAAAAATTTGCATGCTATAAGAATTTGATATAACAAATTTATTGAGCCATATAAATCAAAATTTGGATATGGTTTGATACGTTTTTAGAGTTAAGCTCACGGGAGGCCTCCGTGAGCTTAAGAGCACGGTAGTTTTACTCTATATATATATATATATATATATATCTATAGACTTCTTTCATATTTAAGGATCATTAAAGATTTTATTGAATTTATAAAAAGTTTCAGTGTTAAGATAAGCACTGTCAAGGATGCCAAGATTTTTTTTTTTTTTAATCCGCAAATCGTTGGGGGGCATTATATTTACTCTTTTACTTGAAAACGATTGTTGATTTTACTGCCGGATGCTACTTAAAAGCTCGTCTTGCAGTCAAAGTATATGAAATACTAACTTTTGAAGAACTACATTATTGGTATTAGAATATTCATCCGCACTTCAGAGAGGGACAATTATATTTTAGCCAAATGTCTAAAACAAACCTTTAGTTACTACTTTTTTTACTTAGGAATATTGTTTATAGAATATTTATATAACATTATAAAGTGTAATATTTTAATTAAGTAAATACAGTTGTTGGTATACTTATTGTATATGCTGCAAGACAGAAAGGGATGTAAAGGTTAAAAAAATTTAAATGCCCAAGTGGGACGAGCCTTGAATGAAGTGGATACCAACATAAAAGGGTATATACATCTGCTATGCTCCTTGAATGAAGTGGAAATTTACAATTACTAGAGAAAACTAGTGATCAGTAATTAAGTTGTATGATACAATTAACTTAATAAAAAAGCAACTACAACTTGGGATTAAAACAATTAAACGCTTTCTTTCCAAGCTCGGATGTTTCCTAAGATCGTCTTGTTGGTAAGTTGGGCAATTGTATAGCGATTAAACCATTAAAACCCTGTTGTCAAATGACACCAAACATCTTTCCAGAGCTTTACACGGTATCATTACTGCACCTTATAGAGACGATACAACCCAATTTATAATCACCGTGCCCAATCATATAGAGACAGCAATGTCAGAAAGGCGGACCCAAGCATAGTTGCATCGATCTAGCGTTCTCTCTATCTCCTCTAATGCCAAATGAACAGCTTGGCGAGCTGACACCAACTGCCTTTCAAAAGGTGCTCGTGTTTTGTGATCGAACTGTGTAATTATATCAACAATATATCCCATTATTAGTATAAAATTTTGGTAAAACAGTTCTAGGGCCAAAAAGAGAAAATACTGAAAGCAAAGAGAAGAGGTGGCAGGTAGTAGCACAATGACTGGCATTCTAGCAACAAAATAATGTCAATGACAACAATAATGATAACTCAAAATGAGAAGGGAACCTTGTCAAGGCACCGAGAAGCATCCAGTACAAAACAAAAGTAGGAGAGCTGCTTGTAGAGATCAGCTTCAGTGAACTGTATAAACATAAATTACCCCAAAAGAAAACATTAGTTCAATATCAGACCCAGAAAGAAGAAAGAAAATTGTAAATTAACAAGAAAAGAAGGCAAGTAATTACCTGTCTAATTAGATGGCCATCACAAGAAGGGTATCTTGGGCACACTGTACCTCTTTCAGCATCACCAACTAGTCTGAGATTCACACTCCGAGTTGTGTATTGGCATGTCTCGACATCACACTATTTCAGAAAGTACAAAAATGGAAAAGGTGATATTTATGTAACAACCTGTTTCTGTAACATGATCAATTTGGCATTACATTGGAGGCTGCGCAAGAAATTCAAGCACAATTTAACAACTACACAAGTTGAGGTCAGGATTAACAACCCCATTGAATCACAGCTCAGTATTGCTTTGTTGCCAGATGGATACAAATCACTTCTGTTTTGGCTTAGGAAAAAAAAATTGAATGTGACAAATAACATACCACCATTAGTCCTTTGTAGTATGAAGAGATGAAGCTATCAGCCTGCCTCTTGACCTAAAAGAAAAGATTAGTTATTTGCATCCTATCAGCGAGTCAGAACTTTTCGGATTCTGCTTGATAATAATAGTTTGCAAATCTGAAATTTGATGAAAATTACTCCACTGTCAGGTCTGACAAAATAATTGCATATTACTAAAAAAATCTATTAATAACAGCACCCACGCTAACAAAGTTGTATTGGATGTTAAAAAGATCAAGGAAAACTGAGGAAAGGTATAACAACATGATATTTTGTATTACAAGGGTGTGCACCAATATTTTTTTTATTAGATAAAAACCATTCCAAACCTGATTAGCAAGCATAGGAGCAGAAATAAAACAGCCTTCTGCATCAGCTGGACATCTGGGGCACCTCCTTCTGTGCCAAAAATTCTGGTTGTTATCATTATCCGTATTAACAGCACCTGTATCATTACTGGTTGTGATTATGCTTGATACAGGTGGGCAGTCAAATATCGCAGAACAGCTTGGGCATGACAAACGTAGAGGTTCACAAGCTCTGTACCTGGAGATTTATTTAATTATATAATTAAATTTAGTATCTATTTAATAATTATTTTAAGATAATGGTCCTGAACTCTAATAGATATTTAAGGAAGTAAAGATAATGCATCAAATTCAAAATTAAAAGCATAGATGCACACTGGCTGTTAACAAACTCTATTTTAGGATTATGAACTCTTTATTAGATCTAGTAGTAAGATGTGTGAACTGTAGTAATTATATACTGCATTTTGGTTCGCAGGTTCAGAAGAAAAGTTGGTTGGAGCAATCTGAGAAATTACACTAGGTGAGACTTATATTCTTACTATTGACAAGTGAAGCAGTGTATATTTTTTAGGGATATTGTAATAGTAGGTTAATGAACTGCTGTAATATGTTGGTAATGTCTTTGGAATATTATAATTAGTAGTAATATTAGTGTAAATCCCCACTGGCACCATGGTGTGGCACCAGATAAAAGCTTTGATTTCTTGAAAGAAACAGGTGACATATTGCCACTTTTTCTTAAAAAAAAAAAAGGAAAAAGGGAGAATGTTCCTGAAATCAGTGTCAAAAGAAAAAAACATAAATTCCAGCTACAATGGGGTTATCATGTCAGGTCCTACGAGCTGATCAGCTTAGCAGTTAGCACTATGTTTTTCCTTTTTAGTCCAAGTAAAACCTAAGGACCCAATAGGCTGTTTGTCCAATTGACCAGGCCCAAATAGGACAGGTTGGCTTATCAGACCAAACTATCAGAAATCTCCTCTTGTATTTAGTAAACTGTTATTACAGAGTCCTCATTTGATGAACAGTGGGGTTATTATAGAAGTAACCTTTCTTCTTCATCAGTTATCGATAACAACACACTGGAAGGGTCCTCATTTGAAGCTTCGGATACTCTTGATTGGAACTATATAAGAGTCAAAGAATATAAGAACATTAGAGAAAGGATCTCAATGTTAAAGTTTTATTTACAGATAAAATCTCAAACTGATGCACCTTAGATGAATCAAGACCCAAGCACTCTGCCAGACGAGCTGGGCTGGTTCCTTGAATTGAGGCACACAATCGTGATACCACTGGATGGATCTGACCAATAAACAAATTAGTTGAAAGCAGCAACATGCGAAGCTTATAAATTTCTTATAATTTCATTAGAAAAATTACCTGCTGAGACAAATAATAGTCGATGTCAATCAAACAGTTCCCCTTGTCTCCTTTCACCTCGTCCCTATGCCTGGCTCTTTGGGCTATGCCAGTAGATGGGCCTGAGATTGCTTCCTGTTACAAAATAGACAAAGTGAAAAGGTGAAGTTTACAGAAACTTGCATAAGAAGAATAAATGAAAGGGAAAAGAGCAAAAGGAAAAGAAAAAAAAAAGTTAAATACCTGCTCGACACAAATGATATAAGGAACAGTCTGACCAACAGAGAACCGGGTATCCCCATTTTTCTCAAGTCTTAGTGCCACCTAAAGAAAAATAAAGATCATCATATCAGATTGCATGGATATTGTTTGTGCAATTTTCTTTGGCTTCTGTGATGTTCTTCTTAGCTCTCTTTTTACAACAGTAAGGAGACTCATGGTTTAATCTTTCTAACTCATACCAATATTTTACTACATTTCCTTTTTTTTTATCAAGATTTGGTACAGGTAAGGCCTGACCTGAACATGAGGTTGGTTCTTGGCATCTGGATAATCCTTTGGAGGTTTTGTGAGGGTTTTTGTTATTTCATACTTCTTGAGATCGATTTCCCCAGTTTTCATCTTCTCCTGGTCCTGATAGAAAGAGAGACCACAGAAAACAACAATTTTAACATTACAATGACAGAAAAGCATTCTTTTAGTCCCAAACAAGTTGGGATAGGCTAAAAATGAGAAATGTGATGTCTACCCTATAATCACATGGAGTAATGCATCCTTCAAAAGCACAAAATATGTTCTGTTTGAACTTAGGGAAAACTTGGCTATCATTTGAACAAATGGGGAGAGGTGCACACAAGATGTTTACTATATCCCATATTCTAACATGTAAATAAAACTTTTACTCTGTTTTGCATATTTAATTATTTATACAATATATTTTGCATATTTATACATTTCGATGATATCAGGAAAACAAGATATAAAATTCTCAAGAAGTGTACTTTAAAAAATAAAAAATATTTAATATGATCTCCAACCTCCATAAGCTGAACTCGGACATCCCTCAAGTGAGCATGAATCTTCTCTACTACCTCCTCAGAAGAACTCCTAATGCATATTTAAATAACAAAATTAGAAAACCAGAAGCAATTGAAAGAGATGATATCCGGTGGTGACTTAAGAGGTAATATGTCAAGTTTGAATATTGTTAATCCACCATATTTGGCTCTGATAATAGCAAGTTCCAACTGGCACCAGTTAAATCATATCAATCATAGCGCATACTGTACAAATGATTGGAGTCAGAATTCATACCCAGTTTCTAATATGCAATCAAGGCAAAAGTCACCAATGCTAGCCGATATTAAGCTCCAGTCACGCCTTACCATGTCAACTCCTTTGCTTTCTCTTTTCTGCTCAATATATTTTTTTGTAATTATGAATAAGCTTCACTAATGAGACAAATTTAAGGGGAAAAAAAATCAAATAGGCTACAATGTTGGCACTGTGCTAATATTCTTGTTTGGTCCTTAACAATGGTCAAGTAACATTCAGTAGTGAATTGGTCAATAAATCAGGGTTATTACATAACAAACTAGTAGGTATGTGATCCCAAGGAAAAGGCCATAAGCATATTAAAGATACCTCTCCTATTATTTGAACCCGACGGCTGTGATCAATTTGATAAAGCAATTTAATGCCTGCATACTTCTTCTTTTTGAGAAGCAATAATCTCTTGTAAAAACCATCAAGGTCAATCTCAAGGCATCTATATCTTTTGTTAACCTACATTAATGAAAAAAATTGAAAATAATATTAAAACAAAAAAAGAACCTTCAAGTTCATTGACATATGCTTCATGTTGAGATAAGTAAGAGTGTTTCTGCTTAAGCCCCAATAAGCAAGATAGATCAAAACAACTTCATAGGAAACCAATATGTGCCAGCAACACACACCTCCATGATATAACAGATTAATTTGAATATACCTCTTGAATGACCATTCTAGCCTTGTCATATGCCTTGTTTACATCATCGAGCCCAGTGTTTATCATGATAGAATCAGTATCACCATAAATAACCTGAAGACAAATACATCAATAAATTAATAAAAATGCACAATAAAATCTGACTGAATGTCAAAAGTATATGCCAGCACCAAAACCTTAGTACCAATTTGGATGTGCATTTTACCAAAACTGAAATAAGGAATTTAAGAGCTGAGCTTTAAGTACCTCCAAACTTAGGTTATCTTGAACAAGATTGACCGTGCTTTGTAAGATTGTCCTTCCCTGGAGATAGCATACAAAAGAAATATATGAATTCCGGAGAGCCAGTTCTGATAAGTATCTGAAGTTATATACAAAAGGACAATGTTGCCACTCACTTGTAGTGTTATGAGCTCTGCAAGTGGCCTGGCAAAAAATCTGGAGTTCGAAAATCCAAGACAACCGTATATACTGCAAGAAGTATAAACAAAAACACTGTTACTTTCCTAAATAGAGCAAAAATCAAAATGAGGAATCAACAGCCACAGTTTTTTTTTTTTTTAAATCTGATTGAAATTGCAGTAGAACTACAGGAAAGCTACAAAACATGAAAGATGCAAAAAATATTCCACTTTACTACAAACTTGAAGAATGTATACATTTTATTGGGTCCATAATACTGTGACATTTTTGCATCAATATTGCTATGAAAAAAGAAGGGCTTCCATGAGTAGAATGATTATATCTTAGAAAAAGCACTTTCTTGCTTGATTTTAGTTTATCCTTTCATGAGGGTTCATTGACAAGTGTTAATAATATCTAGAAGTAAGAACAACTGTAGCTGAGGCTTCAGTTTGGGTTTTCTCATAAAGGTTAATCATGATAAAGGTTAATCATGCAAACCATATCGAAGCAGTACAACACTGATGTACCCTTTTGCAGGCTTTCATCCAACAATCCATTAAATAGAATCAAGCAAAATATGAGTATTGGAGAGTACCTATTAGCAGTGAGTTTGAGTGCAAGCTGTTGGATATTGAGTTGATCCCATCTAACCCCTTTGGCTTTCTTTTGGTACTCCTTAACCTCCCTTCTACTCCTAACCAGGTCTCTCAGTAACTAGTTAAAAAGAAAGTGAAGAACTAATATTAGAAGAGAAGATATATTGAGAAAAGAGCTAAATCATAGAAAAAATGTAAATTGATAATATACCTCAGGTAGAACACCTGCATCTCTAGTGGATGGTAAAGTAGGGAGTGCATCACCCGATCTCTCAACAGTAGTAAAACATATATTAAATTCCTGAAACCGTTAAAAAAGATTAGCAAGGAAGACTTAATTTGATTAAATTAATTCAATAATCATGTTAATATTTTAATTTATAAAACAATCCTTTAGGTTTTTTAAGGCTTCTCTAACTTCTGTCTTTAAATCACTAAGTTTTTCTTCCCATCACTTCGTTTTCCCGTCTTCTGCCCCTCACACTATTCTTATTCCATGTACTAAAAAAAATTGACAGATAATATATACAAATTATAAAGGGCGGTTCTAAAATAAAAATTTGAAGTTAATTTACCTGGATAATTGAAGGGTAGAGACTATTAAAATCAAGAAGAAGCACACATTTGTCATATAAACCAGTTTTGGGTTCCAAAACAAGGCCACCGGCATAAGAGGGGCCTTTCTTCCCCTTTACTTGGTCGTTATTTTCAATATCAATTTCATTATTGTTTTCCAATTCATTAACATCCTCTCCATCTTTTTCTGTCACCCCATTTGCTTTTCTCTTGTTAATCAGTCTTGATTCCTTGTTTCGCATGCCTGCCTTATCAGGCACCATAAACTTCTTTCCATGGAACGCATGCAATAGCAAGTATTCCACCCGTTGTGCTCTGGCACCCTAGTAAAAATTGAAATTTTGACTTAGCCAAATATGTTCAAGAAAACCTTTTAGATTTTGATACCTGTGGCTTATCTTTTCCCCTCATTAGGGTAAGTGCGGTTGTGGCAGGCGAGCGGGAGATTTCGCTGGTTTCTTTTCATTTTTACTTCCCATTTGCATCTTTAAGCATGTAGAATTTCACAAGGTTAATACATACATGTTTAATACAATATACTACTGAAATGCACTTATTGGTAATTGTTTATATTAAAATCAGAACCTGAAATCTTTTAAGAGTAAAAAATCAAATAACAAATCTATATAAAGTACCTGCAGTGTTTTGCCCCAGAGATTTCCACTAATATTTGTTAGTTGTCGTGTAAGAGGGAGAGCACTAAGCTTAAACATCAATTTCAGGGAAAGCATCGCATCATTTTCTCCAAACTTAACCTGTATTATAGACAACTCTAGATTAGCATTCACAAAATTTTATATTTTTCCAGAGCCGTGAAAGAAACATCATTCAATGTATAGTACCAATTTAAGAAGGTCTCCCAAACTTTGTAACATGGAGGGGATATCTTTTGGCAGTATCTCCTTCCTTTCCTCCTTCAGTTCTGTCTTTGAGAGTTCTGTCAGAGAATAGCTCACCTGAGAAGCCATATAGACAAAACTATGTTTAAATGCATTTTGATTCTAGTTTAATATATTTGAGAACTAGAATCACAAAAGTTAATAGGATCTAGGATTCACTTGTTTTGGAATTATACAATGTCAACTATGTTTAGAGACTTGTATAATTGCACAACACAGGCATATTTGAATAGTAATCCAAAGTGTTTTATGGTCTAAATTTAAGGATTCACTGAATGAGCAGTTTGCCTTTAACTTTAAAAGTTGCCAAAATATCCTCAGGTTAACAAATCTCAGGTGAATTCACTATTAATCTTAAAAGTTAAGATCTAATACTAATCCCTATAGGCAGTTTTACGTACTGCTTTCAGGAGGTCATGAGCACACAAGTAGGTGTCACACAGGAGGCGGCCGGCTACACAAGACATGATACCGGGACTGGCACCTGAACCATAAATGGATTTCCCTCCTTTCAATTTTGGCATGACAGACCGCTTCAGTCGGCCAATCTTTGACCAGCAGCTACTTGGCACCTTGCAAGCCTACATAAAGGAAAAAACTTTTTATTAAAATACACAAAAGACAAGTGATTAAGCCTTCTATTATAAGACCACAAAGCTCCTACATTGACCCAAAAAAAAAAATGATATATAAGGCATACAACCAACAAAATAAATAAAGACTATTAACCAGAAAATCTCTACAAATCGTGTGCATCCTGTAGAACAAAGCAAACCTAGTTAAATATCTAATTCATAAAAAAAGTTGGCAGACAGATAACACTAGCTAAATTCCTAGTTTTGCTAAGGGCATATTTATATTTGACAAAGTTTTGAATCTTTAGAACTTCAAATAAACTCTAATTCATTTATAGACAAGCAAATACCAACTAATACAGACTAAATTATCAATGAAATATATAAAAAGCAAAACCTGAGCTCGATGGAGAAGCACATCAAGGTCAAAACCAGAAATGTTGTGCCCAACAAGGACATCAGGGTCCAACTTGTGTATCTCAGTCATTAATCTATTTATCATAGCGCGCTCACCACTAAAATAAAAAATGTGAAAATGGTCAGCAACTGACCAGTTTTGCTAAAGCTTACATTAACAGAAGGATGTCCTAGACAAGATAAGTGGAATGGTGTACCTGCTTTCCAATACAAGTGTGTAGCCTGTTCTAGAATTCCAATCAGACAGTGCCTTTTTGTAACCTATAGGAAAGATGCCGCCATCTATTTTTCTTACTACAGTAAAACTGTTAATGGCCCCCTTCCAGTCTTTCTCATTTTCCATGGGTGCATCAATCTGGAAAAACAAATAACATAACAATCATTTGAGAAAAGGGAATACCATATGAGGTGTAGAGCTATCGAAATCATCTACCAATTTGATTCCACTTAGAATCAAAATGCCTTGAAAAAAATTATCCGGAAAATTCCAGAGCTCATTTGGGTAAGTATTTCAGAAAAAGGGGCTGCGTAACCTAGATTTTATGAAAAAAGAAAGAAAAGAAGAGTATTTTATTTTTTCTGTGCTTTTCACTACTTCCAGCAAGTACAAGAGGCTTCCTACAAATCTATGCTTGAGGCAGTAAGTATTCAAGAAGTCTAAAAGAAAAGGAAAAGAGATCATACTTTGGTTTTGTGGCAGCAGACTAGAGAAGCTGAGACAATTTCATGTGTGTTGTTCTTTCCGATGACTGTTTTCAGGTTAATTGCCATTGCAACAACAGGGGGCACACTGTTCAAGGAAGAGATTGATATGTCTTTGGGGCAATCCACAATTACCTCAAACTTGCACCAGCTCACCTGTCCACAACAGAAGCCTTTCAGCAGTTAAATACTGATGATATCAGTAAGACACCAACAAGTTCTAATAATACAGTTTGATTGATATGCTATTATTTGCATTTTGTGATTCATGACTACCTCTGAAGCTATCACGTGTACAAATGTATTCTCATTTCTTAAGTTAATTTTACTAAATTGTAGTCTGTGTACTGTGGTCCTAAGTGCTGATAGCAATTTTCTCATGTAGACAGGAGTGAGAACTTACCCGTTCAGAAGTTGAACAGCTAACAAACTTTGAAAGTGATAGCCAAGATGGTCCTTTGATGCGTCTCTTGATCAATAGCAGCTCAAGAGCACTAGAGTGACAGAAAGTAATATGCAGAAAGTATCTAAAATTAGTATTCAGTGTTGTGAAACTTCAAAGATAGCAATGTGCATATAACATTGAGTAAAAAGATGAAAGGTATTACCCAGGATTAATCAAGGAAATTTATGTTAATTAAATGGACTTTTTTTCAGTTTGCAGTTTTTCGTTGCTAGAATGGAAGAGTAATGGAACCAACATATTGTGTCCAAGAGGTCTAACTTTTCTGAAATCAGGACGCTCACCAAACTCAATTCCCATCATTAGTTCAGATTAACAATACTAAATGATCTTTTATAAAATCAGGTTTGATCAGTAGGTAATTGCATTACCTGGTATGGGTCCCCATCAGTGCAAGGTAGTTTTCTCCTTTAAGATCTTCATCAAGTGGTAGATTCTGCAGATAAAGCAAAAAGAAATTCATAGATACTCTAATAGATAGATAGATAGATAGACAGATAGAGAGAGAGAGAGAGAGAGAGAGAGAGAGAGAGAGAGATTTATTTTGCACCTTAAAAGGGTAGCTGATTTTGAGAACATACTGCTCTCCAGATGGAATATCGCACCTCTCAAAAGCATAATTCCTCTGTAACGTGAAGTAGTTGATGTGAGATTTTCCATTTAAAAATTGGAATGATCATATTGAACTAGAATTATGCAATGTAAAAGGCAAGGCATCAGCCAACCTTTACTGGTGCCATCATGAAGGTGGAAACATTCAGCTCAGATAACTGTTCAGCAATTTCAACCTTTAACTCTGATGCCATATCCTACAACAATTATATACAAACTCAAAGTTAGAGAAAACCACAGACCAAGATGTCCGATGACAAATTTTAAGGAGCAAAATTGATGGCCTCGTTCATATGCAATGTAAATATGAGGATTATAATGTTTTCCTTTTTGGAACAGCAGTGAATGATTTCAAAAAAAAGATGTAAACATTATTCATACTTGCAAAGCAGCTCGGAAAGATGGAGACGAATCGCCGCCAGACTCAGCATGTTTCCTTTTTAAATCTTCTATAGCTTCACGCGGAAAAACTGTACTTGATGGAACAGCATAGATGCACCGTTGCATGTTCTTTACCACTACACAGCAACTCTGAAAAGTGTTTCCTGTTTTCACCTAATATATAAAATTGCACAAATTAAAGCTGGGGGGAAATGAAAAGCAATGTGAATCTCTCTATAGTGAGAGCACTTTGGTAAAATGTTAAAATGGAGCAAACCGTTGAATCCTCTTTGGGATTTAATAATGAAAAACTGTCATGTATTGCATATGTATTTGAAAAGGATAACAACAACAAAAAAGAAAGTAGAAAACAACAACAATTGTTTTGCAGAATGGATTGTGTAATGAGGCGAGTGCCTCTAAAAGTTGGGCAAACTTTCATGAGACGAAGTGCAAAAAGAAGAAGAAAAAGCAGGAAGTAGAAAAGTTGACCTTCCCAAAAAGATAGACAGTCCCAGAATTGGCATTGAAAGCCTCCTCATATGCGTCGATTATATAGAAAGGAAGAGATCCGTCAGAATTGAGCTCAAAGTCCGACTTATCATCATTCTCGGGTCTTAAATCAATTGGCATTCTGGCTTCAGCCACGTTTTCATTGTCTTCTGTCGGCTCCTCCGCCTCTCCATTTCCGTCCGTAAGTACTTGATGCATCTTGACATTGGACTTGAAGTCTCCCTTTTGGTCGGTGTCTGGCTCTTCTGTGGGGTCCTTGTATGCATCTTCTTTCACCACAGCCTGCTCTGCTGAGGGAATTTCAGCAATCAAGTTGGCGTCTTCTTGGTGTGTGGTATCATCAAATTGGGCAGCAATGTCGCGACCTTGGTGCAAATCCACTTCAATCTTTGGGTTTATGGGAGCAGCTGTTGACGATTGGGCCGTGACTGGCAGCTGGGGAGGCAAAGGGGATATCTTGAGGGAGCGGCGGCGCCTGCGCTCCTCCCAATCATTCTCATCAGGGGCGACGTTGGCCAAGACAGAATCGAGCAGACTGGTGTCGAGAGGGCCGGATGGCTTGGCCTTCTTGGAGACTGCAGAGGTGAAGATAGTGGAGAGCCTCTCTTTGACGACAGATGTGGGGGCCGCGGGGGGCTTCTTAGCCTCAGAGGGCCTGTTCTTCTTCCTGGGGCGGTGGCCCTCGGGAGCATCGGAGAGATCGTCCTCAGAGGAAAGGACGGCGGGATTGGTCCAGTCCTCCTCGTGGCCGTCGTCGGCATAGCCCAGATCGGCGTCGTCTTCAATGAAGGACAGACCGTCGGCGCGGCGCTTCTCAACAAGCTCCCTGTAGGCGTCCTCGGAGAGGGTCTCGTAGATGGGGGCGTCGATCTTGACAGAGAGGGGAGCGGCGCGGGTCCCTCCAGCGCGCAGGGCCTTGAGGCGGTCGAGAGCAGCGAGGCGGGCGGTGGACTCGGCGCCAGGGCCTCTGGTGCGAGTGCGGCGAGCGGAGTCCGCCATTGTTTTTTGGTTTCCTTTGAGAAGTGATGCGATGTGAGGGTTTCTTTTCTTTGACAGAAGTGAGGTGAGGTGACTCAGGTGAGGTGAGTGAGTGAGTGCTAAGCGGCGTTTTGGCGCTAACTTTCCCGCCAAAACCTCACCCTTTATTTATTTACTACAGCTGTATTTGATTGAGATCTCATCTAATCATCTAAATCATATATTTTTATATTTTATGGACTACGGATGGATGATGATGATTCATCAATTCATAAATAATTAATTACGTATTTATTATTAAGAATAGCACAATATTACTTCATATGCTCAAATGTTTCTTTTAACTTTTCTCTGTTTTTTTCTTAGAACCACATTTTTTTCATGTTGGTTGTGTCTTGATCATGCAAACAATAGTAAGAAATTAGTGGAATCGAGATCACTATTCGGAACAGGCAAATTATTGTTTGGATTCTATATTTCTTATATATATAAACCAGATTCAGTTTCTACAGAGAATTTAGTGTTGATACAACAGTAACATACAGTAACAATTTTTAACTGCTCATTACTTGAGCCCCCACTGGAAGCTTCTCCTTTCTCCCTACTATCTCAACTTCCACATCTGTCTTCCTCAGAAAAAATCCGTGAGAATATATATCTGGCCTCACCAAGTTCCATATAACAAAAGTATCAAGGTATGAATATTTGTTTTGATTTATATCTATACAAGTTTGTCTGTTATGATGAATTTAATATATGGATATTGAAATTATTACAAGACGGTACGTATTTGGTGATAAATAGAACAACCATTCTACATCCATTATCTATACTCTATAAAGAGGGGTAGATTTCTAAGCACCTCAACTATGCCACATCATCATTATTATTAACCATTGATTTTGTTTGAAACTCTTCATCTACTTTGATCCAATGGCTTGTATTGTATTTTTTTCTTTTATTAAATAAGATAAATGTGATATGTCTAAAACAAATTTTGACACTTAAAATTGTCCAACATTTATATATGTTCTTATTTATAAATAATTGTATTATTATTTACTTACATAAAAAATTTACAAATTTTTTCTTAAGTTTTGTTTAATATAAATATTTAATATTTTATAAAATTCTTAGTTATTTATTTGATACTTCTTGGGGCGAAGCCCGAGTTACAGCTCTAGTTGGAATAATAATTCCTTACTTTGTAGGCTTTCTATGATAATAACTAAATAATCTCATCAATAATTGATGACACTTGATGGATGAAGCTATCTCAACATATCCTCCTTCTTTTTTCTCTTTTCCTGGCAAAGTTCATCTGATTGCTCAACATCCATTTGTAAATGAGTGTTTATGAAAAAAAAATCATGTATTATATTTCATCTAATTAATTTAAATTTATATTATGTGCCAATTTGGATGGCTTGAAAAGGAAATATGCATTTAGAACACAAATTGACACATTAATTATAAGTCATATGTTCGATTTAAAGAAAAAAGAAAAAGAAAAACATGAATATCGTGCGGAGTACGATCATTCTCTAGTTTATAATAATAATAGTGATAGATGATTTATTAATTAATTCGAGTAGAGATACTATGAGGTTAAGCTCATGGAGCTGTTATATGAGCGCAAATCCAGAAACATATTAAATCATCTCTAAATTTTGATTTATATGGTTCAATATATTCTTTATATCAAAATTTTATAGGCTACAAAAATATTCCATTTTTTTAATTTCTAAGTATTTATTTGAGATTTATTAAAAGTGTCTATACAATATTAATAAAATAATCAATATTGTATACATCACTTTGAAACTTTTTCAAACAAATACTAAAAACATTTCAAATACAAAAGTTGAGTTTACAATAATGTCACTCTCAATTCAATTTATTTAGAAATGTACCGCTAACATCATATAAAATTGAGATTTTAATACCTAAATAAATAGTTTTGTACATGTTTTCCTATATTATATGCGAGGCCAATCCATTGATAACTATGCTAAGTTGCTAACAGTTTATGCCGTTCATTGGTTCATGCGATGGGGGTCAACGGGAAAGTGTAATCGAGTGGAGGCGAACAAGGGGCGATTTGATGGAGGTGAGTGAGAACGTGAGATGAAATCAATCACAGGCGTTGAATAGTAGTAGAGTTGAAAGGTGTTGGCAAGTAAATGGAAGGGGCTGCGCTGCCCAAAGCAAAACCAAAGGCAAAGCAGCTCCTCCCTCACCTTTGCTCTCGGGAGTCGTGTGACTCGTCTCGTCTTGAGTCTTGACGGATCGTCCGTCCGTCTGTCTGTGTCCCAACTCCTCCCTAGTAGTAGTCCCCATCCCCCAAAGAAGAAAAAAGAAAACTAGAGATCTGGATGACCTCCTCCTCGTCGTCGTCGTCCGTCGCTGCCTAGATCCATCCCCACCCCAGGTACGCATGCATGCTCATTAGATCTCCCCCCCCCTCCGCAACCAATTGATCCGAATCTCTCTCCGTCTCTCCGACTGACCTTCCTTATTCTACTCTTCAGATTTGAGCTGTTTCCCCGCACGCAATGAACAGAGGCATCTTTGACGGCCTTCCCATTCCTGCTGATAAATCGGTCTCTTCCTCTCTCTCTTTCTCTCACTCTCCCCTTGCATCTTAATATCTATCTGATCTGAATTCTGATGATACTCATTTACTTCCCATGCCTTGCCTGCCCTGCAGTACCTCCGCGAAGGCCTCTCCAGAATCGACGAGAGCTGGGCTGCCGCACGCTTTGATTCCTTGCCCCATGTCGTCCACATCCTCACCTCCCGAGACCGTGAAGGAGAAGTCCAGTTCTTGAAGGAGCAAAGTGATCTCATTGAAGATGTCGTTGATGAAGTTGTCCATGCCTACCATCATGGCTTCAACAAAGCTATTCAGAACTATTCCCAGGTCCCCATTCCCCCTTCTTTCCTATCCCTCTTCCTAATGGACCCAACCCCTTTCAGCTCCATCGACTCATCATTCCTTTTATCACCCTTTTCCTATGCAGATTCTACGCTTGTTCAGTGAATCCGCCGAAAGTATATCAACGCTCAAGCTTGACATGGCTGAGGCTAGGAAATTGCTTGGCTCTAGGAATAAACAGTTGCATCAACTGTGGTACAGGTCCCTTACCCTTAGACATATTCTTTCTTTGCTCGATCAGGTCGAAGGTGTTGCCAAGGTACCCACTTCATTGCACAGCAACTAAAGTTCTCTCTACATGTTATGTAATTCTATTCATGCCAGGGATATTAACCGTCTTTTGCTCATTTTAATAGGTCCCTTCTCGCATAGAGAAACTGATTGCCGACAAACAACTGTATGCTGCTGTCCAATTGCATGTCCAGTCAATGCTAATGCTCGAGAGAGAGGGTCTCCAAGTGGTCTGTGTTGAGTAACAGCTCTTTATAACCTCAACATTTAAACATGACTAAAAACTAACAGATTTTTGTTTTTCTTTTATGAAGGTAGGCGCTCTTCAAGATGTACGGTCAGAGTTAACAAAGTTACGCGGTGTACTTTTCTATAAAATATTGGAGGAGTTACACAGTCATCTCTACAACAAGGGGGTATACAGGTAACTTCTTTGGGGCTGCTGCTTTTCTGTAATTCAATTTACTGACTAATGTGCAGCAAATATTAAAATTTTGATTGTGTACATTGTACAGTTCATCAACCTTGAACATGCTAGATGGAGTTGACATACCGATGACTGCTATTGGGGGCGTTGTAAGTGGCAGTGGCCAATCCTTTTCAAGGAGAACTCGATCAATAAAAGGTGAAAGTAACTTTGGTGCCGGATCGTCTCTCCTTAGTTCCGCAGATGGAGGGTATGGCCATATCTATTTAAAATCTATATAACGATTGCTATTCCATTTGAAGATTGTAGCCAGTAAGGATTGTTCTCTGGTCAGTATATGTTATCCTCCAAGTTGATCATGTTCTCTCAGTTCCAATTATGTTTAGTTCAAATTTTAGGCTGGGGTAGTGGGTAAACTAAGATTTACAACATACATCTGCAGCAAATCAAGTAAGAGGATGGATCAATTGGCAATGCTTATATTGACAATCTTGACAATGGAAATTTTTAATAATTTGAGAAAGATCATAAAAAAATCTTAAAAATGAAAAAAAAAAATCTTATCAAAATTTTATGCATTTTTTAACATTTGTAATATAACGGGTCTTTGAATAGCTATTAGACGTCACTTAAATTGAATATAATCAGAAACATAATCAATTTATAAGTTAAACAATATTTTCGTAAACCTTTTTCTATTTTTGAGAATTTTGAATGATTTTTTTTTCAAATTTTTCATAAATTCCATTGTCAAGATTGTAAATAAGCATTGTCAATGGATCCCTCATCAAAAATTATCCCATGTAAGTTATTGGGTTGGTTATTTTATGCTCTGATTTGTAATGGTATATATGCTCACGGCATGATATGTATATATAGAAATCCTTAGTTTAATGCCATGGGCTGCTATAATAAATAAAGAAGGTGATAAGCATGCCATGTGATTGGATATCTTACTTTGTGTACTGGTACAGTCATTTTTTCCTGAGTGGTTAATATTATTAGAATTACATTATTCCAAGAGGGTTTTATCTATTTGCATTCCTTGTCAGTTCTTCATTTGATGGTCATGATGAGGAGAGCACGACTACTGATGGACTTATCAAGGATTCTAAAAGTAGTTTAAGGGATGTTCCTGCATGGCTTTCCTCTGCCACACCAGATGAATTTCTTGTTAGTTGATCAATTTTTCCTTTCTTTTTTTTAGAATAGTAAATATGTTGCTACTTGCTAGGTTTTAGTGTTTTTAAAGTTTTTAGTGTCACTTTTGAATTATCTGGATTTCTTCTCAGGAAACAATTAGAAAGAGTCAGGCTCCCCTTGCAGTGAAATATTTACGAACTCTGGTTGAGTGCTTGTGCATGCTTGGTAAAGTTGCAGCTGCTGGAGCTATAATATGGTATACTTTTATTTCCAGCCAGGATCTCTAGGATTACATACTAATTCAATTTTTAGCAACTGTTTTGACCATTATTACTATTAGTACTATTGCTATTGTTATTATTCCAATTACTAGCCTGGTTAATGCATTCAATTTGTAGCAATTGCTTGGTTTTTGTGTATCCATTTGGGTTTCATTTCTAGCCTAATCCAACTCGTTTGGGACTAAAGGTTTTGTTGTTGTTTGTATAAAAAATGTTATAGTCTGCCAAAAAATTTTCTTCTTAAAGCTTTCTACAGGTTGTTGATGAACTATAGAAGTATAATGGACTTCTTATTATGGTTTAATCCCTACCAGTGTGAAATTGGATATTCTAGCTCACCTTCAAGTTGTCTTATCATTTTCAAATACTTACTAACTGCTTTTCCCTGCTATACTCTTGACACAGTCAACGGTTGCGACCTACTATACATGATGTAATCACGGCAGAGATAAAAGTTTATTCAGAGCGTGCAACTAAAACTCACTTGACCCAAGGAGCCAAACCTAACTTGTGTTCCTCTAAAGGGTTTTTAGAGGGCTATAAGTTGTTGAAGCACAAAGATAAGAATGGATCCTCCGTTAATGGAACACAGCAGATTGTTAGCCCTATATCTCCATTGATGACCCCAACTGGGGAGGCGCAGTATGCCGCCAGCGAGCTTCTAGCCTCAGTGTTGGACTCCATTGTTCATATACTAGGTGAGTTCATTAGCTATATATTTTTATATTTTTTGATGTCTATATAGATTTGTTGGTTCTACACATGAAAATAAGTTATGTAGATATAAAGTTTATATGACAAATTTTTACTATCAGAGAATCACTTCATTGTTGGAGAGCTATTGGAATCAAAATCGTTAGCACATGGGGACAACATAAGTACACCCAAGGTAGCAGCAGCTTCTGCTGAAGTAAATTGGAATCCGGATTCCGAATCACCTCAAGTTACTGGAGGTTACAGTGTCACCTTCTCTCTGTCTGTGGTACAGGTATTAATTGATTTAGTCATTACACACTTGCTAGACTAGACACCAGAATACATGAACAGCAAAGTAGTTAGTCCCAAACAGGTTAGGATAGGTCAGAAATGAAATCCAATTGATTAGTTTTCATTTCCATGAGAATGGCTGAAATTTCACATTGGCTAGCTAAGCCTATCACAACCCTCCTTTTCCTGGCTTGTGACATGCTATGTAGAAAACTACATAGGCAGAGTTCTAGACACCAGAATAGTCTTATAAGTTTGAATGTTATAAGCTGGCATTGATAATTTTCCAACATTAATACCAATGAACCACAAGTGTAGTTGCTACCATACATCTCCTTTAGGTAGCACTGGTTTTTTCCCTGGGGACTTAACCTCTAACGACACACGGTAAACTTGCAGATTGACTGCTTAAATTACCAAAATGGATTGATGTTGTACCTCACCTTATAACTTGGAAACTTTTTAAAAATGCTGTGTTTGCTAATTTTATATAGAGGAGGGATGAAATGACAATGTTTATCTTGACAATCTTGACAATTAGACATCTAACAAATCTGAAAAAAAAATATATATATATAAAAAGTCTTAAAAAGGGAAAGAAGTTATAGATGTATTCCCCAAAATATATAGATTGATAGTGTTTCAAATTTCAATCAATTGGAGTATCATTTGATAGCTCATAAAAAATTTGAGCTCTTTTTTAACGATTGTAATTTAAAGAAATTTTGATGGACTACTAAACAACACTTATATTGGATGTGTTGAGAATATAATCAATCTAAAAGTTTAACAATGCAAATGTAAACTTTTTTCCATTTTTATGATTTTTTATTTATTTTTTGAAATTTGTTAAATGTCTCATTGTCAAGGGATCCCTTCTCTTCTTAAATGTTGACATAGAATCTGTATGTATGACTTGATATTAATATTGCTTTGAATATGAAAAATGCTTATTGGAGAAATTGAGAGTTCAATGCCAATGTTACAAATTTATTAATGCATCCTTTTTGTTTATTTGGAGGTAGAGTGAATGTCAGCAACTAATATGTGAAATTCTACGTGCAACACCAGAAGCTGCAACTGCTGATGCAGCTGTTCAGACAGCTAGACTTGCAAATAAAAACCCTGTGAAGGAGAAGAGGCAAGTTTCATTTGTTGTATATTGTATTTAATAGGTACAAATTGTGATTATGAGAAAGTGCTAATTGAAGGAAAGTTCTAGCAATAATTTTCAAGAAAATTGGATCTAATTTTACTGGCAGATGTTATTTTTCTCAGTGCTTGATTGTTTATTGACCATTTTTTAAACTTTATATTCTTTAAACAGAGATGGATCTGATGGTCTTTCTTTTGCTTTCCGCATTACAGATGCATCTGTGTCTGTTCAGAATGAAGGCAAGACAATGAAATTATTGTGCAATTTCATATTCTAATCTAGGGAAATTTATTTTTCTGATATAGAAATGGTTCTCTGGTTGAAATTTACTTTCTTTTTTTTTGTGTTTTTCTAATTTAACAGCACAAGGATGGAAAAGAGGTTCAAATGTGCATCAAGAAGGCTATGGAACTGCTTCTGTACTTCCTGATCTAGGAATTTATTTAGCGGCCTCTGTTTATCGGCCTGTTCTGGAGGTTACTTTTTTATTTTTTTATTTTTCATTGTTCTTATTATACAAAGGCTGACATGTAGCCTGTAAGGATACCAAGTGTACTTATTTTGTGTGATGGTGCTCTTCTTTTCAGTTTACAGATAAGATCAGATCATTGCTTCCAGAAAAGTACTCACAAGCCGGGTAATGCCCCTCTTTTTCAATTTACTTCTTTAATAATAAAATAGTGTTGCATCATTTAATCTGGAAAGTTGAACATGTGTAGAAATGATGGTTTATTGGCCTTTTTGGAGAACTTTCTCAAGGATCATTTCTTGCCAGCAATTTTTGTCGACTACAGGAAATCTGTCCAACAAGCTATATCTAGTAAGTTCTGAAATTACATCTAAACTGCACATATACAACTGAATACACACAAGTCTAGTTGTCATAGACAAAAATGCAGATCATGAGAAAGATAGTATATAAAATGCAGAATCGTGATTGAAGTAATTTGTTAGCTGGAAAACTTTTCACAAGAATCCAATAATTTTTGTATAATAGAGAAGTCATTTTTGACAATTTATTTTCTTATTCAGCCCCAGCAGCTTTTAGACCACGTGTTCAAGCTACTTCTTTATATAGCCCACTGGTTGAGAAGGGGCGTCCTGTTCTACAAGGATTATTAGCAGTTGATTTTCTGGCAAAAGAGGCAATAAGCAGTTTAATTTAGCTTTTACTGATCACGTTAAATTGTTTTTCTGATTGTTGTTGATGGTGATCATAGTTATTGTTTTTTTGTATTTTGTATTTTATTAGGCACTTGGCTGGGCTCAGCTTATGCCAAAATATGCGAGCGAGCTTGTGGAGTATGTGCGTACTTTCTTAGAACGTACCTACGAAAGGTGCCGAACATCATACATGGAGGTGTGCTGCTTGCTTCTAAACATTGATTGTTTTTATTTAATTGATTATTTCTTATGGAGAAGTGAGAACTGATGACTGATCTTGAAGCTGATACACGTGTTTTAATAAAATCATAGGTTGTACTGGAAAGACAGAGTTACATGCTCCTAGGGAGAAGTGACATGGAGAATCTGATCCGGCTTGACCCTGCAAGTGCGTTATTGCATAATACTTCTGATGAACAAAATTTTGGGAGCAATGTGCTAAATGCTGAGACATTAGATATTGAGATGCAGATAAGTGATCTTTTATGGAGTCTCCGCCCTATCAAGCAGGTGAATTATTTGGTGATCTGCACACACACACACACACACTGAATACAAAAAATTTAAAAGACATTAAAAGATAGTGCTTCATCCTTGATCTTTGAGCTCTCATTTTAAGATTCTATATATTTCGTCGTTTCACGGAGAATCAGCACCAATATCATGTACACAGTACATAAACAACGGAACTAGTACATTTTGACTCATCCTCTTTCTGGGAACAATATACTTTGTAGGAAAACTTGATTCACGATGATCAGAAGCTGGTACTTCTAGCCTCTCTAAGCGACTCCTTGGAGTACCTGGCAGATTCCATTGAAAGGTGTCAGCAATGTTCCATTTTTTCATCTTATTTTTTTTTTCATGTATTCATCGATATTTAGAAAGTTATGGTGTAGTTCTCTTAAGACTCACCATGTAAGAAAAAGTTATTATGATAATTACTGACCATGACAACTTTTTTACTGATTAAATACTTGTGTATTGTTATTCAGGCTTGGAGAGTCCTTTGTTAGGCCACTGGATGATAAATCACGCAACCATCATCAGCATACAAGGTCATCAAGCGCAATTCCAAAAAGCCTCGCAACTCTTTCCAATGAGTATAGGAAGCTATCAATTGATTGCCTCAAGGTCCTTCGCCTCGAGATGCAGTTCGTGACGGTTTTTCAGATGCAGGTTTTGTGGCCACTCATGTTTCTTTTTTTTAATTATTGTCATTCTGTTCTGTTGAATTACGCGGATGTTATCATTCACTAAGTTTGTAAATAAATATTTTGATACGGTTTTTACAGGAAATGACAAATAGAGAGTATCTAGAAGATCAAGACGCTGATGAGCCTGATGATTTTATCATTTCGCTTACATCTCTGGTAAATGCTGCTTCTATGTAGTTACTCTTTCAGTTGTTCTGAATACATTAGCCAGATTCCTCATGTCAGATCCCTGCTGGTATTGTTACCTGTAAATCGTAATATATGGAAGTGGGTATTCTTTTCTCTGAACAGATCACACGTCGGGATGAGGAGATGGCCCCATTTATCTCTGAGTTCAAGAGAAACTACATATTTGGCGGTATTTCTAGTGTAGCTGCTAATGTGTCAATCAAGGTTTGAATTAGTTCTTTCTTTAAGCTTCTGATAAAGAGATACTGCCTGAATCATATGAGTACTAGCATAAATGGTATGATACTAACCTGTTACATAATATGATAGAGCCTCAAGGCTTCAACCAAACCCCCGGTTGTTTGCTGTTCCAATTTCCCAAGTATAACAAGAGTTGGAATCGTGTCCTGTTATGTATGATAAGCAAATATGACAACTGACAAGCTTGCTCGAACAGGCACTTGCTGAAATTAAGTCAATCAACCTTCTAGGAGTACAACAAATATGCAGGAACTCTATTGCACTGGAACAGGTCTATTTCCTTCTGAATGCTCTCTTTCTTTTAAAATTTGCACCCAAAATCCTGTACCCTGTACTTGCACTCAGTACTTCTCAAAAATGCATGTTTCAGTATTTAGGTTAGAGATTGGATTTTGCATGCAAATAAGGAATTCGGATAAAATTTTCCAATGTTAACTTGAAATGGATAAGTATTTGTTGATTGATAGTACCACTAGTATGCATATTGGCAAACACTGGTTTTCTAACTTCTGTTAATACAGGCACTTGCTGCTGTATCATCACTGGACAGTGAAGCAATCCAACAAAGACTGGAGCGTGTTCGAACATACTATGAGCTTCTAAACCTCCCATATGAGGCATCTTTTACTTCATCCATTTATTGTATTATTTCATATTGAAGATTTTTTAGACCCATTTTTTTTTGTGCTTAACAATAATTTGTGCAAATTTCAGGCCTTGTGTGCATACATGAGTGAGCACGAGTATTTGTTTAGTTCAAAGGAGTAAGTTTAATGTGCTTCTCATTTTATAATAATGCAGTAAATTGAAAAATATCTGGTTTTATTTGCTTTGGACCCTGAAATGTTTAAAATTTATTCTGTCCTTTTATATATCGTTGGGGTATATGATAGTCATTGGTCCTGATTCAAAATTCTTTGGGTATTTAATAGTCATTGGTGTTGGTTGAAAGATTTTTTTTGGGGTATGTAATGGTCATTAATCTTGGTTTAACGACACATCATCTGTTGCCTTTGCCCATATCTGTGCTTGTAGAGTTTGTGGATGAATTAGGATGTTTATATGGAATTGTATATTATGACCTATGAAAAAATGTGAAGGAACCAATTGTCTAAGGATGATTTTGTATCTGTAGGTACACAACATTATTGAAGGTTAATGTGCCTGGTAGAGAGATACCAAGAGATGCTTAGGGCCTATATAAGAAATGTTGAGGTTTTTAACTGTGCTGTTCTTTTCATGTTCCAAAATCTGTTGATAGTATTGAGGCAGTAAATAAAGACGAATGTTGTTTCCTTCTCTTTATTCCAGTATTTCTTTTCTTTTAGTTGGTGAGTATCATGATTTTTTTGTTTTACAAGTATTCTATATGTAAAAAGGGATGTAAATTTGTTGTCAGGTGTGGAAAGTTTTGACAGATCTCACTCATATCGTGTTCTCAGGTTTCGTCTTGTTATAGGTCAAACCCTAAAATGTAGTTGTAATATTACTCCTGGGGATGGTTGCCAGTATGTTGCTGTGAAAATAGTACTTGTTTCTCTTAATGCTATATGAAAAGTTGCAAAGAAGACGCTGAGTTTTGTTCCGATTTATTGGTTTGAATTGACAAGTGGTAAAAATAAATACTATAGTTCTATATGTAATACTATGTGAATATGATCGATATGTTAATACCTCTTACTTGCTTCATGCTCTCAGTGTCGGTATTGGTTCTACCTCTGCTGAGTTGAGTATAATACTTGTCTTTGCGGGGGCCTGATCGGTAGCAGCAGATGAAGAGGTAAGATGGAGTCTTTGAGTTTTAGTTCCAGCAATATGAATATGAATATGAATATGAATGATTTGCAAAAGTGATCGATGTAGAGATTAAAAATAAGGCAATGCAGCAAGTAAACAGGATATGGCAATCATAATATCAAGGGATATTATTGACTCTTATTTACTATATTATACGAGGCAAGTACGTGCTCACATGATGGTTGATGGCAAAAGCCTACTTGTAGCGGACGATTACACATTTACACGGACACCTGTATTTGCTCTACTCTACATGCTGGAGTCTGGAGATTCATACAGGTTTAATTTACTCATCATTCGCTAATGTCTTGTAGTGTTTGGTCCGATCGATTACTGTCATCTTGGCAAGGTTATTAGCTCCAGCCTCAAGGGGATTCATTCATGCTCTCATACTTCAAGAAATTAAATTAGTAACTAGGCATGTATGTATACCAGTGACACGGATATATATGATAGTAGGCAAAATGGGCAATATCACCTATTTAACGTATTTCTTATGGTCTTATGGGCTATGGCCTTTCATACAGAAGTTTATGTTACCCAACTTCAGAAATGGATGCAACCTTTTCATTTTATTCTCCCTTTTAAAATTAATTAATTGTAGCAATACAAATTAAATACGAATTGTTTCTTAATTACTAGTTAATCTAGCTAGCGGCCCGAACCTTGTTTATCTTTCTAGTATTGTAAGCCTACCTATAAGACACTCCCTAAATATATTCTTATAAAGATTAAAAAAAAAATATATATATATCATATTGTTGAGCGAGTGACTATATATATACTTATAACACTAATTAAGACCCCAGCTGTCTTAGGTTCAGAGGGTGAACGAAAGGTGCCGATCCATCGAATGCAGTGCTAACAACCATCATAGCTGTTGCCTCGGTCGGGTGGTAGAAGTCCCAGAAAATGTGGCTGGCTCTGTTTGAACAGTAGGTGGCGACCGGGAGGCACGCGACCTTTGCATTTAGGTCTCCCAGTCCGCAGCATGCCGACTTCACTTCAGTGAAACCTATAATTACACCATAGCTGAGTTATAGTTTATGTAAACAAAGACAAACGTTTATACCTAATTGAATCATATATACCGTAGGTGGATGGTTGTTGGATGTACTGAAGAAGAACACTATATGTGTCGAGGAAGGAGTAGCTCATATCGGCAAACTCTGTGCTCATGTCGTTCAGAAAAGAGGAAACTGCCTGGTTATAGAGGACAGAAGCATAGTTTCCTCCAGCGTTGCATTCCTTTGTCTTGTTTTGCTCACGCAATGCAGGGCAGCAGCCAATTGGCCCCGTGCCCATAAATGCAAATCTCCGCGCACCGAGATTGTACATCCTCTACAATATTAATTATTTCGCCAAAGGTTAATTCTGATACCTTTTTTGTGCCATATTTTTGCTAATTATTTCCTAATTAATGATTTATTAGTTCTATTAGTACTTAATTATAAGATAGAGATGGAACAGTCACCTTCAACTGGCCCTGAAGAGTTGGCATAACGGAATCAACGAACTGTTGAGGTGTTGGCTTGCTGACCGAATTCGATTTTGCATAATGTAAAAGCTCATTGCTTCCTATGACAATTGCAAAAACTGATTTGGAGAGGTGATCTTGTGCTCCTGCTGTGCCCAGTTGTTGTACCAGGCCTCCATATACTGTTGAGTAGTAGGCTATTTGCTGGTCAAAGCTTATACATTTACCCTGAATGAATCAACACAATTAATATATAGTTGAATGATTATGAATTTATGATTCGAATAATCAATTATATTAATCACTTACCCGTATATATATTAGTGGAAAATATAAAATGCATCGATCGATCTTTTAGAGGGATAAAGTATTTGAGAAAAGAATAATCTGGTGAGTTATGGGATAGGAATTTGAAATTCAATTATTCTTACTGAATTAGTGGAGCTGAGAATACCAGCGCCACCTGAAGCGAAATTGACACCAGTGAGGAACACGGAAGTGTGGTTTGAATTGGAGGAAAGAGACAGATACGGAGGTGATGTTTCCACACCCAGATTCTCAGCTGCAAACAGAAACAGTAGTAAATTGTTCCTACATTAATGCAGCTTCTCGGATACTTTTTCTTTTATAATTAATATAACATTATAAGGATGACTATTATGTGAATGAGTCTACATGCATGGCACGTTTTATTAAAAAAAAATACATATAAATTTTGTAGGAGCTATATATGATGTTTATTTTCTTTTTCCATTTTTTTGCAAACTATATATTATTAATTAATCTTGAAGGAAATTTTCTAGTGATGGTCATATTACATATATCTATCAGGTCTCCGGCCGTATGAATCAATGCAGTTGTGACAGTGTGTAAAGGTCAAAAACTTGTAATAAAGGTGTCCATATATATATATATATATATATGTCATCATTAGAAATGGTTTTGGAAGTAAGACATTTTTAAAGTTGGAAAAGTTGTCACTAGCTACATATATATAACATGCTTTCACTTTTAATTAATTTGTGTGTCAACTCTCAAGTGTCATGCATTATAGAAGGTCTAGTTTCTTAAAGAATATATTATAAAATGAATTCATATTACTATGTATAGGAGAACTGTGCATGGAGAATTGCGAAGATGCAAATTACTTGAACTCCGCTTAAAAATAGTTTTGTTTGAATATATACTATTACGGAAGGGGTTAAGACGTTATCACCGAAACACCAACTTTATTTATCCAGCTATATACGCATGCACGCGAACTTAAAGATCTTTTATTAAATTTAAACCCAATAATATATGTATTATATGCGGTGAAGATTTCTATTCTGAGAACACATATTTTCCAGTAAGCATGGAATTTATTCTTAAAGAAACAACGCATACATACATACATACATACATATATATATATATGTAACTAATTGGATATTGATGATAAATGATTAAGCAACTGATTAATGTATGATTATAACATTCTATCGGTACACGTCAAATCATATCCTTAATTAATTTGGCGGCACTCTTTTAAGTTTGTCATTGCATGTATCATGCTCATGCATAGTTGCATACAGTATAGTGAAAGATCAACATACCGAAAACGAAGATATTTCCATTATTCGTCCCGATGTCCTCTTAACACAGAAAAAAGCCCCAAAACAATCAATTGTATGGTTTGTGGAGCCAAAAAAATATCTCACTAACATCCAAAGTTTGGTACTAATTAGTTGCGAACGTTATATATCACACACACACACACACATATGTATATACTCATGTTAATTATTTAATTACAGAAGAAAATAATTTCGTTGACACGTATATATTATTAACTAAAGAGGATATATAAACCTAAATTAATTAATTTTCTTGATCTGGATCGTATACATGCATGCATAACTAGTGATACTTTTTTGCCTACAATTTTGTGTCCAATATTTAATTTTCACATATATGAGATATATTAATTTATGTATGCGGTGTACGTAATTAATTTACTCATGAATTTCCTCTTAATGATCGTTGTGCTCCAATTAATTAATTAATGTTTAAGCTGGCAAATTAAGTAATTAAATTCATGCAAAGTAATATATATAATGCATCATTAATTCATGAAATGGAATGGAATGAAGTTAGATGCGTGCATGCATACATACCCAAGAAATCAGCAAAGTTTCTGCCATTGCTGAAGCGGCCGGTGGCTTTACGGCCGGGATAGTCGACGCCATTGTGGGGGAAGTTGGCTTTGAGCAAAGAGAGTGGCAGGTGGTTGTTGTTACCCACATCTGCAAGTGAGTCTCCAAATACATACACTGCCGGCACAGCTCCTCCTCCTCCTCCTTGTGCACTTTCACAGAGCAGGATTATTGCCATTGTTAATATTGAGATGCAATATATATAGGTCCTCTTATAGTTACTAGAGGCCATCCCCTATACTAATTGTTATATATGGAAGAATTAATATATAAGTTGAGTAATATATATATGGGGGGAGAGGTTCTGAAGATTGAAACTGAATGGAATGGATATAGATTTTGTGGGTAAGCTCTGCCTTTTTATAGGGAATATATATATGGCCGTGGGAAAGCATGCAATTAAAGTATGGTATGGATGTGTGCTTCGATCGCGCACTCTTCTGTCAAGATTTTGATGTTTTCGTTCCCTTTCAATTTCTGCTCTCTGTTTGTCAAATGCTAGCTATACTATACATGATATATATTACGTACAGATCACAAACAAAATTGGAAACCAAGTATTTTTACGATCGATATGTATACATTGTGCATTTGAATTAATCGCGGTTCCTTTTATTAATTATAATTAAGAGCATTAATTAATTATAGTTTCTATAGTCGAATAGTAGAACGTTAACTATTGGTAAAGTATTTATATAAATGGTGAAACTAATTTGATTGGGCTTTCCGAATTTTATTTTAACTAGAGCTGTAACTCGGGCTTCGCTCCGAAAAACGGTATCAAATAAATAACTAAGAGTTTTATAAAGTTTTAAATATTTATATTAAACAAAACTTGAATAAATTTTTAAATTTTTAATGTAATTAAATAATAATAATAATAATAATAATAATAATAATAATAATATAATAATTCAATAATTTATAAATAATAATATATATATTGGATCATTTTATATTAAGGGTTAAAATTTGTTTTAGACATATCACATTCATCTTTTTTAATGAGGAGAGAAAAAAATATATTAGCCATTGGATCAAAGTAGATGAAGAGTTTCAAACAAAATCAATGGTTAATAAGAGTGATGGTATGACATAGTTGAGATACTTGGAAATCTATCCCTCTATAATTTGTAGAGTATAGATTGGTTTTTCATCTGATTTTCTTATTATATTAATTGTCTGCTATAAATATAATACTGTGAACAGGACATCAAATGTATGGTATAATTCGTCGGCAATGCAATATATAATTAATTTGTTTTAATTCTTAGAAAAGGGAATTTTGCACCTAGTCTACCGAAAGTGACCTGTGCTAATATAAGAAATATGCTCGTATTTAAAGCAAAATGCTAGATCGACCATCATTTTTTTTTTCTGATCGTCAGATTATATTATTTTTCATGCATGGCTAGCTCTACTCTTAATTATATAATAACACAACATCAGATATATAATTAATGTACGTACAATTTATTCAGGTGTTATGTTCATTAATTTCAACCGAAAATATTGCCCTTTTGTTGTTAACATTCAATTTTTTAATTATTTGTCCTCTCTTTGAGTCTTTGGTATCAATTAATTAATTTATTTCCGTGAATAGATTCTTGGCCAGAATCTATTCAATAGTATTCTATAAATTGCATATATAATAGCGTCATTAACTGATCAAATGCTCTTAAGGAAGTAATTAAGGATGATGGTAATTAACAATGGAAACGTAGATATGCTTATGGACATGTATATATGTCGATTGAGTTATCGACGTTGCTAGCTAAAAGAAAGAATGTATAAATTAAACAACGTCCAATGGCAATTCAATATTGAAACATTTTCACCTATAATATTTCATATACAGGCCATATATATACCTGAGGAATTAATTGACTATATTATTATAGCTTCAAAGCGGGACTGGTGGTTTGATGATATATAATTGATATGTAGCGTCCTGATGATCAATATGTACGAAGTAATATTATTCAGGAAATTAAATTCATTTTACATTAATTTTTCTAAATAATATTAAAATTTGAATTACTTGACATGCATGTATATATTTAATTTATATATAATACTGATAAGTGTTGGGAGAATTGCAGGCCTCTGACTGTGACTGGGCACATGATGTGATTAATGAAAGAATGTTGAAAATCAGAAGATTTATGTTATATATGTATGTGCAGAACTGCAGATATATACATATACTATCCGCGAACCTGCGCCATGCAGCGGGCCCTCTATAATTTATACTGCTCATCAGTAATCACCAGCTTAATTTATTCTTAAACACGCTTATTTTGAACTTCCATCATTAGTACAAATTATAAAAATAGCATTCATAGTTCGAGACAAACATACTTTTTGAGGTAATATTTTTATAGAATCACAATAATACATTTATTGAACAAAACAATCCATGCACATATCACTATATTCTCAGAAATAATATAGAGAGATAGAGAGAAATAATACAACACTATTTGTAAGTCCTATTTCCTAAATTAACTACCCACAAAATAAACCCACGCATAAACATACTGCCTACTTATAGAGCTCCTAATTAGCTAATCTAAAACTGGACCTACATGTTCTCTAGTACACAAAATACAAACACAACTAAATTAACCAACTACTTCATGACACAAACAAAAACTAATTCTAATTATAAACTCCTAATTTTGAATATCTAATTTTGTCAGCGCTGAAAGATCTGATCCGTTGATGGATGACAAATTGTAAATTGGACGATGATTGAGATAGGAGGGGTATATTCGGAATATTGAAAAAACGCAAAAAAAAAATTATCTAAACAATGGAGATCTCCATTTCTTACGTACTTTTTAATATGGAGAAATATATGCACCCCCACAAATTAAACGAGTGAAGGACCGACGCGCAATATATATATAATATGAGGAGAAATCAAATGACACAACATTTTTTTGACACAATTATTACACTAAATCATATAAATTTATAAAAAATCTTTAAAATGGAAAATCTTTTATAAACATATTCATTTACTTATAGATCGATTGTGTGTCAAATTTTATTTAATTTTAGTATCATTTGATACTCCATCAAGAATCATTAAATTTAGACCGTTCTAATTACTATATAAACTTGATGGTCGTTGATGGAGTACCAAACGACACTCAAATTGAATGAAATTTGAGACACAATCAATTTATAAGTAAATGAACATGGTTGTAAAAAATTTTCTATTTTTAAGATTTTTTATAAATTTATATGATTTAGTGTAACATTTGTGTCAAAATTGTGTGTGTTATTGGATCCCTCCTCATATAATATATAGCTAGGTGGGTCCATGAAACCCCGTTCGATATGAAGTTTCATGTCTTCCCATTATTTCACACGTACAGATTAATTATTATATTATATTATATTATATTATATTATATTATATTATATTATATTATATTATGTAAGGCAGCTAAGGTAATAAATATATATTATTTTGTGTTGCACACTGCATATATTTATATTGCATGTACATGTATGTATTGACAATTTGACATTGACATTAATTGTACATGTCGAGTTGGATGAGTTATTGCGTTGCTTGCAGTTGCAATACCAGTTCAGTTGAGCTAGCTTAAATTGAGCCTCAAGTTAAGTTATATTGCTAAGAAATTAAGGCAAAGGGAATGGGAATGGGGCAATATATCATATATATATGATCATATATGGATTGGAATCTGATTCCGATCGACCTCTCTCTTCTTTCTTCTTTCTTCTTTCTTCTTTCTATACGAATACGAATATGAATACATATGAAGATGAAAATGAACATGAAAATGACGCATCTAATCTAATCTAATGTGAAGGAATTTATGTACAGCTGGCGATCGACCTGTGTGCATGTTGACGCCCACTACCTCTATACAATATATTGCAACTCACACCGTCACACGTGCTGCAGCTAGCTGCAAGCTTGCCACTTTTTTCTTGCTGAAACCTACAATTAACTTACTTGTCACATTTGTGGATAAATATAATTAAAATATGATCTATAATTGGCACTTTGGCAGTGGAAAATTATACTAAGCACCGCTAGCTAGCTAGCTAGCAGCTGGATAATCTTAAAATACATTTCAAAATACCGACAAATATATATTACTGTCTATATATTTGTCTACCAACTACCAAGTTAATTCTCATGATCTATTATGTTTAATTCCTCATGCCTCGTGGTTATATATATTACTTAACAAACAACTTCTTAATTCGGTCTTCATTGTTTTTAATTGAGACATCTGATATATATATAATTCGTAAAAATGTCTGTTTTTAACTAAGTCATCATTATTTTCAAAAATGGTTTTAGCAACTTAATTAGCTGGTAAATTATATATATATAGAGTGTATTTATATATTTTTTCAAATCTTTAAATTTTCAAGCCGGCAAAATGTGAAAGAATAATGCTATGTCCGGCTTAAGGTCAACTATACCATTATCAGTTCTCGTTGTCCACTGTCCGCTGATGGTTCCATATTTGTAGGTTTCCGAAAAACACTGCTTAATTTTTTGGAGCATTTCTATCTGTCTGTTTTTTTATTACTTAACAAATATGTATCTGTTAATTTCAACTTTTTTATTATGAGAATTGCATATGCGCTTCTCTGTGTTAAAAAAAAAATGATATTTTCTTTCATCAAATTCAGGTTTAGCGTTGGAGTTTATTTTTATCGTGTATATCCGATTGATGATGAACGTATCTATATATATATATATTGTCTGATCTTTTTTTTTTTTTTTTTAAAAAAAAAGAAAAACAATATTTTCTCCTAAGTTGTTTTTTTTTTTTTTGGTTGTGAGAATTGGCCATAGGTTTTTCTCGTAAGTGTTGTGTGCTTTACAACTTTTAAATATAATATTAGAAGTCGTCCATAAGAACAGTTTTACCACTGCGTTATTCACTATTAAATATTGTAGACGGCCTATGTATATCCTTACTACTAATAATATTGGATTTTTTGACATCAAAGATCTATCTTACCTAAGGAATAAATCTCAGCCGTTGATTGTTTACTTAGATTCATCACCACCATTGACGTACGTTAATGCCCGTTGACGTTCTCAGCCCATTAAATTTTAAGGCCCATATAAATTATCTCAATTTAAGGTCCATTATATATTATCTTAAAAGTTTATTATAAGAAATAACAATTTTCAGTCCTAACAAGTAAGGTATGAACTTTTTACTAGTTTGCATATAACAGGTGTCAGAGTAATTGAGGAGGAACTGAGGAAGGCAAGCGCAATAATGAGTTCACTAATAATAGAGTTCACTAACAATGAGATAGGATGTAGCTAGGATGTATTTGTTTTTCTTCATTTTTATTTTTGTTTTGTATTTATCACGTTGACAGCCGCTGTGAACTATTCAAAAAAAATAAATAAATAAAACAATGAGATCACTAATAATAGAATGCAAAATAAGGAGAAATCTGCCGCAGGCCAATTTTACGCCCAGAGTGATACCACAATTACATGAGTGCTTATCCTCTGCTGCGCAGTATCACAGCGAATCAACGATGTGGATTATAGGAGGTTTTTTGAGATTGAGTTGCACGAATCTCAAAGCGGACCCAACTGATTTTCGATGTGTTGAATTTGACCAAGGTTTGATCATTCAACTGATTTTGATGCTCAAGTGAAACGAAGGGCCTGAGCTAAACAAAACTCGTGCAAGCTCGATGTCTCCTCGAAAACGATACATATATTTAGCAAATTCAATTCATAATCTATCTATACTTCATAAAGAGTTGTAAGTTTCCAAGTACCTCAACTATGCTACATCATCAATGTTGATTACTATTGATTTTGTTTAAAACTTTTCATCTATTTTAATCCAATGGCTTTTATGTTTTTTCTCCTCACAAAAAATAATATAAATATGATATGTATAAAACAAAATTTAACCCTTAAAATTGATTTAACATTTAAGTGTTCTTATTTATAAATTATTATATTATTATTATTTATATCAAAAGCTTTAAAAATTATGTTCAAAAATTTGTTTAATATTAAATTTTATAAAATTTTTAATTATTTATTTAATATCATTCGAGGCGAAGCCTGACTTACCACCCCAATCTAAATATAAATGGAAACCCAGTTACACACATCCCCAATTTATGTTGGTGAATTCAAACGGGCCAACAAGAGGCTTATATCAGATGTTTACGAACCACCCCACAGATTAGATTGGCCCAAAAGATCATACAGAAAGAACTAAAAGAAATACTTTATTTATGTCGGATATTCTTTTTGTTTGGTTCTCGCCATAATCAGGGGATGGTGGGGTAAATGAAGGGAAATAAAAGGACCAAAAGATACGTACCATGATCTTGAAAATTAGGAAAGAAACATAATAGTGATTCACGACATATAATTAAAGAAAAAAGACAAGATAATGATAGGAAAAAAAAAAAAAGGAACGACAACTGTGTAGTAATTATCGTCTTAATTACAGAATGTATGATATGATACGTTGCATGGATCTCTTTGGAAATCCAGATATTTTCTGTTAATCATCATACGCTCTTTCTTGTTTAGGAGTATAAGGTGAGCTTTATAAATTGTGAATTTGTGATGTACAAAAGAATTAGCATCCAAACTTAATTTGCTAGAGAATTAATTAAGCAGACAATCGATCGAATAGCGTTTGAAAATGAAGAGCCTTCATCTAGCACTCCTCTTCTTCACCTTTCTGCTTCTCACCCATGAATATTGTAAATATCACAGTATTAACTCATTTTCATTTCTTTACAATGTATATATGATAATTAAATTGATGTTTTCAATACATATATGTAGACGGTACATCCGCGGTTGCGGCGGTTGCTGAGAATTGCCCTTGCCCCAATGGAGTGAGGCCGTGTTATGCGGTGTCTTGCAGCAGTGGCGTCGGCTACCTCTGCCTTTCTGCGTCGACTGCCGCCAGCAATGAGTCGTGTAACCTATCCCTCGAGGAGTGCAAAACCACTTGCCCCTGTGTCGGCTGCCGCCCTAAACCACCTCCGTGTAGCACCAACTGTCGTGTGCGGCCGCCGGCTCCCGGTGACCGTTAATGAATACCTAATTCGTTTTGCACAGGGTTAAAGGCAGCAAATAAAATAAATTTAGTGCTGGCTGCTATGTTAATCTGGTTAAGAACTTAAACTTAGAGATTTGCTTTAAGGGAGTTCTTTTTTTTTTTTCTTTCTTTCTTTCTTTGAAGGCTAGCTTTACGGGGGGTGATTAACGTTGTTAGAAGAGAGATTTGGATTAGTATTTTAAACTTGAGAATGTTGATTGTTGTGTTAAGTGTTAACCAATTATTAGTTTTGTGTTGCCAACAACCGTCCATGCCATGCCATGTACTAACAATTAATTAACCATATAATAATGCATGCACAGGTAACTAAATTAATTTATTTGGCGAGTATCATGAATTTTTTCTAGTTGGCGAGTAATGCACAAGTAACTAGAAAATAATTAATTTGTGCTTATACCGTAAGCACAAAGCAGCCCTTCTTCTGTTCATTCCTTCGATCCCGAGCATCTACTCTAGCTAGCTCCTTAATTAATTGCTTAATTCATGTCACGAGCCATCTAATCTAGCTAACGACTTTGTTTTTTTTTTTTTTTTATCTCAAGGAGCTGATGCACAGGTGCCCTGTGCAAAAATCCATAATTTATATGTTAGTTTCCATCTTAGATGATTCAAATTAACTCATTTAATATGCAATTTATTATGTATTATAGTATATAGTATATACAATACACTACACAATGAGTAGCATAACAAAATTATTAGTAACTGATATATAATATAAATACTAATACAGATGGTAGCTCCTTTTTTTTATTTTTTTTCTTTTTTCCTTTCTAACTTGATTTTTTTCATTCATATATTGGATCCTATGTACGAACGTACATACGTTGTCGTAAATTGATCATTGCACTGTTGGTTACATCATTGCAAAAGCTGTTTATGCTTTTAATTAGTAGTTAATTTAGAAGAAGAATCCATTGACAATATTTGTCTTGATTATGAGATTTTTGGGCCCCAGCTGCGTGCCCACGAGCTTTTTCCTTTCATTCTGAAACCAATCTTTATGTTCTCCATCCAAGTCTCTTTTAATAGGACTAATATTGACTCAGAGAAATGTAGAGACACCCTTTTAAATGTTTATATGAATATTTAGCCCTTTTTGAGAGGGATGTAAGAGTGATGTATGGTTTATTTAGATTTTCAGTCTATAATAAAAGGGAAATCACATGGAAACAATTAAGCATCAAATGCTTTACTATCTATCACCTTGCCAACATCCATTCAACCAATCAGAGTAAACACAGAATCAATGAACAGTTTGATGTTCAGAACCAATCAAAATTCAAAGAATTTTTCTTACAACTACAATACATATTGCTACAAACTAAGGTCAGCTCTTACATGATTGCAAGGAGCAGCTACGACCTTGCCCTTGCTTCCAAGGCAATTGACACTAACAAACAGCCATCCGATGGCCCCGCATGTTCTTCTAGCAGTTTTACCAAGTGTTGCACACAGCTGCTGCATGCATCATGATAGTGGCAGAACACAAATATCAGTTCGATCTGAAACCAAGGCAAACCAAAAGAACCCAAAACATGTGAGGTGCAAGGCAACAAGAAATATGAACACAATCTAATGAAAAATATATAACAAAGAAATATTTTGTTGAAGGAACCTCAGACTCCTAACAATTATTGTATACTATCAGCAAAGATCTGAAACTAAAGTCTTCTACATGAACAATAAAAATAAAAATAGGGCCAAAGACCCCTGAAAGTACAGGCTCTTATTGAAATTCTTGACAAGGCATTCACTTATAGAATGTGATCCAGTCTTTGCATTTATAAACAATGAAAGAATCATATAATGGTCTTACAATCATGATCTGGAGATATTTTTTGTTGCAGCAAATGTGGTAGATGCCGAAGGATGTATAGGGGCACCGTAAGCTGACATTTCCTGAAGGTAAAATTTGAGTAGTTGTCAATCATCTCTCTACCATAACGGCATGGTAAATTTCAAATATAACCATTAAATCTAATGAATCAGACGAAATATTTTCTCTATTACCAAATTTCTTAACTATTTCCATTTACAAATTGCAAATGAAACCACCGACACCATCTCATGCATTAAAAAGGACAGCCATACAAAACTCTTCAAATGGTTTCAACAAAAGATATTGATTTCAATACCTGTGAGGCACACAGTGCCATTGGCTGCATATTGGGAGTGATGTAAATCTGATTTGTCGGCATAGTAGTTGATTGATAAGCCTAACACAAAAGCATGCGTCACATTGACAAATTATAAGGGAACAAATATGTACCATAAGTCAAGACAAACAAACATAAATCAAGTAAAAATGAAAGCTCAACAGAAAAGAAAAGACCAATATGAATCACCCCCTACACTAACTATACACCAAATGAAGATCCAATGTAAGTACACCTCAATGTGGACTTCATAATGTGTATTATATTTTTTGATGTTTGGTCAAGCATTAAAGAGAAGTTTCCTTCCAATAGATCAATGGTCTTGCTCCAACATCTAAACTTGATTTGTACAACCAAATTGTACAAGACTGCATGCACTCACTTTATAACCGAGAATGATACACCAAACAAGTAAAACTGCCATCACCTGATACTACTACAAGAAGCAGCAGAAAGAACCTAAGTGTAGGCAACTGATTCAACCAATCAAATTCAGCACAGTGCTTAAGTGGGACTAGAAATCCTCATTACGGCTAACCAGCCAAAAGAAATTATGTGATGATTCAGTACCTGGTAGAATAATCCAATAGCTGCTGGGTTGGTCGCTGCAGCTGCATCTTGAGACGGATAAAATTGGGTCTCACCAGGCCGAACAACAACTTCAGTGCTTGCAGAAGTAGAAGGCGCAAGTGCTGGTTGTTTTGGTTTCTCTGCATATGAACATCACAAAATGATAGTTAATTAAATTTAGAACTGCCAAATTGTGTACACAGAGATGTAAACCAGTGCTGTCAGGGGCCTTGCTTGGGCCCAATTAATCGTTGTGTTGCTTTTAATATTCATCGACTATTGGAAACCCAAACCAATCTCCTCCCCGCAGTCCACATGTCAGAGGAAACGAAATAACACCTAGCTCTTTAATAGACTGCAGCCTTTTCAACATCGAATGTTTCAGGTTCATTGTCAAAAGATGTAATTTATTTCTGAAATATTAGCATTCAGTAATAGGATAGCAGAACTCCCAAGAGCTTTTTTATGGAAGTAAAAAGGTGACTAAAAAACTATTGTGTCGGTTGATAAAAACCTCACACCTCTTTTATGGAAGTAACTCAATTAGAGAGGGAATGATCTCAAAAGGCAAAATCAACAGTACACCATAGTACCATACGACTAACTTATTGATGTTCTCTAGGTATAGCATAGTTCTTTATTAGGAGCCAGTTATGATTCATTATTTTTCAGAATGTTTATGCAGTTTAAAATTGTAATTTTCCAACGCTTATCTTTTTGTTGACCAGGACTCTGCTCGGATGTAACATATATTCTCTCCAAAAACAAACCATATATTTGCACAAACGAAAAGCAAGGGAGCAGCAGTTATTGCAATAAGAACTATTACTTGAGATTGACTCCTGTCTGTACTTCTTCTTGCGCCTATCAATCTTATTCCCATCCTTGTCCCTTAGAGGTTGCTGGGCAGAGAGATTCCGCATCTCAAAGAATATGTCGAGTGCCTTCTCACCACTCTCAAGTGTATCCCAGAAGATCTTCCTCGACTCCTCCACCTCCTGACTTTTGGTCACCAGGTTGTGCGCATACTGCAGCGCACGATTTTTGTATGCTTGCTCTGCTTCTGTACCCTCTGCTTGTTGTGCCGCAGGCTCATCTTGACCGATCTTGTAGACCCTTCTTCTTGCATCCTTTGTCCACCTCTTCAAAATGTACCTACAAGCCAACAAAAAATGTTATCAGTTTATCTCACACTGAGTACGAAAATCATATAGCAGATAATGTGTTTATTGGTACAGCTCTTAGCCAAGACAGGAGAATTTTTTTTTTTGGTGATTGCAGCTTTTGTTAAAGATTATGCACCAGCAAAAAGGAGAACCATAATTTGCAGCATCAGTATTAGACTATCACAACTTCAAACGAGCAAGTACAGTTACTACCAAACTGAACACTGAAATCCAAGAAAACCCATGGATAACAAGCCTTACTGGTTTGAGCACTGAGGAGTACCTTTCAGGGATGCAATCAACATTTTGCATGCTGAAGGCCTTAAGAGCATGCGAACAAAGAATCCCAGTTGTCTCAAACTTCTTGCAGTTGCAAGTGACTTCCATGGTTGATGTATCCAGCAATACAATCCAAACCCTTGACACTCTCCCCTGCATTGTCAACTCGTAACGATACACTGTGTCACTGCAGGATGTCTCCTCACATGACGAGGCACCACACCCATCAAGAAACTCGGCCTCAAATATCTTGTACACCTTATGCGTGTACACTTCAGAAGCATGCTTAAGTATGGCACTGTGCTTAATGGCACGTACCGGTGCCGTCTGGCTGCACTTGAAATCCTCTTCAAACTCGCTTCTCCTTAACCCCTTAAGCAACTTCTCAAAGGAGAATACAAACTTTGTGAGAGAAGTCGATTCATCAGATATGCCATTCATCATATTAGTGTAGTTCTCACTCCATTGAAGTGAATTGATTCCACCATCAAATGAGTCACGGTTCAATGCCATGCACCACTTGTGCCGGTGCTTATACATAGCAGCAAACCATGGGTTGTCCTGGATATGTGGTTCCTGGTACATTGATGCCCATGCCTCTTCAAATTCCACCTCCGACTGGCAGCCTTGCACGCACTGTGCAAAAGCATTCAAAAAGCGATGGCAAGTGCTCAATTCAGGTATATGAGTCTGCACAGCTTTCTGGATAAGCCAATGACAAAAGCAATGGCGGGTTTCAGGTAGAGTCTCTTCTATTGCCATAGCCATTGCCTCATTGTAGTCGGTGAAAATCGTCTTTGGCCAATTACCGCCCATGGAGTCGAGAAAAGTCTTGAAAAGCCATGTATAGGATTCTTTCGACTGGTCCAGCAAGAACGCACACCCGAACACAATATTCTGCCAATGGTGATTGACTCCGACAAAGGGAGCACAGACCACGCCGTACCGGTTTATATTGTATGAGGTGTCAATAAGCACAACATCTCCGAAACAATCAAAGTCATTCCGGTTCTTGCCATCCCTCCAGAAGAAGTTTGTCACACGCCCTTCCTGGTCTACTTGTGTGTCCCAGTAAAACAATCCCTCCTCATTAGCCCGGAGTTTGAAGTAGCTGAGGAGGCTCTGGATGTCCCCTGCCTCAAGAAACTGGACACCGGGAGCATCAGGCTGGTTATAGCACTCCCTTCTTGCAACCAGCGCATTCTCCAGCATTCCATCAGCGGCCTCTTCAAGTGCTTCAGCGGGAAATGTCATCTGAAGTGGATCTGTGGTTGAATTATTAACTGTTGAATCCGCCATGCCATGCTTGGCCAGAGACCTTGCTGACTTCAACAAGTGACGCTCACCAGGTTTTGCCAACTCGTGGTTGTGCTCTGGCACAAAGCGCACGACCTTCCACTCACCCTGCTCGTCGACGCGAAAGCGAATCATGGCCTTGCAGTTGGTACGAGTATCAGGTCTGTTGAAGTTGACATCAGTGACAGGCTCGTCATACTTGACGCCTTCCTTGGAGCAGTAGTAATCCTTGGTGCGGATGTTCTTTGTGCCGAGGAAGTAGGATTGCTTGCCTTTGCGAACACTGAAGCCAATGCGGTGGCTGTAATCGCAATACAACTTGTAGGCCTCCTCTTCACTATGCACAACTTGACCAAGTAACTCCTCAGCGGCCTCCTTTCGGCTTAGGACAACGGCATATTCCTCCCTCTCTTCCATGTCATCAGCAAAATCATGCCTCTTTTGCTTTTTAGTTTTTCTTTCTTCAGCGCGGTCCATGCTTTTCCTTTCTTTTGTGATGTCGTCAGTGATGACAACTTGGAATTTGCATATTTATGACGATACGCCGGGAGTGGGGAATATAATTGGTAGTAAATTGCAACGACCTTGAAAAAGAAAAGGAGAGAGAACAATTATGAGGGCGCAATCGGACAAAATAAAAGGCAGTGAGAGTGCAATAGAGCAGCTGTATGTATGATGGTGAAAAGGCAATTATGCAGAGTAGAAAATAGAAATGATTGGTGAAGTGATTAGGGGGGAAGAAGGGTAGCAGACAGTATCCTTGCTTACCAGTAATTGGTCACCTTGAGAACTAACTAACAAACAAACTATCAAAGTAGGCACGAAGGCAAGGCAGGGCAAGGTAGGGATGATTAAGCAATTAAGCATGGAGGAACGCAAACCCTAGATTAAGATTGGCGAAAGGTAAGGAATGGAAAGAGAAAGCATTTGACCTTACAAGGAGGGCGACGATGTGAGGGAGAGGAGAGCCGGACAGCGGCGGCGGCGGCGGCGTGGCGAGGGTGAGGGCGAGGGGCGACTGGCGAGGATGAGGGTGAGGGCGGTGCAGGAGGAAGGGGATGGAACAGGTCCAGAGGAGAAGCGATGGGCCGTGCGCAGACGGGGGGGAGAGGAGTGCGCTGCACCGCGACTTGGGCCACTTCAAAAGACGTGGTGCTGCTGCCACCCGCAGCCGGGCCCCACGCTGCAGCCTCACGCACGCACGACATTCAGTTCAATTTTCCATTCGTTCGTTAAATTATTCACGGGCACGGCATTTAGAGATAGAAATATAGAATAGAACATTTATTGTCGATAATCACAAATTGTGACTGTAATGTAGTGTAAATAAAACGGACAGACATCTTCCTTTCGTTTTGATTTGCTTTCCTTGTTGATACATTCATGACATTAAGTTAAAATTAAATTAAATTAAAGAGAGGAATCTATTACAGTGGTTATCTTGACAATGGCATTTTTTAAAAATTTATAAAAAAAATTTTACAAATAGAAAAAAATTATGTAAGTATTGAATTAATAACTTATAGATTGATTATGTTTCCGATTATATTCAATTTAAGCTACGTTTATTAGCTCTTTATAAATCTGCTAATTATAACCGTTGAAAAGTACAACAAATTTGATAAGTCATTAAACGATGTTCAAATTGAGTGAAATTTAAAACACTATCAATCTATAAGTTAAGTAATACATCCATGAACTATTGTTCATTTTTTAATTTTTTATTAATTTTTACACATTTTTAAAAAGCCTCGTTGTCGAAATGGTTAAAATAAAGATTATTGTGAATTGAATGATCCCTCCTCTGAATTAAAAAAGGAGGAGAGGAGAGTGCTCCTGACTCGGTCCATGCACTAACTATGACTTGTGGTGTATACTGTTACTTGTGTGGCTGCCCTGCCTTTACTTGACAGTTTCACACCCACAAGTTAACAACACAAGAATACAAGATATGAAATCAGAGTAGAGACCATGCACGCCATACATTCCCCCTCGGCCCCGCATGTCAGTCAAATGGCCAACTAACCCCCAGCTAAATCCACTGTCCAACCAAATCAAATGCAAGTTCACAACACAATTACGTGTATATAGTATATTGTTTCAAGGGAACTGCATGTCAACTGCTTAATTTCATAATGTAATTTTGTAAACTGCCATATCCAGGATATTATATATATACTACTTATCTCTATTTGCTAGCTGTTTTCTCTCTATCTTACAATTGTAAATGGGTAATTCATTCAAAAATCAAAACACATAATTAAACATAATAAAACAACAACCCCTTTAATTTCTGCCAACTGGCTAGTTAAACATCCCCTTCCAGCATATAAATATATGTATATGTCTTTTTTTCGAAAGGTTGATAGAAGCTACCAACGTATAATCTATGTATATGTTATGTCGTATCGTATCGTATCGTAGAGTAGTACTCTGCTAGCTCTCCTTGTTAATTGGGGGAGTGGAGCTAGCTAGGGCCGCAGCCGGCAGCCGGAGACTTCTCTACGTAGGCCGGCCGGCGCAATCCAAATAAATGCCATGTCTTATATTGGTAATTAATTGGACTGATCGATCGATCGATGGAACTTAATTGATTGGTCCTCTATCTCAGTTCTCCTCTAAACTATATATATAAACTGATAATTAAATAAGTGCTCATGCGCATTTCGAATTTCCCTAGCTTCATCACACAAACTAATTAATTAATTAATCAATCAAGAGCTATATATATATCTCGAGGTGGACTTTAATTCTTCGATCAGTATAATACGTATATTATATATCTCGAGCTATATATGAACTTGAACTTGGTCCCATCGCCGTCGATCGGTTAAGTCGTCTTTAATTTCTTATTAATCCTTCTTTACAACTATATATATATATATGGTACGTTCGAAGTCAAAGCAAGACGCCATCAAATGGAGATGTTTGTCTTTAATTGTCTACTTCAATCCAATCTTAATTAATTTCATTAATTGCTCTATTAATTAATTAAGAGCCAAGTCCAACATCCAAATGCTTACCCAGTCTCTCCAGCCATCCAGTCAAACATCCCACCATTATTGTATTAATTTGCATACATACATCCATTTCCATTCCATAAATATATATTGAGCCTCTCTCTTCTCTTTACCATGATATATATAATTAACAACTCCCCTCGTTCCAATTTGCTACACATTCCATCTCCTCTCCTTGATTTCACTCTTACTCTTAGCTAATAAACAACCATGTCTTGTGTGCCCAGCAATCCGAAGAGCCGGCGCGGATACCGCCGCCTCCTCTCCCAGCAATTCTCCTTCAACTTCTCACACAAAAAGGACGACGATGACGTCGAAACAAACAAATCATCATCCAAATCCAAGAAGAAGAATAAGCAGATGGTGGCTGATCCTCATCCCATAGTAAAGATCCTCAACGCGCCGACGAAGAAAGCAACTTCTCGCCCGGAGTTCCTGAGGTACTTGCAGTATGTCAAGGAGGCCGGTTCTTGGGGCCACGATTCCGAGAGGCCAACCATGTATTACAAGTAGCTAGTATTCGATCATGCTTTTCTGTTTCTTTTTTTCCTTTTTATGTTTCATACTTTTCTGTTTGCTATATATATCCAGCATCAACATATATATATGCCTCAATTAAATTTGCATGATTTCTTCTCATCTGTACTGCCTATATATATACTGGCTAGCTAGCTTAATTTCAATAAGATAATAAATTGATTTTTATGTATTCTCGGGTATATATACATCTTAATTAATTAATTAATTAATTAATTAAATGTGCTGTTGATAATCTTGAGTTTTGATTTTCTTTTGTAATTAGATAATAATTAATAAACAAACATGCTGTAGGTAGCTAGCAGGCTGTTATCAATCCATCGTGGTGGAACTGATTTTCTGATCTGTTCAAACCTGGACCTACTCCCTAGATAGATAAAGATATATTGAACGAAGTCAGTTTCATACGAAGTAGATAGTAATTAATATAATAATGTATCCAGATCTGCTCTCTACTTTCTTTTTTCATCTTGTCATGATAATTATAAGCCAGAAAGATCCTTTGTGCAATCTCCAAATTCGGATAACTTAAACTATTTAATTGTCAATATACAGAATTCTTCTAATTGTGGTACTTCACATTAAAGTTCTGTAATGAATATTGTTCAGAAAACATTTTATCTGTCTTTCCAAATTTCACTATTGATCGAAACCATTATTTACTAGTAGTTAGAGAAAAAAAAAAAAAAAAAAAAAAAAAAAAAAAAAAAGGTCAAACCAATAGATTTCTCTCTCCTAAAAGAGGTAAAAATCCAAAATTCAAATAATTTTTTTTCTCTTTCATAGAATTGCAGTACGTATTAAAAATTGAGTTGACCTTTTGAATTTAGAAAATCCTGCGAAATATTAGCGTGTTCTTAACCCCACGGAGCACAGATCAATAGCAAATAAATCACATCTTATAATATAGAGTTACTTTTAAAAGCCTACACCTTAAAAATAGTTCAGCTTTTAAATGCAATAATACTGTTGTATTTGTTTAACAAATCGTTCATAAGTTTGAGCTGCTGGCTGCGCAATCGTTAGCACGCAAAATTAAAACTTGCGTCGTCATCGTGGCAGATTCGGGCCCAAATCCAAAATACTGCACTCGACGGACGACCACCTGTATAAATCTAAAGGAAACACCAAAAATGTGCATTAGGATTTGGGCCACAGCCCAGAGCCCAGAACCCAACGGGAATTAATTAGTGTATGTTTGTGACTTTGTGGGTACCAGTACCAATAATTAGTAATTAGTGTACCAAAAACCAATACCAGTGTATCTGTAACCAACTAGTGTACCATAGTTCAGTACCAGTAACCAGTGTATCATCAATAGCCAATAATACCAGATTCACAAAATTCCCAAAAAGCTCCAAAAATTGGCAAAAAGAGACAAGCTGACCTATGTATTATTCAATAGCAGCAACTCTCTCTAAATTTCAAACGATATAACGCAAATAAACGAAATGATAAAACCGATTTGCGTCTGCGTTTCGTTTTTTTTAACGCAACGGATGAGCGTTGCGTCTTCCGTCCCATTTTATGAACGCAACCAAAAAACATTTGCGTTAATCGTTTTATTCAGACAAAACGAAACGAAACAAAATAACGCAAAAACACATTGTGTTGACAGCCCTAGTTGTGGCCTCCTCTTATAGTTTTGCTCTCTTTTCCCCTTTCCATTGAGCTAACTTTGCTTTGAATTACATTATTATGCTTATCACGTTATGGTGCTACATGCCAGTATTTATACACCTTATACCATTTCTAATTTTCTTGGTTTAGAGATACATCTGATCTAAATATTTATACATTAACTAGATCTTCATTACTTATGTTCTTATTAATTATGTTCTTGATTACGATGAACTTGTATGTTTTCAGCGCCTGTGCAAATGCTAATAATTATGTTTCACAGGATACATTGGTGGCCTGGTGGGTAACTTTTGCCCAAATATAAAACAGTCAAAACCTTCTTGCAATTTTGCCCAAATCACACGCTAAAGATTTATTTATTAACTTCCTCATTTACATGATATTTTATGAGGATTAGTAAATGGTCACAAACACGTTTAGACGCAAAACATACAAAATAGACCTAAGAAAACTCAATCAACCTGAATAAATTCAATTAATTTGCAAGCCAATTTGCTTTCTAATTTTTTTTTTTAAATCTTTGAACCCCCTTCTAATTTTTATTATGCTATTTGTAAAACTAGTATTTTTTCTTCCTGAAATCCAAATCCTAATACAAAAACTCAACACAGCATAACCTTGAAGATGAGCCAGACCATGGTACTTTCACAGAAACCATGTTCTCTTCATAGACAAACTCCACAACCTCGCCATTCACCCGACTCGCCGACGGTCGGACTGATGAGTAGGCCCGCATCTCACCGGCTCCTTTTACGCCCAACTTCACCACCAGAACCCCACCATTCTCTTCAAACTCAAGAGATTGAACCGCACCGCCTGAGTTGAGCATGTTCACAAGCCCGATCGGTGTGAAACCGATCCGGTTGTCTGAACCGACATTACGCACCGGCGACATCACTATGAGCTCGTAGTTAATTGGGTCCAATGTGATCTCAACTTCTTCACCGGGCTTTAAGAGGGTAACCTTTTTGGACTTATGGAAGTAGGCAGCAAAGTGATCAACTTGGCTGACTGATATTGGGGTCTTTGCTTTGCTCCATTCTATGTCTGACGGGCAGATTCTGCCAGTAACAGGACGGGCGAATTGCCTTGCAGGCTTGTTGCTTCTTGCCTCACGTGACCATCCTCCTCCTTGGCAATTGAACGCGCCAATAACTCCGGCATACTGTCAATCAAGCCATAAATATCAGAATTATGATTATGAGTTTGAATCATGAAATGTTAGTAGTGGCATTTAGAAGCACATATATGATTACCTTGTTTAGATTCCAAATCTTAAGCATAGTGGTGCCATCTTGCAAGGGGTCGGCGAAGAGCAAATCCCTGGTAGGAAGCGCATAGTTCTCACACCGCAAAATAGTTCCGTCGGGCAACACAAAGGTCTTGAGCAAGTCGAAGTTGTGTTGCCCGACCTTGTCACTGATGTAGATGGGGCCACCGGAGATGGCACGAGAGGCGGCGTGGAAGGGAGCAGAGGGGTGGTTGGACTGGAACATGTCCCAGTCGGGATGGATGAACTGCCCCATCCACAGGCTGTTGTAGGCGCAGTACACCATGTGGCATCCCTGCAGCCAGAACGGGTCGCCTTCAGGGTCGGTCACCCAAAAATCATCAGCTGCAGATCGAGCACAGTTCAAACATTCATTCATCACTCGATCGATACTAATCATACATTGTTGCAAATTAAAGGACTGACAATTGATGAATCAAAAAAAGGAAAAAAGAATTATAGAAGAATTACCAACACGGCCGAGGCAAATGGATTCGGTGCCGAGGAGGAAGAAATCGTTGCACTGCTGCATGCTGGCAATAACACCATTGCCGTTGAAGTGCTTCTTCACTGACTCCGTCAATCCTTTGAAGTATGCTTTGGCCAGCTCCACTCTGCCGCCGTAGTCTTCGCACAGCATTTCCAGTATCTGAACGAACACCCATCAAGTCAGACATAGACATAATTGCCAAGTTCAGATATTAATCAATTTTACATGTTCGTTCGACTTGAAAATTAATCAATTCATATTTTGCAATTATAAATGAGAAAAATAGCGGTCATTGTTAATGATCACATGATATCCGTTCTGTTGTCTGATTTTAGATGAAAGAAAATACCAGCAAAACCCACAAGATTGGGGAAGGAACCAGTGCACCGAGGGGACCATGTCCATGTACACCAGCTTTTTCTAAATCTCAACTAATCTCAATTTATTTACTAATTAAAACCCATAACACCTTTAATTAATTTCTCATTTCTTTCTTTCTTTCTTTCTTTCTGTACTAATTACTAAGCCTACCCACATCTAGAGGGGAGATCTCCACCGGTCAACTCGCGCGCCACATATATATGTGCCATAATTCATGCATTCAATGAGAATTAAAATATATAATATATTATTAAACAGCAAAATCCATGTCATATACGCTTCAAAACTAACTAACTAATTAATTTAGTTTACTTTAATTTAATTAACCGAAGAAGAAGATGAAAGTCAAAAGGTAATAAAATAGAAATAGACTTACATGAATGACATCCACCTTGACGCCGTCGATCCCCGACGCCTTCAAGTGAGAGTGCATCCCCTCATACAGCTCCTCCACCCGGCTCGGCTCCACCAGCCCGATCCCCGCTCCCACGATCTGGTCCACCGCCTGATCCTCCATCGTCTTCTCCAGCCCCGGCGAGAGCCTTGGCTGCACCACTCTCGCTGGCGGCATGCCCGGCGCATCCGGCCTCACTCCCCCCCAGTACCCGCACAGCGCATGCCACACGTACACGTAATCAAGACCCGGGAAGGACTCCTTGAGGTCACGCACGAACGCGCCCATGCCCGTCAACGACTTCCCCGGCCCAACGTCCCTCCGGCTCTTGTAATCCCGGAACTTGTAGTTCTCTTGGAACCGGATCAGTCTGCACGGCATCTGCTCACCCGCCACGGTTCGGTTGATGGCATCCTGACCGGTGCTGATTGGTTCGCTGTCGCTGCATATCGAATTCCAGCCGTCATCTATCAAGACTAGACCCGGCGGGCAGCCCCCGTCCGAGAGGGTCTTGACGCCCTCCCAGACGCCTTCTGGGTTGACGGTCAGATAGAATGCGTCCCAAGTGCACCACCCGAACTTGTCTACGATCCCCGGGGGGCTCTTCTCATCGAGCATCTTGAAGGTGCCGAGATGCGACTGCACCGCCCGCACCGCGTCTCTGAAGATGAGGTACGGGTCGTCCCCCGCATGCAGATACATCACCGACTTGAAACAAGAGCCCTCCACTTTCGTCGACCCGCTCTCCACGCACAGGTCAAGAAAGTCGGGCTGCTCGCCGGGCTGCAGAGAGGCTCTGAAAGGGCCCTCTACTATGGGAAGAAGCATGACATATGGCCGGCCTGAATCGGATTGCTCAAAGAGCATCACCTGGGTCTCGTTCTCGACATCACGGCCCCTGGTACCGACGCAGAGAGTGGTCCACCAGACCTTGAACCTGAAAATGCTCATGAAACGGATACCCTCTAACCGACCCAGCGGCGCCACATGACAGCTCTTTGCATCCGGCACGGAGAATCCAAGAAAGGCGCCGGACACTGGTTCCTGCGAGTTAAGGATCGCAGAGGCCGGGGTGAGGGTGACATTGCACGGGACATCACGGAGGAGGGAGTGGCCGGACACCGTCAGTTCGCCGTCGGTGATTGCGAAATCGGGGGGTGGGGGGTGGGGCTTTTGGGGGGTGGCAGCATTATTGGAGCAGCAGCAGAGCCTGGTCATGGTCAGATGGTCTGTGTGTGTTTGTTGTTAGTTTTGTTTATGTAATCTGTTGTGTAGAGCTGGAATTTGAGTGTGAAATAGTGAATTTGGATTGTAATTAATTTGTTTGAATGTGTGCGAAGGTTGGGCGAGGTAGCCTCTATTTATAAACCTTGCTTAATTGCTTTGCTTTGCTTTGATTTGGCCCCAGACATCGTATCATCACATATACAATATTGGAATTAGTCGATTAATTCGGAGAAGAATTGATTAATTGGATGATGATGATTATTATTATTAATTTAATGAAGGGAGATCAATGAAAAAGGGTGCTTTCAACGCTCCAAAAATATGGAATGGTTAATTACGAGATTATAGCTAAATCTATATTCATAATTCATGAGTCATGACACAAATAATTAGCGGATGAACAATAATGTGTTTATACTACTAGCTAGCAAATTACCATCTTTATACAAGTAGAATGTACAGAGCGTTGAAATAGCGTTCATATATAATTCTTCGTACATGCATCTACATGTGAAACATATATATATTTAATAAATTTGCGAAGGGGTTATTAATATTCCAGACTTTTATTAAAGTAGGAAAGGTCTAGAAAAGAGTTGTGCAGTACTCGTCAGTTGAAATTAAGATTTGTATTTTAATTTCGTATAAAGGAAAGGAAGGAAATATATAAAGCAGTTGAAATTAAGTTGAAATTAAGAATGAAACTTTGGGGAATTGGGGTGATGTGCTCTTGGCGTGGCATCTGAGTCCAGCTCAGTATGCGACCACGACGCCAACGCAACGCCGCGCTTATCTATGAGTCTGAATCACTATGACTGGCAGCTCGGTACTATTTGGGTCCCACAAAATCACCATAAATATACACATCATACTCTTTTTTTTTTTCATTTTTTTTTTGTATCTTCTTCAACCTAATTACTCTAGTTATCGAAGAAATGGAGATATCCATGAACTATGACAACATAATATATAAAGGCTGCCCAAGGTGTCGGTACCATAGAGAATGGAGATGAGGATGTCATAGTTGTATGTTCTTGTATATATTATTATTATTATTATTATTATTCTTTTAAATTGATGGTAGCATCTACATTTTTCTTTTTGAAACAAGGACCAGAAGTTGTGCGAAAGAGGAGAAAAGAAAAGAAAAGAAAAGTGGTTGGAGCACTCCAAAGTGAACGCGAATCTAATCTAGCAGTCTCTGGACTCTTCATCTTCTGCCATGAGAATGGTCGCATTCATTGCCATTATGCCATACGCCCATATCCAAACTCCAACTAATCCATGAACTATGTCCTCCATTCAAAGCTTGCTATTTGTCTTTTTCCATTTCCTTTACAAACAATAAAAAAAGTCGGCGATGATAGTTTCCAATTTTTCATTAAAATCGAATAACCAGTTAATTTGTCTGTTTGAATTATATATGTCAAAGATATAGCCAGGGTCGGAATCAAATATGTGTCTGTGATTTTATATTTAAAAAATATAAAATTGTACTTTTGTCTAATTACAATCTTAAAGAAAAATTGTAGATTCGTGTCAATCCTAAAATTATATTATCTCATAAATATTGAAATTTCGAATTTTTTTTCATATTTCATGTACATAAATACACAATGACTCAAATTGTAAAATTAAAATTAAAATATTCAAAAATAAAATCATTAGTAGTGGAATATACATCAGTACTGTGTCTTTAATTAAAAAAATATATATACTATTGCATAAATTGACATGAAGAGCTAGCAAAATGCGTTATATATACTAGCAAGAAACCCGCACGTTGTCCGGGCATTTTAAATTCTGATCTCATACCGTGTAATACATATAACGTACTTTTGGTTTTTGGCTAATTATTTACCATTTAAATTTTATCTTTACACTAAATTAATTGAATGTTAGAATATAAAACATTAATTCCTCATTAATGTAAATTATAATCAACATTGATGTCTTCCATGTATACCAAGATTGATATCTTTCCATTTTTGTAAAAACCAAAATGGAGAGAAAGTTGTTTAATTGAAGAACATCAACACTTTTGAAATCAATATATTTTGATCTGTACCGTTGATTAAGGGGTGGAATGGGAATTACAGAAATTTGAAGGAGGAAGAAAATAGAGACGTCCAATACTTATATACTTTTTAATATAGTATAGATATGAGCAAATGTTATGGTTGTCGCCTACTTGAAAAAAGAACATTTCTACGGTTAACATGGGATTTGAACATTTTGAGCATTGCATTGCATTGCATGGTACCTTAACGAGTAATAGCGCCTGCCAAATACCAGAGGGCATCGATGATCGTTCATATATAGCATAGTTGATAGTTGATAGTTGATAATGATAATGATAATGATAGACCACATCCAACAGCCAATGTCTGCATGACTTGTTGGTTAGCTAGCAATAGCATGCAGGTACGGTGGCATCCTCCTGTGCTGTGGAAGTGTGGAGTATGGACGCAAATGGAGGGAAGGTAACCAACCACTAATTAAGAGCACTAACCACTCCAGAGACAAGCCTAAATGCACCAATAATCATCATATATCATCAATTCATGCATGCCTCAAAAGTCAAAAAGCAATCAAATATATAGTAAAACAGAAGCAAGTCAACTCTAATGTTTCCAACTTCCAACACTTTTTCTGATGCATCATGCAGCCATAGCCAACTAGCCAAGCCTTCCTTTCTGTTTGGTCTAAGCCATGCTTTATTTTCTCCCCAAGATGCTCCTAGTCCTATGGAAAAATTGTTTTTTCTTTCTTTCTATTCTTGATTTCGGCTTACGGGCTTTTAAGGCCCACAATTAAGTATTTCTCCCATTCCATGATACAACACTTATTTTATTTGGGCAATTTCACAAAGTGCCCTTCTTTGTGAAAATTTGAAACACTTTGCACCTCCTCCAAATTTTTTCAACAAAATGTCCTTGTGGACCCCATTTTTCCTTCCCTCCCCTTCATCTCATTCTATTTTCCTATAAGTGAAGGTAATAGTGAAATAAGAATATATAATACTCTACCAATAACATAACAAAATTAAGGACTATACATATATATTTCTAAATACAGAAAAATTAAATATTAAAAGACTAATAATATTACTATATAATTTAGAAAAAAATTACATTGCACAGACATCTTGTTGTATGTTGGTTTGCGATTATTATAACGTGTTACTTAGTATATTAAACTAAATTATAACCATGACAAATACTTCTAAAATATGCATATGATTTTCTACAGTTTGTGAAGTTTATCTTTTATAATTTTTATCTGAACTAACCAACGTGAATCTTTTATACAAGCATCATTATATATTGAAAATCAATTATTTCTTTAAGCAACTTTTTCTTACATATATAAAGAACGTATATATATTTTGTATATAGATTTTTTGGTATAGTTATTCTTTAATTTCAATTTAAATTAATACGTATATATATTTTTTATAATGCAGACACTTTAAAATATGTGTTATCGTGTCCGAAATATATTAAAATTTCAGTTATGGAGTTTTCTAATTATTTTTTGAATTTTTAAAATTTTTGTCCATATGAAAATATTCAATAATTTTTTTTATTTTTATTCATTTTAAAATTCATGAATGTTCATTAAAATAAAAGGTCATAAAAAAATAAAAGTTGGAATTTAATAAAAAATTGTTATGCATATTTTAGAGGTACTAGTGTATGGTCATAATTTATATATTCTTATTTCACTATTACCTTTACTTATAGAAAAATAGGATGGTATGAAGGGGAAGGAAGGGGAAAATGGGGCCAATAAGGGCATTTTGTTGAAAAAATTTTGAGGAGGGGCAAAGTGTTTCAAATTTTTGCAAGGAAGGGTAATTTGTAAAATTGCCCTATTTTATTTATTGACACATTACAGTTCTTCTTCTTTTTTTTAATTCTACATTTTTTTATTAAAAAAAATTATCTACATGGAAGTTGCAGGAAAATCGAAATTATTTAAATTTGCGTGCTCCATGATTTATTTTATTTTATTTATCAGCTCCACGTACATAGGTCAAATTATTATGCAGCTCCAGAGCTTTTTTTTTTTTTTTTTTCTGTCACTGAAATTACAATCCAATTGTAGTTACAGTCCTCTTGTAGTGTGCATATAGCAAACTTATGCATCTACGAGGTCCGATAGAATTCACATATTAAAATTAAGACATTCATTTTTTGTCACAAAAACAAAAAAAAAAAAAGGAATGAAGGCATTCATATTCATGTAAGTTCTTGGCATTGGCACTGAACATGAGTGCACCAAAAATTTCTTATCATGCAAATCTACCGACTGCCCTTTTTCTCCTTCCATCATCAAAAAGGTAAAATCCTATCCTGTAACTTTTATTTTTTCATCTTTTAGTTACAATCGATAGGTATAGGTTAGTCCATCTCCTTGGAGAACATTCACTGCATCACCTTTCATCAGCTTCTTTTTTATTATTTTTATTTTTTTAATTGTAAATCAGCAAAATAATCGTCCTCACATAAATAAGTTCAGATATTTTTCATTTTACTTTATGGAGCACCCCTGTGAGCACATAGTAGAGAATATATTTTAATTTCAGTGGCATCCTTACAAAATCTGCATGATCAGCCACTTATCCAAGTGAGTCTAGAAATTTCTTGAAGGAAGGGTGAACGCGATGTTTTGTTTGGTTTGGTTGCTTTCATGAGATTCCAGATTTTCGCTTTCATGGATTGCAATTTGTAAAAGGAGCGTATATAAAAAAAGAACAAATGCCTCTTTTTTGTTCGTTTTTAAGGCCACACATTATACACATATATTGTGGCAGAGAGTGGGGATTAGGGGCTGACGAATATACTATGTGCTGCTTTATATGCATGATTTATTGATTTTATTTACCAGCAGTATCGCATTCCTTTAGTTGTTGCTTCTTTTTTTCTCTCTCTGGAAGCTTGTGCCCACCAACCTAGTTGAACACTCGAAAATTAAAGTGTAGAATATCTCTCCTCTTTTAACAGAGTGCAATAATCTCTTAACAATCACTTATCTTGAACTCACAGGTTTCACATACTCTGTCTTCAAGGTGGGAGCCACAACCAATAGGGTTGTCACATAAGATTTTTCTATATTTTCATGTCTCTTTCAGTTTAGGGGCACCAATCTTTTTCATTACAGCAACAGTATCGCTGTAATTAAATTTCATTCTTCCTTGTGTATAACAGCATTCCACCTCGTAAATTTCCGATCACTGATAAGCGTAAAAATGTGGGGGAAAAAAAGAGACGGGCAAAATCAATTTCATTGTAAATTAATTTTCCTATTTTAATTATTTTCTATATTTTTCATTACAATATACATAAGGAGACACCTACTAAAAAACTAGCCAGTAATTAACATAACTCTACAGAAATTACAAGGAAAGTCAAGTCAAAAGAAGATGCAAAATGCTATATAGCACAGGTGAACAACTATTAAAATGGCTGTACAAGTAGCCGAGCAATATCTGCGGCATCAATTTATATAGCTGGTGGACCAATCAGATGTTTATACTTCAGTGACTCAACTGTTAACTACTACTTGGAGTTTGTTGGTGGAAACTCGTGACAAGTTCTCTGAAACCGCCTGTGTCAGATTCCGATCTCTGAATTTGTTATCCAAATTAAGCCTAAAAGATGTGTACACGAGAGCATTAGTAAAAGAACATCAATTGTTGTTTGGCTTGAGACTAATCTGCAGAGAAAGTATGTGTAATACGTACCTTGGATCAAGTGATATTTTCTGAATCTCCCTGACAGCTGAGCTGGCAGCATACACACACATCTTCTCCACCTGAATTAAGGTGAGCAACAAGCTTTAAAAATCAAGAATTTCAATTTGAAACATCATGCTACATTTTACATAACTGCAGAATCATAAAAAGGTCCAGCAAAATAGCCACAGGCTCAATTAAGCTACTGCATTATCTTTAATTTTCTGGCTTTATAACCACAAGACACTGCTCTTCTTGGGTTTTTCAAAAGTTCGACTATGCTATCCCAATTTCTTAGCTACATGAAATAATGATAGACACCAAGGTAATTATTTGAGTAACTGAGAAAGGATACAACATCCATACTAACTTGCATACCGTGATATTTCTTTTTCCTTGTTTTATAAGTAATGTTCAAGAAATTTTGAGGTTCGTAACTACAAACAAAAATGTTGTTGTATCATTGTACTGGCACGCAAGCTTTTCTGTGTTTTCCTTCTTTTATTTTCAGAAACAGTGCTTACGCATTTAGCAGGACCAAAAGTAATTTCTCTACTAATTAGATTTGTACCTCCAACACATTTAATTTTGCATGATGATCATTTGGGAGGCAACGAATATCTCGAGCCATACGTACCACCTCCGGTACGCTCTCCGGCAACAGAAAGTCGAACTTCAATTGTACAGATGACTGCAGTTCATTCAGAAAGCAAGGAAAAAAAGAAGGTTTAATGCTATAATTTTCAGAAAGAATAAAAGGTAAAACACAAAGCCAGTTGATCTCATCACACAGTCCTGAGTGAAGAAGAAACATTCCCAGACAGTCAAACAGGATTTGATTTTATCTCTCTTTTGGATTCTGTGTGATTACCCAAGGTTTACATCATAATCAAACAGTCAGTACATGTTGTAACGGTTTGACAGATTAGTCTCATCCTCCAAGTATAATGGGATAGAATCACCATCACACAGTCATGACTCCTGAGTGAAGAAGAAACATTCACAGACAGTCAAGCAGGATTTGAGTTTCTCTCTCTTGGATTCTGTGTGATTACCCAAGGTTCATATTATAATTAAACAGCCGGTACATGCTGTAACAGTTTGACAGGTTTGGAATCAGCCAGACCAAGTATTGGTTTATCTTGTATTGAGGTTCTTATAACGAAAAGCACTAGTACGCTTCAAACAGATGCATACCAAGCCAACCACCCTACTGGCCCGTTCCAAATCCTTGATTATAACAATAAAATTTGAACAAATCAACTTTCATGTACAAGATTATTTTGTTGCTAGGCATTTTATTACAGCAGATGATGTGAATAATTGTGTGGGAAGAGAAGCATTACCCAAACATTCTTAACTTGAAAAGCACAACCAGCAGGTATGAATACTGTGTCACCAATCTTTTGTTTAATTGACCAAGGTTGTATTCCTGTTAGATAAAAAAATACCAACACATAAGAACTGATATATCCAGAGCAATTCAAAACAAAGTTCATTCCAAAGGTGTAATACTTTGGGGTATTTCTCCATACAAGATCCTGTCAATTGCAAGTCTACATCTAACAAGTAACACAGGGTCTGTAACTTACCATATTCATTCTTCAATACTATTTTCATATCTTCATCAAGGAAAATAGTCCCATCATAAACAGGATGCCCAACCTGAGAACAAAATTTAATCAACATAGTTGTCCTTGATAAGATTCAATGTATTGCTACAATTACCAGCAGTACTAACATAGAAGACAACTTAAAACTAAACAGAAGGAATAGCCAAAGGCAAACAAACTGTTTTGTTAAGCAAATTACCGCATGGGATTGATGTGTGGGTTTAATCTCCTGCCAATGAATTCTCAGAAATTCATTTAATTTCGGCACATCCTCCCTTCGGAATACATCCCAAACAGCTCCAACAAGGTTCTCTCTCTCCAATTCAAAGCCATTGGCCATTCCATTTCCATTTCCTTCAAACTCATGACTGTTCAATGTTGAGGTTTTTTCATGTTCATACAGTCTAGTTGAGTGCATCAACATAAAAACCTGCAAATTTACAGTTTAACAAAACATTATTAATTGGGATTGTCATTCAAATTAATTATATACAATATAATGTGTTGTGTTAATTTGAAAAAAAAGCCCAAAAAAAGTCTTAATTCAAGGCACGAGAAATTTTGCAAATTTGTATGTGTGGTAGTTTGCTTTATTAAAACATGATATATGCCAACTCCTACAAAAAAGTTTGTCAATGTTGCATGAGCATACCACATCGCACATATTGACTTGGAGATTAGACATGGAATTCCCATAAGACACCAATAACCCAGGGCCCATCTCAGGCATGGAGCAGTCATGTGGCAACTTGGATGGGAGATTTGAAACACCCCACTTGGAATGGATGAAATCAATTAAAGGAAAATTCAAGAGAAATTCAGGTCTGTGACAAACAAGGAATTCTTCGAGAATATTAGTAGATGGCCATCCGGTAAGCCTCAAAATCTGATGAGTTGATTCACTGTGTAGCATAGTTGTATCCGAGTATCCTCTTAAAAACTCAGCTAATTCAATCTCTACCTGTCAGAGCACAACACAATATCAATTATTAAAACCTATGTGATCAGCTCCTCAAACATATTAGGTTCGATAAAGGAAAGTGTACAAATCCTTTCCCCAACAATAACAAACAAAAATCATGTAAAAATTGACAAACTAAAGGTGAAAATATAATTTTCCATTTCGCTCACCTCAGATTGATTTTTATAGTCCGTAGCCTTGACAATTAAACTATCATCCATATCTTCATCAATCGTCTCCTTTATTCCTCTCCATATGGCCACTGGACTCCAGCTGGAAGCCAGATGCATCTCAAAAGAATGCCGAACGACAACTGGTATGCCTCTCTCCCAATATTTAGAGAAACGACTGAGACCCTCCTGTTTTACCTCATCCCACAAGGCAAAATATGGTGAACTCACCAGATCACCGCTCCCACAGGAAGGGATGCTAACTTGCTCCAGCACCCGACACCCAGAAACCATTTCCTCAGTATCTTTGGCAAGCTTTGAGATCCAGTTTATCTTGAGTATGCGCCTCAGGATCAGTTCTGAGTTGCCACAACCGCCCGATGACTGGGGACCACATGGTATACTACCACTTCTGCTGGCTTTCCAGGAAGGAAATAGTTCAGAAAAATTGATAGAAGCAGTTTCTTTTGTTTCATGAAGAGCTTTTGATGCATCACGGATATCACGACAGCAAGTCAGACAGAGATCATAATAGCAATTGGTGCAGTGTCTGTGATAGTCAAATATCGGCATCTTGCAGAAATCACTTGAAAACAAGAAATAAATTTCAGTACAAAGATGAGATGGTTATAGGTTTTTGTAACCTTAATGCAATATAGATTTGAGATATTGACAATACATTTAGCAAATATATTATTAAAACCTTCTGGATGTTTTACTGGCCGATATACAATATGAATTCGTCTTTTCAGAATTGAAAGATGCGTGTGATAGAATGTTGATCAATTCCTATGGGAACTAATTTGAGTACAGGTTTTGGTCAGAATGACTTGCAAATAGAATGATGAAATATATAAGTAAGCATGGGTGGGATGAATGGTTACCAAAGCATCTGCTGATCGGGGTCTATCTTTGCTCTTGGTATATCAACCTTTGGTCCTGAGGGGAAAAGAGCAAGAAAGAAATTAAGAATGTAATGGAGCAATTGTATGTATGATTAAGTGGTGATTTAGATAGGAGTACCAGTACCGGTACCATGGAGTTTAGCTTGAATGGCAATCTCAAAGCAGTGGTCGGCATAGATGCGCTTGACAACAGGTAGAACATATAAGAGAATCCTGTGAAGGTACTTGAGTTTGAGGATGGGAGGCATCTGTTGGACCTTTGTCTTGATGATGTGGTGTGCTTGCAAGCAATGTTGGCAGGTGCAGATGCCGCGACAGGCGGGGCAAAGCTGGGTGATCTGATGGGAGGGGATTTCGGGATAGCTGAGAGGGGAGAGAAGATGTTAGCAGTTACTTAAGGGAGGAAAGAAGAATAGAAGAGGGGTAGGGGAGTGGAAACGGGAACGAACCAGAGGGAGATGCAGGGAAGGCAGTAAGCCCTGGTGTTGCAGGTGGCGCACAGGAGGGGGGGCTGAGCGGAGACGGAGTTGCATTGGTGACATAATAGTGATGCTGTGCCTGTCTCTGTCTCTGTCTCTGCCTCCTTGTAATGATGATGATGATGATGATGATGATTGGGAGCATTATGAATGGGGGGCTCGATGTGCGTCTGCATACGCCTGGCCTTCTTGAGGGCGGCGCGGAGGGCGGAGTTGGCGGCGCGCTTCTTGGCCTGGATGTAGTGCTTCTCGCAGACGGTCTTGTCGGGCAGGGAGAGGGCGCTGCAGCGCCACTGCTTCCCGTCGGAGCGCTTGCACCGCAGATCGTCGGGGACAAGGCAGCCGTTCATCATGTCCTTGTCGGCCTCCGAAGAAGGCAGCCGGAGTGCCTGCTGCTCCTCCATTCATACGATACCCTAACCCTAGACCCGACAGGCGACAGGGCAGCGCCTCCGCTTTTCTCCTCTCCTCTGCTCTCCTGCAACGGAAAGTCGGCAACGAGGCCACCCAAACTGACCTCTCTCTAAATCTCTAATCCACCCCGACGACTCCGACTCCGACTCCGACTCCGGGGCTCAGGCTCGGACTCGGACTCGGACTCGGACTCGGACTCAGAGGTGGGTGTGCGTCGGGTCGGGTCACAGAGGAAAAGTTTCGCGTATGCCCAAATTAATTAACATAATACTACAGTTTCTCAACTTGTTTTCTCATATGCCGAACAACAAAGGAAACAATGCCTTCGATTTTTATGCCGCCATCGTAAATTTATTTTTAAACTTCTAAATAATTCAAAATTGTTAACTAATTTTTCAAAACAATCAGCTTTGATATATGTCGCTTTATTTTGTTTAGGTAAGGAATTACCAAATTTGAAGAGTAAATTGCTCAGAGAGGCCTTCCATGTTTTTAACTCAAAAATCATACTAAACCATTATAAAATTTTGATTTATGGTTTTCATTAAATTTTTTATATCAAAATCTCCTAAAATACAGAGATTTTCCATTTTTTGAGTTTTTAAGTATTTGTTATGAATTTTTCAAAGATATCATAGTTTCATACATTATTTTATTATTGTTTTGAGGCCACTCCTAAAAAAATTTCAAAACATATACTTAAAAAAAAATGAAAAATTTTTATATACTAAGAAATTTTTGATATAAAGAATTTACTAAGAACCATAAATTAAAATTTTGAGATGATTAAGTATGATCTTTTGAGTTAGGAGTATGGAAGGTTTGTGTGCTCGTAGATTCACTCCTATATGAATACTTCGTAGACACTGATTTTTTACTCATTGATTTACATGAAATTGAAAAATATGTAGAAGAAGTATTGAAAAAGGAGGATAGGAGCAGAGCACATAAAAAGATGAGGACTGAGGAGGACGGGAGAGAGACCGAGAAGGTAAAGAATGACATGTACTTTGGAGATGGTGAGTGCTGAGCGGGTGAGGGCCATGGATATGGGAAAGAGGAAGGCTATTGGCAATGGTTCATTCTCCTGGCTGAGATGTTGATATTGATGGGTGGGTTGCGTTAAATTCCGATAGAGTGATGCAATGCAGCCCAACATGCGATTCGTCTATTATTTATTTATTAGAGATATTAAAGGTGGAATATGAGTGTATACTGTAGATCTACGGTGTCAAATGAATAGTGTTTTTTTTTTTTTTAAGTTACGTGCCATACACTGTATAGCGTTGGGTTGTCGATCGATAGCAGTTATAGATTTGCACTATATTATATGGATTATTGTGGAGGTAGAGCTGATCTTGCTTAGTTGATTGATGATTGTTAATTATGCATTGATTATATTAATTAATGTTATTATAATAATCATTACATGCTGGTTAATAAAATTGTAAAATATGACAGAGTGACAGTCACAGACACGGATCTCTCTCTCATATTTGCATTGGATGCCGAATGAATGAATGAATAGGAAAGAGGAGAGGTCTCGGAGGAGCTGTGGCCGGTGGCCGTGTGGGCACTGCAACTGGGCAGGGCAGGCACAGGCACAGGCACAGGCAGAGGCAGGTAAGAAGAGAAATCAAGAAGAGTGGGGTCACCGAAAAAGTTAATGCCAGCTAAGCTAAGCCAAGAGAAGATATTTTGGGTGTGGGCCCCGCTTGTAATATTATTATGTAATATTATAATTTATAAGCGCACTTTTTAAGATATTTCTGAATACGTGGCCTGGAGGCAGGCAACGTAGCCAGCTGACCATCATCAGCTCAGCCTCAGCTACTTCTCCTTTTTCTTTCTTTCTTTCTTTCTTTCGTTCATTGACATTGACCCATTCATTCAATCTCAATCTACTCATATCATTCATCCCCATTCCCTTCGAATCCGCCAGGGTCAGGGCTAGCCATTCTCCCTTTCATTCCTTCATTCATTCTCGGATGCCAACGCTATGACTACCCCCAAGCCCTCCAATATACACCACCACCACCACCATTAATTCCTCTTCTCCTCCATCCACCAACCAAGGTTCTTCTTTCTCTCCTCCTCTCTTTCTCTTTTTTCTCTTCTTTTAAATACAAAAATTAGATAACTTTGTTTATTTTCAGCTGTTATACATATATAATATTATTCACTCAAATAGGGGACGTCAATTAAATTCTTCATGCCATGTTTATTTTCCGAATTTTTTGCTACTTCAACTAGTTTCCAAATAACTTTCTCATTTATCCAAATTCAGAAATACCATCTTCTTTTTCTTAATTCCTTTTGTTCTACTGGTACGTACAGTGGTAAACTATGGGAAGGTACTACTGTTCTTGCCTGCAATTGAACAATGAAGCTCCTACTCCTGCCTTCCTTGACTTCTTTCTCATCATTTCATTCATCCTTAGAACCTTAATTACATCAAATTTGCTCAGCTCACAAGTTTCATGATTGGCCAAACATATTGCCCATTTTTCAGCCAATTGGTAATATCCTTTTCAGCTCCCTATTTAAAAGTTTCTCCCTTTTTAGGCGTAATTAGATTAACACCTACCCTTTTTTTGCCCCCTTGGTGGTTGTTTGTATGGCTACAATCATAACTCATATTCAATGAACATTAACAGCCTTGTGAGAAATATATTCTTGCACAAAATTTTTCATCAAACAGACACCACAACACCTTCCTTTGAACTGCATATTCTGTCTATTAATTATATGGCTACTGTTTTCTGTGTTGGTATTGTCAGTATTATAATTACTTCAATTGTGTGCATTTACAAGCTTATATTATATTCATGTAGTGAAAAGCAATTGACAACATCCTATTAAGTCTTAATTCATTGAGCGAGCAATTCTATCATAGTTCTGCTTACTAACCAGTATGTCTTATCTGGAACAGGTGCATTTCTAACTTATAAGAAGACTCTACTATGTTTGAGCACGCTGAAATCAGATTCAAAGCAAGAGGAGAACAAAATGTTCTTCTGGGAAAGAGAGAAGATGGTGAATCCAGTTCTCATCACAATTCTTTGTGGATGGCTCACTGGACTAGCCACACACAAAATAAACAAGGATCGATCTCGCTGACTGGAAGCACCGATACCAGAGTTGCTGAACAGTTGGTTATAGGCATGAACCGCCGCACCACCACAAACTCCAATCTCTTGGGCACCAGAACAAATGAGAATTTCGACTTCTACTTCAATTCACTCACACAAAAAAGCACCGTCTCATCAAAATTGCGAAGGTCTGAAGTTCTCGAAGGTTCTGACCACTTCCCGATGTATGGCATCAAAAAGAAAATAGAGAGCATCTTGAACCCTAAGGGGAAGGCACAGTTTGAGGATAAAATTTCTGGCTTAAATTTGACCTTTCACTCGTCAGAGGAGTTCCATTTTGAGAGTGTAGAACAAAACTGTAAAAGCCACCAACTGACAGCTCTCCAGTCATGCTCATGTACTGAAGAGGGTAATAATTTATCTACTAGCTCTCAAATCAAATGCACCAGCCATAGTAATAGATCACAAAGCATGGACTCAGCTGATAGTTTGAGAGCTTCAAGTAAAAGGAAAGCTGTATCTTTGTTTGAAATGGTGAGTTTGCCAACCGAGTCGCATGACATTGGTCAGAGTAAGAGAAAATCAAAGAGTTGCGAGGGTTACAAGTGGCATGGGATGATTGATAATTTTAGAAAATCTGAGGAGCCGTTTGAGCTAAGTGATCCGAAGGATCGGGAATCTTTTGAAGGTAATAGCATTTCAAAGTAATATTCATCATCAAATTTTTTTTGGATTTTAGGTCCTGTTGAGCAAAATGCTGAGTATAATTTGAGGAATATGTCTGGAGAGTATTCAATACACCAGACTCTCCTCTGACTGTTTTTCAAATAAAGTGAAAAAAAAAATAACAGATATGGTTAACATTGTGAATGCCCTCTAATATAAAGAAACCTTTCTGATGGCTTTTTCCTTCATTTATTTTCAGAATTAGCTTCTTCACGGGCACAAAAGGTACAAATCAACAAAAATATATTTTATCATAGGAAAAATAAATAAATAATATAAAATTAAAGGTACAAAATCTAATCGTATGTGGCATCTTAGGAATATTTTGTTGTGCATATCTTATACTCTTAAAGATTGAAGTATAAAATACAGAAATCATGCATAGCATAATCTACTGGCAGAACTTTTGGAGCAATTGTGTGGTATATAACATATAATTGTTTGAGTTCAGATTGTACTAGGCACCTGTAATGAAACTATTTTTTGAGTCAATAATTTTCATATGATGTTTTTGTGAGCATTTGAGCAAATTAAAAATTTACTGGTCAATAATTAGCAATAGTCCCCTCGGTTTTGAAATCTTGACATATATATCCTTATGGTTGTATGTAAAAAATTGCTTTACCAACTTAGCTTACGGATTCTAGCAACTTTAGTTATCTGATGAAACATGGGATACAGTTATTTTTCTATAATTGATGATTTAAGTTGTGTGATCTGTGTGGGGTTTCTTATAGTAGTTTTTTAGTGAAAACTTGCTCTGGGCAAATAATTTTTTTTTTATCAAATAATCTGTGACAGGTTAAAATCTGATCCTACCCCTTTAGCATTACAAAACCAAATGGTATTCACATTGACCTAACAAACCACACCTTCGGCATAACTGTCATAGCATCTATCAGTTCTTGGTCCTGTATTGCACATGATTGCAGTAGTCTGCTGTCAAAATAGTGAATAAATAACAATAAAGCACAAAACTTTTTATAGGGGTTCGTCACCTTAAGTGATACTGTAACATATTCAGACTGGTACAATCTTGTTTAATAGTTTGCGACCATCTGTAACTATCTACTTTACAGGTACAAACTTGCCATATTGCAGCAAGAATCAACTCTATGGCAACTGTATCTCCTGAAAAATCATTATTCAGCGGCCAGCATATTGGATCTCTTAACATCAATCCAGACGCAGGTTCCTCCCGTACTGTGACCATGGATGCAGCTGAAAGTCTCCTTAAATCAGGCAGCAAACGAAAGGCCGATTCAAGTTCGATGGAAAAGCAACAAAAGCCATCAGATCAGGAAGGGCACGGCAACCGGTGGTTGAAGCGCCTCAAGCATGATGTTTCCAGTAATACCCTCGTGATGAACCCCAAGCAGCTAAACCTTGAAAATAGCAACCCAAGTTTGATCTCGGACCAGCAAATGAAGTCTTGGATAAAAAGATGGTGCGTGAAAAAATTAACATCGGAAGAGGGTGAAAACTCTGAAATTGCACAAGAAGAGCTTCAGGAGAGGCAGTTTCCGAGTATACACGCTATGGCCATGATGGGTAAGGCCATGAACAAGATCAGACCAGGTGAATTCGAGAAGAGGGGCCCGTCAGTGGTTTGGAATAACAATGAATTTTGATTTTTCAATTTGAGCTTCGCTAATTTTTCTTAAATTCAGAAGGTGTAATAGAAGGTTGCTTTATAATCATTCTGAAGGTTATTTTGTGATATCTTTCTTTTTGGATTATATAAAGAATTGAAGTACCAAGAGTTATAATTAAGTCTACTGATTCTCTTGTAAGTGAAGATGCATGAAATGATCCCTTTTTTTTCTGATAAAATGCATGAAATGGCCTTACTGCCACTACTTTGTAATTTTGGGTTATGTTATGCCGCATGCGTGGTATATATGTAGATTAATAGTTACATTTTCAGTACTTCTATTTCATTGCTAGATGGCTTAATGGCACATTAAATTACATTGTGGGGGGCAATTAATTAGATGAAGTCAGTTGATTGAACATGGAAAATTTATTGAAGCATATTTTCGGCTCCCTTCTTTGTTATTTCAGGATGAACTATGGTTTAACTATATGATATCAAACTCTGGAAAATGGGGTTGAATTCGCCCAAATTTGATTATTATGAAACAGCTTAGAAGCAACTACAAAACTAACCAGTACCACCTGTAGCTCAGTTAACCCGCAGCTTAAACCCTTTATAATGCTTTTTTTTTTCTCCTTTCTGTTGAAATAAAAATTTCTAATTTTTGGTTCCTCAAATTTAAATTTTGAGCTTTGACATACTTAATTTCTATTAGATTGACGTGCAGCTAAAAAGAATGTGAAAATTGTAAATAAGATTACAGGAGTAATGACTTTGCAAGCCCTAAACTTTGGAGTTTTGAGTTATGATAAATTATATCTCTGAACTTTTAACTTGGACAAATACATTCTCAAACAGCCAAACTATGACAATCACGACTTGTAGTTAATTGGTCAGTGGTCACAAAAAGCATTAGATTGGAGTTTCGAGTAAGGAGTGCTAATGAATTGTTGCTCAAACTAATTAAGTTGTTGAATTTTGGTGTTTAATTTAGAGTTTGTAAGGTTGAAAAAAAAGGTGTGATGTTAATTACATTGAAATGTTTGATGCTGGAAAATATCGGTGTAGAGGCAGCTATATATAGCTGGAGTGTAACAGTGAAATTGAAAATATAGGGTGTATTTGGTAACCCATTTTGAATATATAGTCTATTTACACAAAATAGCTAAACGAATAGTGATTTGGATAGACTAATCCGGTATTCGGCCATATAGATGGAATACCGAAATAGCTACACTTCGTTGTTTAACTATTCCAGTAACATATTGCAAAACAATAATTTCACTCTTCATACCACTCTCCCAACAATCAGCCTTCCACTTTTACTAATCCAACTACACTATTCTAGTTCTATTCCTTGATTTGCCAAACGGATCCACAGAGAATCAGGTTGTGATGTGCAGAATTAGAGTGTAGAGAAGAGAAGATGTTGTATTGTTAAGTTGGTTGTAGACTTGCTGTTGTCAGGGAAAGTGCACAGGAAGAGAGGAAGAGTGTTGCGGCCACAGAAAAAGGGGAGGAACGGGGAGCTGTTTGGTTTGGGGGCAGCGTCGGAATGCTTTTCTTTTCTTTTCTTACTGACCAAAATACCCTCTTATCCATTGCCATTGGCGTTGGCATTCCGTTGATTTCTCGAATTCACTCTTGCTGCTACTCTCAAGCTCAGTCACAGAACGAAGGAGATCGATGGAGCTGGCGGCTGTGTGCCGGCAGTACCCCTCTCTACCCTGCCCTCGCCGCTCTCCTCCCTCTTTGCCTCTCCTCGTTCATTTCCACCACTCTCGCCGCAGGAGGAGGGCGGCATCAGCAGCAGTAGCAGTCATTAGCAGATTAGATCATCAGGAAGACCAAGACGCAGCAGCAGCGGCAGCAGCCAATGCCAACTCGGTGCTGTCCCTGAACAGCAAGCCGGAGCGCAGCCTCTCCCTCCTCGACGACTACGAGATGGAGGAGCAGCACGGCTCCTCCTCCTCTTCCTCTTCCTCCCACAAGTCCGGCTTCGTCGCCGTCCTCGGCCTCCCCAACGTCGGCAAGAGCACGCTCTCCAACCAGATGGTCGGCCACAAGGTCTCCATCGTCACCGACAAGCCCCAGACCACTCGCCACAAGATCCTCGGCATCTGCTCTGCCGACGATCACCAGGTTCAGCCTTGTCTCTCAGTTTATCTACTCTTCTCTTCTCTGGATCCTATTCCCATTCTTATTTCCAATTAATATATATCAATAATTGTACCAAAATTAAGGTTCTAGTGTGCAGATCATCCTGTTCGACACTCCGGGCGTCATCCCCAAGCAAATGCACAAGCTCGACTCCATGATGATGACCAATGTCAAGAAGGCTGCCAATGATGCCGACTGCGTCATGCTCGTCGTCGACGCCTCTAAACTCCCCCAAAATGTATAATACCTCATCTGCTCAGGCTCACCTCATCTTCTCTTTTAATTGCCTCCCCTTCCCTCCTATTGACCCTGCATTAACTTTTCAGGTTGATGATTTGCTTCAAGGTTTCTGCACTTTGGAGAATAAACCACCCACACTCATCGTCCTCAATAAGAAGGACTTGATCAAGCCTGGCGAGATTGCAAAACGGATACAGGTCTCTTCTCTTCTCCTCTTTTATTCATTTTTTACCGCACACCACATGTTACTTATCTAATCAATAATCATTCTATCAGTTTATCTACTTTCTAATACTTTGTACTTCAATCTCAATATCTCATAGTGGTATGAGAAAAACGCAGATGTCGATGATGTCATACCTGTCAGTGCCAAGTATGGACATGGAATTCAAGATGTCAGGGACTGGATACTCTCCAAATTACCTTTTGGTCCTGCATATTATCCCAAGGTATGTATGCTTCATCCCGGTGCGCTACCAGTCGCGTACACTACTATAATACAGTCTGTTATGTGCTGCCTCAGACTAGTCATGTTGCTGCTATGTTCAGTCTGTTGCCTTTATATATTTCCATTTCTAATATTTCAATTAATAAAAGTATAGGATAAATTCAGGGTTAAATCTGGTTCAACTGATGCCTAGTCATGCAAGTGAAGCCCCAGTTTTAGTAAACTTGGATAGAGGTGTGAGTAAGTACCTAATTATCAACTAATTGAGCTGAATGTTGGTTCAATGTTGTCTTTTGGACTCGTTTTTTTAACATATTAGGCACGACTTAAGCATTTGTGACTTCTGACAAAGCTTGCTAATATGAAATATAACCTGTGCTGTGATTTTCAATTTTCTTCTTTATCTCACATATTCTATTGTGCAGGATATAATTAGTGAACATCCAGAGAGATTCTTTGTAGGAGAAATCGTTCGTGAAAAAATATTTATACAATATAGGAAGGAAGTTCCTTACGCCTGCCAGGTTAGCTCTTCTTAGTAAAACTGTACGTCCGTCACTACTTTAAGGAATTTTTGTTCTGTCAGCTTTAGTTTGTAACAACTCATATTTTCAATCATTTGATGCTTGTATTCACTGCTTTGATTGTATCCAGGTCAATGTTGTGAGTTACAAAACAAGACCAAACGCAAAGGACTATATTCAGGTTGAAATTTTAGTTGAAAAGGACTCTCAGAAGATTATTGTCATTGGACGGGTATGAATTTTAGAAGCTAAGATTTTATGATAGTTAATCCTATTTAGAGGGCATGGTTGTTAGTCTCCCCTTTATTCATGAGCGTAATTTTGAAAGCGAGGCCTCACTGCCTAATTATTATTTCTCTGTATAATTTGAGCTTTTCTACTTTGTATTGTGCTTGTTATTATTATTATTATTGTCTTTTTGGGTCATTTGCTATGTTTTGCTTAGTTTTAGTCAGAGCTGCTTATTTAATTACATGCAAAAAATTATTCCAGGAAGGGAAAGCACTGAAGGCATTGGCAACAGCTGCAAGACTTGATATAGAGGATTTCCTGCAGAAAAAGGTTTTTCTCGAGGTATTCACCTTTTTCTATAAAGAAATGTTCCTCAAACAAGCCAACAAGCTACTCATTGCAATTGATTCAGAAGAACCTAAGTTTGCATATCTTTTCACTCATACATGAGCCAGAATGAATAATCTGTCATTTCAGCATCACCTATAAGTTCATGGAAGGAGATTTATTGTGCTTATGTGTAGTGCTTGATTCCTTTTGTTGCACTTCCCCTTTATCAATTAATATGTTAGGATATTGGTTATATTGGGGAGCAAACAGGATGCATTGGCATCCTAGCAAGTAGTGGCTAGACATTAGCGGTGCTAATTCACATTTGTGTCAAATTATTTGTGCTCATGTTGTTTGAACTTTTCCTGGTCTGAACAGATTGAAGTAAAGGTGAAGGAAAAGTGGCGGGAAGATGAAAAGCTTTTGAAAAATTATGGGTATGCAGGAATTAAGGTTTATTGATGTATATTAGCTTTTATAGAATATCTGTTGTGTTATTAGGACATGTTGCAAAATAGGAATTAAGGGAGGGGTGGGTGAAAATCCAACAAATTTTGCAAAATCTTTACAGATGTGTCAATGTGGGAAGCTGCCGTTGGCTCCTTCAATTGGGAAACGGTAGCTATTACTTTGAATTGCACCATAACACGATCACTCGAAGAAGGTGAACCTTAACTCGAGCAACACTGAAAACTTGAGAGAAGCAGATAGCTCAACAGAATATAGCATTAGCATTAGTGAAACGCTAGAGAATCTGATGGTAATTGGTATTTGGTAACAAGTTGATCAAGCCAGATTTTATAGTAGAGTTACTCCTAAACAATCATATTACGAGATCCACTCAAATTTGGGCCAACATTTACTGAAAACAACCATTGAACTCGCATCAGAAGGCTCATTCTTAAGACCCAAAATGCGTACATATTAACAAATGACCTCTTTTTAATAGTTCATAGTTTCCACGATTGAGATTTCATATCACCTATCTTAAGGTATTGTGCAGTCAAGCACGTGGACCGTTTGATTTTTTTGAGATCCGAACCTACATGAATGTTGAGACACTCCAACCGTCTACGTGCTCGATTGCACAATACCTTAAGGCGGAGAATAAGTACTCCACGATTGAACACTAATAAGCATGTTAACACTTTTACATAATCAGATGGATCATAAGATATATTGATGCTAAACTGAATATCATATGGTCCCATAGTGGTTCTAGTTATATAGTAAAATCCATTGCCCAATTGAAATATTAGTGTTAACATGAAAGATTATTAGATTAAAGTTGGGAAACTGAAAATTAAAATCCATTGCTCACTTCTTCGTCTTCGTCTCCTTCTGGTCGAGAGTGCAAGAATATTGGTGAGTTTGGCTAAAACAAGAGTTCCGATAAAGTAAAATCCCTCCTAGCCTTCATCTTCAATATTTTTTGGTTTCTTTTCCAATTCTTTATTGGGAGCTTTAATTTAATTTATCTATTGTACCTAAGATTATAATTATAATGGCTGAAATTGCAAATAAAGTAAATATTGGGAATTGTTTCAAATTCTTAAACATAAATTCTTACCAACGAAACACAATTTTATTCCAAATCTATTCTACTCAATTCCCTATTGAAATGAAATCAATTCTAATTCAAATTTCATTCCGATCAGGATATCCAATTAAACAATATAAATAATAATTGCGTATTATTTCAAAATTTCATCATTTATTGAATTTGAGCCAACCTTTCCAATGGTTTGCCTAAATAATCTCTCCTTAACAATAGAAAAGTATCAAAACCTTTTCACATCTTCATACTCCATTCACTCTCAATTTTTATCGAAAAGTTAGCTGAAAGGAAACAATAACATTGGGAATTTTTTATTTCTCTTTAACAGTTCTTGAACTCGTCTCTAAAAATAGTAAAAACTTATAAAAGTCTAATATCCTAATGATTTTTTTGAACGATGAAATATAATTATACATATGTGCATAAAGGACTGTTTGTCAAAATTGAAAAGATTGGAGTGACTTTGGGACATTTATACCCTGTTCAAAATGAATTCTTTGTAGAGTTCAATTGATTTCAATAGAGATGACATGAAAATAAATGATTGTGAATTGAATTTTTATGTTTAACATAAAACTAGAATTGAATTGAATTCTTTTCTTTTTCATGTTCAAAATGACTCAAATAGAAAACAAAGTGAATTCATTTCATTTAACATGATATTTTTACCCTTTAAAACAAAAAGAAAGATGTTTTTCTTGATACCAATATATTGCCAATCTATTAAAAAAAAAAGTGAAATAACATCAGCAAAAATTAACAAAAAATGACATTCACCAAGTCCAAGTGACCCAACCAATTAATCAATTAACTGAGGTTTTCTCCAAAGCTTTTGAGCATACTACACACAAATCAACACCCGTAATGTTTAATAAGGAATAGAGGAAGCACTTGAGAAGTTGAGAGGAGCACATGCGAGTGAGTGAGTGAGAGACCTGCTAAGAGAACCGCTGTCACGAGCACCTGGTGAGAGCAAGCATTTTGATGTTGGGTGCAAGTGTTTGAGAGGAGACGAGCAAGGAAGAGATGAGAGGAAAATGTTATGGGGGATACCGCAAAAGATACCGTCGGGAATACCACCATACAAAGTTAATTTAATATTAATATGCAACATGTTGCGATCAAAATGAAACATCTATAAAGTTAATCTGAAACTTAATGAGATTAAAATGAAACACGAATAATATAATTTTTTCTTTTGTTGCTCTTTCACTTCATCTTGCTCCCATACATTCTCTTAATAACTTTAAGGTAATATTTATATGATTTAGTAGTAATTCAACTAGATGATTTAATTTATGATTTGTGTTATTCAACTTAATACTACAATGTTTCAAGTTAATACGTTAATTGTTTTAAGATAATTTGTTAATGTTTGATTTTGGATATATTTTACATTATAACTAGTATCTGTTTTGATATCTTTTTTGGTATCTGTATATCTGGACCGGAGATGAGATGTCTTTTTATCAATTGATTAAAGAGGGTAAGTTTGGTACTATGAAATAGGCTTCATCCACCGAGATGAAATCACATCAAATCCGGCCGATTTTCACGGGAAAATTTTGAGGGAAAATTCCCTCCCAATCATTTCAAATGAAATCAATCCTCATTCTTTTTTTTTCATTTTGAGTAAGGAATTTTAGAAAATTGGAATTCTATTTTTCATTTGATGAGAATGATTTCATACTGAGCAAGGTATTAACCTTCTTTTTAGGGAGAATTACAAGCTCGTAGGCGTCCGAACTAGAACCCACCAAACCAACGAATCAGTGATGGGTTGCACTTGCACAGTTTACAGTTTGCACAAGTACCCAGTGTGGTACCGACTCCTGACGCGGCACCTAATAATTTGGTACACCAAATTAAAAATTTGAACTTCCTTTTTTTTTCTTAAAATAACGATCCAACTGCCAAGCCGATTTGTGTTATATTGTTACGGTTACATTGTTATCTGACCCATGTGATATGCATCATCGAATTCACATCAGCTGCCATAGTTTTCTGTGGCACAAGCAATTCACATCAGCTGCCATAGTTTTTTATGGCACACTCGTACCATAGTTTCTTTTGGATCTATGTATATGGGACCCACAATAAAACAACATCCCCTATTTCTAAAATCTAGACCGTTTAGATTGATCCAACAGCCCGTTTTAATTATGACACAATCCTGTCATAGTTTTTTATGGCAGCAGATGGGAACCCATGCATCATCTATCATTCAATTTTCTTTTTTTTCTGAAAAATCATAGGTACTGCATCAATCAAACTAAATTCTCAAACCATACAAATCTGAGTTTTTGTAATTTAAATTTTAATCTATATATATTGAATAATATGTATGGAATATTTTTTGTAAATAAAATGAAATATATAATTAAACGATTACTCTACACAAACTTCAATGACAATAAAATTGTAGCAAAGTAAGTTCCTGAATACCTCTAAATTGCTTTAGTTTTTTAACATTTAAGGTATCAAATATGGTTGTGTCGAATTATTAAAATGATAATTTTATAGAACATTATACTTTTAAATTTTTAATTAATATTCATTTAAATCATACAACTATTACTATTGTTTTTAAAATTCGGCAAACACTTCAACTTAAAACATAAGTAGTTGACATATATAATTATGTAAATAAAAAATTGTATTATTCATTTTTATTTGCTGATTTGTGAAATTAGATGATATTTATCATTTCTTATGTTGATTCTTGAACTAGATATTAAAACAGTGAGAATTAAGATGCTAACCTATTAGGAAACCTAAATAAAAATTGTTGTATGTAAACAAATATTTAAACATTTTATTTTAAAATAAAAGTTTAATTTTTAATTTACACAAATTCTACTATGCTGAATATTTCTTAAAATTAAACTTTTTAATATATGAAATGGATTAGGATCGAAATAAGTAATGCACTGGAAAAGACGAGGTGAATGATGGACGAAATTAATAAGCTATCGGGTCCTACACCTTTTGTCTAAAAGACGAGAACTTTTGATGAAAGAGTAGTTTGTTTCAACTTTTTTGATAGAAAGATGATATGTAAACAGAAATAGATAAAGTGTCCACAAAATAACTGTACATACATTTATAAGATATACAAATTTTATAACAATAACTGTACATACATTTATAAGATATACAAATTTTATAACAGTTACGTCAATTTTATATTTTTTACTTTAAATTTGTAACTTATAAACTCTACATGAGTCTGTATCGGCTATTATATCTTAGAATAATGTCAACCATCAGATGAGGATTGGAGGGTCCTCCTCGATCTAAATAGGATGGTAGCTAATGAGACAGAGTGGTAGTCGGTGGATCACATGGAGCTAGAACCGTAGAATTGACGTCTAGAACTAGAATCATTAATGAACGGATGCTGCTGCATGTTCGATCGAAAAGGAGCCCACAATTAACAAGGGAAACGGTCAGATCTTTTGTAGCTCCATATTTGGGTACAGGGTACTAAAACCAACCATTCGGAACGCTTGGATCAATTTATGTATGACCATCGATCTCTGCATTTGGTTCTGAAATCTGAACACAACAAAAAAAAGAAAAAGAAAGAAAAAAGGGAACATCGATCTCTGCATGGTATGTAACTCCGATGGTTTGCTCCGCGTAGTGTTAGACTATTGGTGGAAGGTATATAATGAAGTTGTAGATGTTATAGGATCGATGCAAAACAGCCGGAGCAAAGAAGAAAGAAATTAAGAAGTGCACGCACCGTTAATTGTAATAGTTAAATAATGATTTAAAGGGACCAGCGGTCAGCGCGGCGGCCCTATGAAATTGTGGAATAGTTTCTCAAACCTCATGTGTATGCATGCGGCTTTTAGTTTTAGGGAATTGCATAACATTGTTTGTGTCTGGACTCTGGACCGATGATTAAATAAGACTGATACCATATTACCATATGCATAATGCATGCTGCACCTGCATTATCGATGGATCGATCGGTCTCGCTCAAACTCGAATAACAGTGTCAATGAGGAAAAGAAAATGAATAAAGATGAGGGGGAGCCGGAGGAGAGGAGAAACAGTACTGAAACAGAGAAGATTATCTGACATGCATTCTGACACGCACCGAACGAACGAACGGGTAACATGTTTAATTATCTCGCGCCAAGGAAGAACATGTAACATGGCACATGGGTGGAGCCCTGCCCTGCCGATTTCATCCCTTTTTGGGGAAGATATCATAACTCTGTACGTGCAAGTTGGAAGTTGCTTTTTATTTCACGACTCTACGCAATATGCACGGCACGTCGGCGCATTGATCGCATGCTACCGGTTAATTACCAGCATATTATTCACGCATGAATCGATTGCTTCTCAATTCGTCAACTCAAAATTTCCGTTATTTGCGTATAATTTGACATTAATTCGGCTTCTATATGATTAAAATGTGTTAAAATGTCAATATTTAAAAAAAACAAATAAAATAATATCATAAGTTTCCGTGGCGGAGCTTCACGGAAAAACAAGGGGGGGCCAAAAAATTTTGTATGTCCGTGGCATATATTTCATTTTTGGATTCTAAGAACATATTTGAGATCATAATAAAGCATAACTAGTAAAAAAAATCATAAACTTCAGTCAATCATCCAAAAAGTTTTTATAAGATCAGCTAACGTGTTGTATTAGCAAAAACTTCTTTAAAAAAAAAAAAAAAAAAAGGCTTTGCATTTTTTTATAATAATAATATAATATTGAATAAAATACAAGGTTACATAGTATTTATTATTTATACTAGGGCTGAAATTCCGGGCTTCGTCTGGACAAATAGTAATATATGAAAATAAATATTTGAATTCCTAAATAAGATTTTTAAAAATAACTTTTTGTTTTACATACAATTAATTTTGTTTATTATAGTCTTATAAATTTTTTGCAAGCATAAACACTTAATAAATCTTTAAAATAGAAAATCGATATATAGAACAATGTGATGTTGTGAACTTGTATTGTATGTGTGATGAGATTAATTAATTTTTATAGCTATTATTTGTGTAACTACTCAAGTTGATAAGAAAATAATCAAAATATACATAAGTGACAACTATTTTAAATCATTATAGTATAAAATATGCTTATAATTAATTATAATCATTAATGTGGCATATTTTTTTTGGTGCTAGAAAGTTATAAGAAAAAAATTGTAACACATAATTATATGGAAGTTTACAAGAAATCACCAATTATTTAGTAACAATACTTAATTACACTTAATGTTTCTATGTCTTTTAGAATTCTAATGAAGAGAGTAAAATAAATTTAGCCATTAGATTGATAATTAACAATAGATCTAATGGCTAAGAAGATTGATGATGTGACATGCCTTAGAAGCTTTGAAACCCACCCATCTTTCTAGTTTAAGGATTAGATTAGAAAAAAAAGATTGTTTCAAGTTGTACTATATTTTAATAGAAAATAAATTCGGATCTTCATAATGATTGACTATATATTAAAAATGAATGCTTTGTCTTTTATTTTATCTTTATTAATCGGCTTACTAACTCACGCATAGTCATCTAATTTATCTCTAAAATAAAAATAAGTTAAAAGGAAACCAGGCCCTACCCCAACTTGAAAATAAACGGGCCAAAAGTATATATTTAATACAAATTACGAGTATTAAGGAAATGTTCAATCCCATTTACAGAGCTAGAGCTGCAACTCGGGCTTCGCCCCGAAAAGTAGTATCAAATAAATAACTAAAAATTTTATAAATTTTAAATATTTATATTAAACAAAACTTGAACAATTTTTTTAAATTGTTAATGTAATTAAGTAATAATAATGCAGAGCTAGACTAATATGAAAACGTTTGCATTTCACTCCGAAAATGCTAACGGTCCAAATTATACTTTGTCACGCATGAAATTTCAATTTATGGTTCTCATAAGTTCATCATATAAAAATACTAGGGGATACAAAAATTTTCTATTTTTAGAGTTTGTTAAGTATTTGCTTTGGATTTTTCAAAATGACTCTAAAGTATTAATAAAATAGTGCGTGTTTGTATATGAATTTTAAAAAAATCTGAAATAAATACTTGAAAAACTTCAAAAAATGGAAAATTTTTGTATCCCCTAGTATTTTCATATGATAAATTTAATGGGAACAATAAATCAAAATTTCGGACGTAGCAAAGTATAATTTGAACCGTTAGCATTTTCGTAGTGAAGTGCAAACGTTTTCATAGGAGTTGTACTCTAATAATGCAATAATTTATAAATAAGAACATGTATAAATGTTGGACCATTTTAAGGATTAAATTTTGTTTTCAATATATCACATTTATCTTATTTAATAAGGAGAGAAAAAAAAAAACATAAGTAATCGGATCAAAGTAGATGAAAATTTTTAAACAAATTAATGGTTATTAATAGTGATGATGTGACATAGTTGAGGTGCTTGGAAATCTACCAATTTTTATGGAGTATAGATGTGAATTACATACATATTCGAAAAACCATTATTTGAACTTTTCAAGCGATAAACCCAGTTTGGTAATATTTGATATACTTGTTTATTTCTTCCAATCATCCTTTACAAACGATAAGGGTCTGTTCGGTTCTATAGTTTTGTATAACTTCACAAAGTTACGGCCATAGCAAGCTGCATTTGTAACACCGCAAGCTATGACTACAAAAATCAAGTCCGATTTGATTTTTTAAAAACCAGGTTTTTGTACCTATTTGACTTGAAACAATGTAGTTAACCCTGGCTTGTACACCAGAAGCCATGGCTTGTGACTGGAGCACCGAACGGACCACAACTAAAAAAGACTGAAGCTACGGCGTGCCACTGAAAATTACAGAACCGAACAGGCCCTAAGAGTGAAAGAAGAGCGAGCAAGGGGGGCCATTTGACCGTCCTAACTAATTTAACCTATAAAACTAGGTTAGCTTTTACAATTTTTGGAATTGCAAGGGGGGTTGTGGCCCAGGTTGGCCTCTGAAGAGGTCTGCCTATGATAAGGTTCTTTTAAAATGACAAATAATATATATGTTTTATACGCAAATAGTTGCGTATAAAACGTTTATTCGTGTCGTGAATAGTAAGTTTTATTAGTGAATTATTTGTAAGTAAAACACATTACATATCATTGGATGGCACTGCCCATATGTTTTATTACAGAATATACTCTGCGTTTGTTTGGTGTAGTAAAATTGATTTAAACTCTTAAATCAATTTTAAGTCACCAAACGGAAGTGATTTAAGGTGTAGTAAGTTAACGCAGCTATATAGGTGTAGTAAACTAAATCACCAACATTTCTCATCTTTTACACGTAACATCAACTTTACTTTATCTATTTACTTCACTACCACCAAACACCACTGATTTAAGATGATTTAACTTTTTACTCCACTTTAACTTACTACACTTGCCAAACGAGGGGATAAAACACATTATATATATATATATATATATAGAGAGAGAGAGAGAGAGAGAGAGAGTCTAGCTACGGTGAATTGCAACTCACGGGCTGCTCCGTGAGTCGGGATCTAAAAATATATCAAATCATCTCCAAATTTCAATTTATATGGCTCAAAAAATTCTTCATATCAAAATCTTATAGCACGCAAAAATTTTTTATTTTTGGAGATTTTTAAGTATTTGTTTGAGATTTTTTAAAATGACCATACAACATTAATAAAATAATCAACGTTTTATGTATCATTTTAAAAAATCTCAAACAAATACTTAAAAATCTCCAAAAATGAAAATTTTTTGCGTGGTACAAGATTTTAATATGAAAAATTTATTGAGCCATATAAATCGAAATTTGGAGGTAATTTGATATGTTTTTGGATCCCGACTCACGGAGCAGCTCGTGAGTTGCAACTCGCCGTAGCAAAATTCTATATATGTGTGTGTGTGTGTGTGACAACTCATCTAATGTGCATATATATAATAGAGGCGCTGAAATAAGTTGAGATCCGATTTGGATCTCAGGGTCCTGAGATCCCGATCCGACGGTTCTCAAGGCCCGGATCTGCTGAGTCCGGATCTTAGGGTCCCTGAGAACCGTCGGATTGGGATCTCAGGGTCCTGAGATCCGATTTGGATCTCAGCAGATACGGACGCTATAATAGAGCCCATATGGGCAGTACTCAACCGTATCATTGAATTTAGAATGGCGTACATCTTAATATATTCATATCCTCTAGTGTTGTTTTCAATTCATGATCGATCTGATGAATCCCGCTAACAATATGAATTTATTTTTTTAATTTAGAAAACTATAGAAATGTTTATTTTATATTCATCGTTTTGGTACTAAATATTTTATTGTGCCGACAGCAAATATATATTGGAATCGCATTAATTTATGCTACAGTACGTACATAGGTACATTCCTTTATTAATTATATTAAATCATGGATTTTAGATGTTTACAATTTATTGGTCTATAAACTTAAGGATCGAAATATTATCATGCGTGGTAATTTTAAAAATTCGATATATACTTAGACTTAGTTACTTACCAGTTACCACTTACCAGTAAGGAAAATGTGCATGCAGTAATTAAATTAGAAATTGTGTTTTTACTTTTTAATGTTGGAATAGTAGGCGGAGGAACGTGCAAGGGCGTTGGTTGATCGGTTAGGTTGTGTTGGTTGAGGGCTTGAGGCGATGAGCCGATGATGATGATATTATATAATATTTAGCAGTTGAATAATGAATATTCTCTTTTAATAATTAAGCTCCTCATTATCTTTAATTCCAATTCCAATTTTGAAGGCATTGTGATTTGTGGCTTGAGGCATTGGGAAAGAATCAAAAACCAAACTGCATGCGCCTGCGAGGATCGAAGAGCGAAGAGCTAACAGAATAATTAATAAAAAGTGAATATATAACAGATAAATTAAATAAGAGAAAGGGAAGGGAGCCGGCCAATGAATCCGTGATCACTGAATACTGAACACTGAGTCACTGATCAATATATGCTGGATACTGAAGAATTACTGATGGGATTGCAAGCAGGATAGATGGATAGGGAAGGGTGGTCACTGCCTCACTGGTCAGCTCTTAATTAGCTATGTCAGTCAGTTCAGTCAGGTCAGGCTAGGCCCATCCCATGCTGAACCCACCATGTGATGAACTGATGGTCCTATGATATGATATATGCGGACGCATATGGCAAATTGATCAGTACTTATACATTCAAATGATAAATTGATGATAATGCTCAAGAACCCTACACCTGTAGTGTAGTGTTTGTAATTAATTAGTGTTGGCATGGCATGATGGCATGATGGCATGATGGCATTGGCAGGCACCAATTGTTTTCTGAAGGGGAAGGGGAAGGGGAAGGGCTGAAAAATAGTAGAACCAACCTGGAACAGAACACAGGCTGTTAGTGTTATAGGACTTCATTGCTACTCCTAATTAGGAATGCCGACACATATTATATAATATAATATTAGCTAGCTAGGCCGATTAAATTCATCAGGATCCTTTGTATTGTGTCTGCTCTGAGCCATCCATCACAAATTAAGCGTCGCGAGTCACACAACCCAGCCCCACCTTATCCCTACTTCACGTGATCATCTGTATCCTTGTTTTATTCATTTTGATCATAAGACAAATCTTATCTAGCTGCTGCAATTTAATTAACAAGTAATAACAAATTTGTTACGTTGCATGTGCTAGCTCCATAGTAATTAGCACGTAAACATCTTCATCATCATGAAGTGAAGTCCCTTCAAAATTTGCGTTACTTAATGTTTAAACATTCTCTAATTTACGCATGATCTGACCATCAATATCGCATCAGAAAATTTAACCCTCTGCAAATTTCTATATATATAAATGAGAAGGGATCACATGACACTGTTTGTCATGACAATTGTGCATGGCAGCCACTTTCATATAAATTTATAGAAAATCTTACATATTTTAACCATATTCGTATACTCATGATGGATTGATTGTGTTCCAAATTCCATTCATTTATAGTGATATTTTATGCTTCATTAAGAATTATCTAAATCGTAGAGTAATTACAACTATCTAAATTTAATCATTATTGACGAAGTATGACCTCAAATTAAATAAAATTTAAAACTCAATCGATTTATGAGTATATGAACACATTTGTAAATTTTTTTTTCCATTTTAAGATCTTTTATGAATTTATATTTGAGAATGGTTGTCAAGATAAATAGTAGTCGTGTGATCCTTTCCCTATATAAATATTCATATGTGAATAGTTCTACGGTGTTCTTAAGCTCACGGAAGCCTTCTGTGAGTTTAACCCTAAAAACATATTAAATCGTATACAAATTTTTTATTTATATGGCTCAATAAATTTTTTATATCAAAATCATGTGGTATGCAAAAAAATTTTATTTTTAGAGATTTTTAATTATTTATTTGGAAATTTTTACAGAGTAAATATACTACGAGTTTAAGTTCACGAGCCCTTTCGCGAGTGCACCTCCAAAATCAAATCAAATCACTTTCAAAATTCGATTTATATGGCTTAATAGCTAGATTCTTTGTACCAGACCTTAGGGGATACAAAAATTGTCAATTTTTAAAAATTTTTAAGTATTTGTTTGAGATTTTTTAGAATGAGTATACAGTATTAACAGAATAATCAAATTTTATATATGAGTATACACATATATGCTATATTATTTATAATTCAATTACCACACAGTAACAGTAGCACGACACACAGATTCGATCGGTTTAACTTTACAATTTGTTGGAAATCTTACAGAATTCCAATTACCCACCAACACCAAGCTTAATTTCTTAAGGATTTTAAAAGAGAGACAAAAAACAAAGAAAGAAAGAAAGAAAAAAAACCCGTGGAAAGCATAAAACGAAGAAGGCGCGAAAGGCTACAAGCCTAGAACACATTGACAGCGTAATTAGCGGCCGAAAACATTATTATATGCATTCCAACATGGCAAAGAATGAAAGGAGTATGTCATTACATATTTTTATTTTAATATGAGTGGTCTGTGGTCCCTTTAAATATGTAAGTACGGTGCGATATCAAATGCACCATTTTAGGAAATAAATATACATATATATCTATAGATTATAGTACAGATGACTTTGATAATTTAATCTCAATTAAATAAATATTATATAACTGCGAAGCTCTTCTCTTCTTCTTCTTCCAAGAAGAAGAAAAGAAGACAACACAAAATGTGAAGTACCAAAACAATAATATTAATTAGGTTGGGGGGGTTTTTGTTACAAAACTTGACAAGTACCAAACCCAAAAAATACTGAAAAGAGCAAGGGAACTGAAACTAAAATAAAAAGAATGAAAAGCACAGAGCTCTAAGCCGTTCCGTTGCTGAATCTAATTTCCTCTTTCCACGCGTCCGCATCGGCTACGATCCGTGCGAGATCGTAGGACCCTCCAATTCTTCAATCCCCTCCGTTAAATAAAAACAACGGTCCAGATACTTAATTCCATCTTTAAGCTTTTTTGCTTCCTATCCCTCTGCCCTAGACGCTTTCTCTATCTGCCCGCTCTCCTCTTTTCTTTCTTTCTTAAAAATGGATACCACTTCTTCACTTCGTGAGAGAGAGGGAGTTGAGTTAATCTTTTTTTTTTTTTTATCCAAATAGGCCCGTAGGCATTTTATTTTATTCAAACAGTAGTTCAAACTATTACAGACCCTACGATTCTTATCCTTCGGAGCACATATTAATAAAAGGACTAGTACACAGCCCTATTTAAACCCCGAAACCCAACTGAACCCTAATTACCATCTCAGTTCAAACCCACTTTCCAGATCTGAGCCGCCTCAAACCCTTCTTCCTTTCCCATTTCCCCCTTTTGCACAGTTAGAAAACTGTGTTGAGCGCCCCTCCATCTCCTTCTTCATGGCGGCCTCAGGTTCTCATTTCCCCATCTGTTGAGCTCAACCCCCCAAGAGCACATTTCATGCGGCGACGGCAACCTAGCGAAGCTGCGCCCTTCTCTTCTGGCGAGGTTTGCGAGGACATGGGCTGCTCCTATTTGAGCTCGCGGCAGATAGCACACCCTCACACTATTGGAGCTCCGGTCTGCCGTCCGGACCTTCCGCCAACACTCCAGTGCCACTCTGGTACCCCTCCAGCAAGGTATTAACTCTGTATTCCCTTCTTTGAGAAAGTTTACCAGGGTTTGGCAGTCTGACAATACTAATTCCGGCTTTTGTATGTATGGGGAGGTCCATTCTCGCAAGGCCATGTCCACTGCTGTTGCTTCTGCCTGGAAGGGGGTAGTTGCTTCAATCGGTGCAAAGTAGACTAGCTGAAGCTGCTTGTCTGCTGCGTACAACACGACCGCTGCCCCTGCTCGCCCTTGTTGATCCAGCGAGGCGTCCACCACTGCAAAAGGTATGTTGCTACATGAGAACTCCTGATTATAGCTTGTTGAGGCATTTCTATTTGCGCACTGTTGGGGTTTTCTCTGATATCTCTCTGCATCCTTGTGTGTCGACAGCATCAGTACTGCTCGCTGTACGATCAGGGGAGGTGATGGCTCCTGGCCTTCAAAGATGAGTGAGTTGCGGGCTTTCCAAATCTCCCATAACAGGTAACACACCATTCGGCTTCTTTCTACATCAGCACCTGAAAACATACTCAACAATGCCTCTCTGGTGTCTAATGACAGTGCTGGTGTTTGCACCTGTAGGGGGAAACCAGCAACGTGGCCCTTGCATAGCCGCACATAAACAACATGTGATGGATGTTCTTGCTTTCAGCCCCACAGATCTGACAGGTAGAGTTTCCACCTAATCGCCTACTCAACACACTCATAACAGGTAGAGCCCCTTGGCAAACTCTCCAAAGAAAAGTCTGCACTCTTGGTATAACTTGCATCTCCCAAATTGCTGACCAAATAGGGTGAGTGTGTGTTTGAGTGTGTTGCAACACTCCTTCGAGTAGAATAGAGTAACCAGACCTAACAGAGTACCTGCCATTCTTTGCTGCTGTCCATACCAGATTATCCTGCATTGCTGAATCCAACTGGGGCCCTCGGGTCTGCTGAATTTGCTCAATTTCACTATCATTGAAAACTGATCTTAACACTTGTATATCCCAGGTCTGGGTTTGATGATCCCACAGATCTGAAACACGCAAGTTGCTGCTGGCTCTTGTTGTCAAGTGGCGTCCCCAGTTTGAGAACCAAGGTTCACCGACTGTTAGAGTTGACTCCCCAGACCCAATTTGTATTAGAAAGTATTATAATAATTTATTTCTTATGTGCATTAATGCCCTCCATGTTGTACTATTTGCTGGGGAGCAACTAGCAGTCCACCAAGTGCCACCTTCCAGGTATTTTGCTCTGCAAACTCTCCCCCATACACTGTGTTGATCTGTGATGAGCACCCAAAACCCCTTAAAAATCATTGCCTCATTTAGCAGCCCCAACCTTTTAATGTCCAAACCCCCCACTTCTTTTGGCATGCAAATATGATCCCAAGATCTGTAGGCCAGGTAGTGGGTCTGGCCTGTTTTACCCCACCAGAACTTACAGAGAGTACTGTTCAACTGTCTCAAAATGGATTGGGGCAGCATCTGCGCCCCCATGTTATAAATCGGCATACTCGTCAAAACATGCTTTATGAGTGTCAGTCTTCCTGCGTAGGATAGTCTACTCATTTTCCATCCTTGAAATCTGTTGCCAACCTTATCAGTCTGAGCTTTGTAGTGTCTTGCGAACACTTTACCCTTAGGCATGGGATACCCAAGGTATGTGGTTTGGTCTGTAGGTTCCTTCGCTGGGAGGACATTGAGCACCTCTTGTTTCATCCTCCCTGTCACACCCTTTGAGTACCAGATGACAGATTTTTCGTTATTAACCTTCAGCCCTGATAACTGCCCGAACCCCTCCATAATTTCTGAGAGCTTCCGAATTTCCCCCTCCTCAAGTAATCCAAACAACACCAGATCGTCAGCATACATGCTATGCGTGATTGCTGGCGCCCCCGGTGCGACCGTAACTCCTTTCAGTTCTCCCCTTGACTGAGCCATGTCAAGCATGCGGGACAAGGCCTCCATAGCTAGGATAAACAGAATGGGCGACAACGGGCAGCCCTGTCTGAGTCCCCTTTCTGGTGTGATAAAACCGCTACCCGCCACTCCATTAAGTTTGATAGAAAACTTGGAACCTGTGATACAAGACATAATCAAAGTGATTAGTTGCTGGGGAAAGTTTAGTTTCTCCAGAATTTGCGATAGGAATGCCCAGCTCAGCGTGTCAAACGCCTTAAATAGGTCCGCCTTCAGAACAAATGCCCTTTCTTGATATTCATCCAAACGAAACGAGTGTAGGACCTCGTACATCAAAAGAACATTCTCTTGAATGCTACGGCCTTTCAGAAAGGCTGATTGTGACCTCGAGATCAGAGAGCAAAGGTAGGGCTTGAGTCTGTTGGCAATAGTTTTCATCAAGAGTCTGTAGAGGACTGAACAGACACTTAATGGTCTAAAATGAGTGGGTTTTGAGGGGTTTTCAGTTTTTGGTATGAGGACTAGGTGGCTATGCATCCAAGATGGCGGCGGTACACCCGTTACGAAAGCTAGTTGTATCTGGTATACTATGTCCGGCCCGAAAAGACACCATTCTCTCAGTATGAATCTAACTGTGAGTCCGTCAGGTCCTGGAGCACGGTCCAAACCCATCTCCTGTAGGTTTTTGTGAATCTCCTCTTTAGAGGGGACTCTCTGCAATGCGTCATGCACCACTGTTGGCAGCCGTGGCAAGTCCAGCGCCTGGACCTGATCCCTCATCTGTTCCTCCTGAACCCCTCCCCGTTTGTACAACTCTTTGTAGTAGCGCACCAGCAGTGTTCGAGTTTGTTCCTCAGTATCAGTCCAAGTGTCATCATCCCTTTGCAGGGATGTGATGAGGTTTCTACGCCTCCTCACTGTTGCCGCACTCTGAAAGAACTTTGTATTTCTATCGCCAAGTGACGCCCAACTTATTCTCGACCGCTGATGCCAATAGATTTCTAGCTGCTCATGGACTACTTCGTATTCTCTTTTCAGCTCCTGTTCCTTTGAGAAATCCCTCATTGCTGGGTGAACTGATTGTATTGCCAGCAGTTCATTTTCCAACACCTTTAGCCTTTTGTCCGGTAGCGGGTAGTTGCGCGCCCACTGTTTGATACCCTGCCCTAGGGTTTTCTGCCTCACTTCCCATGACATACCTTCAGTTTCTGCCCACAGACGAGCGCATTCGTCATCGAACCCTGGTAGTCGGAGCCACCAATGCTCCACCTTAAAACTCTTCGGTTTCTGCACTTTAGGTACCAATCTCAACAGTATTGGCGCGTGATCACTGTATATCATGGGTAGGTGGTGGACTTGCGCCATAGGAAACCTGTCTTGCCAGCTATTGCTCACGATTGCTCTATCCAGCCTTTCAAAAATGGGGTTCGAAGTGTACTGGGAATTTGTCCAAGTGTACGCGGGCCCCTGAAAACCCAAGTCCACCAGTTCAGCATTTTGCATAAGATCTCTAAAGGATCTATTGTTGCTGTTCATCACCGTAGAGCCCCCATATTTATCTGACATTGTCGGTATCGCATTAAAGTCTCCTATGCAACACAGCGGAACAGTCCCTGCTGCATACGCCTCTATTTTCCGCCATACCCTTCCATTCTCTCTGTGGCTTGCATCCCCATAGATTGCACCTAATATCCATTCCTCACCCCTGCCATCCTCCACCCTTGCAAAAATGTAATGCTTGGTGGCTTCAATAACATATATTTTATGCGCATCTGTCCACAGCAGCCACAAACGTTGAGTTAATCTTAAAAAAAAAAAAAAAAAAAAAAAAAACAGAGAGAGAGAGGGAGTTAACATTTTTGGCAGCAGTTGCCTCATTTAAAAAAAAAAAAAAACAGAGATAGAGAAGGAGAGCACGAATAAAATGGCTAATGCGTTGTCAGAGCGAGATTTCATACTTTCAGCGATCTTCTTTTAGATGAATCAAATTTTCTTTGTGCTAAACAATTAAAATAATATTATGATATGCAAGTTTACGATAAAATTGAGTTTAACTATTAAATATACCGAAATGCTAACGCCTCAAAATTTATAATGCTCAATAAATTCTTTATATGAAAATATTGGGGATACAAAAATTTATGTTTTGAATTTTAGAAAATAGTTTATATTATAAATATGTTGGAAAGCGCTTGGGCAGAGAAAAATATGGGCAAGAAATTGGGCAGCCAAAACCATAAGCAGCAGAGCCATATTGATTTTTGGGCAGCCAAAACTCAATCCAAGCGGCGCTATTGAAAATTAATGGTACAGATCATATACATCGATAATAACGGAGGGGATTGAAGAATTGGAGGGTCCTACGTGTAGGAATAATCCTTGTGCCCCCTAATTAGTGATTACTTTCCTTAGGCATTAGCTAAATTAGTGTAGACTGATTGTGTGGCTGTCAAGTTAATTACCTTATTGTAGGATTTAATTAGATTTAGTTTCCATGTAATCGTTTATTTAAGCAATAGAAGAAAACCAGAAAACGCTGCCAGTTTTTGCAGCACCATTTGAGATTGAGTTTTACTGTTTTTGTGAGTTTGTGTGTGTGTAATATTGGTCTGCTCTTCGTCGGCAACTGCTGGTTGTCTCTCCGACGAGGTTCTAACAAGTGGCATCAGAGCTAGGTTCTTCCAAGGACCATGGGGGACGACAAGACAAAGGGCGCCACCGCCGCCACGGTCCAGCGAGTGATTCGTGAGGTGGGAACCGGGAGTAGCTACCCCGTCCTCACCAAGACCAACTACTCCGACTGGGCGCTCATGATGAAGGTCAAGTTGAGGGCTAGGGCACTGTGGAACGCTATCGACAAGGGTACTTCCGACGAGCAGGAGGAGATGATGGCGCTCGACGCGTTGATGAGCGCGGTGCCGCCTGAGATGGTGTCGACCATCGGCTCCAAGGAGACGGCTAAGGAGGCTTGGGATGCGATCGCAACCATACGAATCGGTGATGATCGTGTGAGGAAATCGACGGCGCAGCAGCTACGCAAGAAATTCAACCTTGCCACGTTCAACAACGGCGAGACCGTCGAAGAGTTTGCGCTGCGCCTAAATAGCATGGCGGCACACCTCAACACGCTGGGCGATGAGGTAAAGGAAAGGGAGATCGTGGAAAAGATGCTGCGAAGTCTTCCACCTCGGTTCAAGCAGATTGCGATCGCGATCAAGACCCTGCTCGATCCGTCCACCATGACCGTCGCGGATCTCACCGGGCGGCTACAGGAGGCGGAAGAAGAGCTCAATGAATCGCCGGCGTCCTTGCAGCATGATGGGAAACTGTACCTCACTGAGGAGGAGTGGGACGCGCCGCGGAAGAAGCGTGACGCGGAAAAAGGAGGCGGCGGCACGCACAAGGGAGGAGGCGGCCGACGTGGGCGCGGCCGCGGGCGTGCTGGCGGGTCGTCCGGGGGACCGACAAACTCACCTAAGCCCACCGGTGACGAATGCCGCCGCTGTGGGAAGCTGGGTCATTGGGCCCGGGATTGCCGATCGAAGCCCAAGAAGGAGCAGGCCCATACGGTCCAGGATGAGGAGGAGGCCACTCTCTGTCTGGCGAAGTGCTCCCCCATTCTCTTTCCACCGCCGTCGAAATTGACATTGGCGCCGCTTCTGTCGCCGATCGTGCCGCTCGACAGGGCTGATCCGGTGCCGGCGGGAGCATCACACCGGCATGCCAACGAAGGATCCGCGCAGGCGCTGTCCGTGGCCGAGGTCGAGATCCACGAAGAAAAGGTGTTCGCGCAGCTCGGAGAAGATGAGGAGAGGGAGGCGGAGATGTGGGTTCTGGACTCCGGGGCAACCAATCACATGTCCGGGTCCAGAGCTGCCTTCTCGAAGCTAGATCCGGAGGTGCGCGGTACCGTGCGTTTCGGCGACGACTCGGTGACGTGGATCGAGGGGCGGGGCACTGTCGTCTTCAAGTGCAAGAACGGCAAGCTCCGGTCGTTTGCCGGGGTCTACTTTATTCCCCGGCTGACGACGAACATCGTGAGTCTAGGCCAGCTCGACGAGGTCCGCTTCAAGATTGAGATCGACGCCGGCGTGATGCGGATTCGGGAGCCCGGCGGTCAGCTACTGGCGAGGGTGACGCGTGAGGCAAATCGCCTGTACCTGCTCCGAATCAATATAGCATCACCAATGTGCTTGGCGGTGCGTGAGTGCGGCGACGAGGTGGCATGGCGTTGGCACAAGCGTTTCGGCCATGTCAACATGGCGGCGCTCCGGAAACTAGCTCGGGAGGAGCTGGTGTGCGGCCTGCCGGAGATCTGGAAGGTGGATCAGCTGTGCGAGGCTTGTCTGGCGGGCAAGCAGAGACGCGCCCCGTTTCCGGTGAAGGCAGAATACCGCGCGAAGAGGCGACTGGAGCTCGTGCACGGCGATCTGTGCGGGCCGATCACACCGGCGACCCCAAGCGACAACAAGTATTTCTTGTTGCTCGTCGACGACCTCAGCCGTTTCATGTGGGTAGCCGCCATCCCTTCGAAGGATCGTGCCGCGGCTGCTATCAAGGAGCTCCAAACTCGGGCAGAGGGAGAGTCCGGGCTGAAGCTGGGAGGGCTCCGGACCGATCGTGGCGGTGAATTCACCTCGATCGAATTCGCGGAGTACTGCACAGGAGAAGGGATACATCGCCAACACACCGCGCCGTACAGCCCGCAACAGAACGGCGTGGTCGAGCGGCGGAACGGGACGGTGGTGTCGACGGCAAGGAGCATGCTAAAGGCGAAAGGGCTGCCGGGGTGGTTCTGGGGCGAGGCCGTGACCACCGCGGTGTATATTCTCAACCGCTGCCCAACGAAGAGCGTGAACGGCATGACGCCGTTCGAGGCGTGGCACGGGAAGAAGCCGGCGGTACACCACCTGAGGACGTTCGGCTGCATCGTCTTCGTCCGGAACACGGCACCGAACTTGAAGAAGCTCGAGGACCGTGGCCGCAAGATGATCTTCATCGGCTACGAGCGCGGCTCCAAGGCATACCGCGCGTACGACCCTGTCGCAAAGCGCGTGCACGTCACACGCGACGTGGTGTTCGACGAGGGAGCCCAGTGGGACTGGGGCTCGGGCGAAGCCGACGACGAGCTAGTCGGCGACAACGACGTGTTCACGGTGGAGTACTCCATCACCAACCAGGGACCTCCGGTGGCCGAGGTACCTGGAACTGCGGCTGAGGAGGGCGAGGTGACGCCGCCGGCATCACCTCATGCTCGCGGAGGTGCGGCACCTACAGGAGACGGCGAGGTGGAGTTCGCCTCACCACCGAGTGAGAACAGCGAGCACCTAGACGCCTACCACGAAGACGGCGCGCCTCTCCGATTCCGGAAGATCGACAACATCATCGGGCCGGCCTCGCCGCGTGGCTTCGCGCCACGAGCACTGGTCATGGAGGAGCTCCACGCCGTGAGCTCCGACGAGGCTGCGTCGTTCGCCGAGGCGGAGCGCAGCCCCAGTTGGAGGAAGGCGATGATGGAGGAGATGGAGTCGATCGAGGACAACCAAACATGGTCCCTCACCGACCTCCCGCCCGAACGCCGGGCGATTGGCTTGAAGTGGGTCTTCAAGGTGAAGAGAGACGAGCACGGGGCGGTGTCTAAGCACAAGGCGCGCCTCGTGGTGAAGGGTTACGCGCAGCGGCACGGCATCGACTACGACGAGGTGTTTGCACCGGTGGCACGGCTCTACTCGGTGCACCTTCTCATCGCCCTCGCGACACACGAGGGGTGGGAGGTGCACCACATGGACGTCAAATCGGCATTTCTGAACGGCGACCTTGAGGAGGAGGTCTACGTCGAGCAGCCAACCGGGTTCGTGGTCGCCGGCAAGGAGCACAAGGTGCTCAAGCTGCGGAAGGCCCTGTACGGGCTGCATCAAGCACCACGCGCGTGGAACGCGAAGCTGGACGGCACTTTGTTGTCATTCGGTTTCAGGAGGAGCCCGTCGGAACACGCCATCTACATCAAGCAGAACGACGGCAAGCCATTGGTGATCGGGGTCTATGTCGACGACCTTGTAATCACCGGCTCGAACAACAGCGACATCAAGTCATTCAAGAAGCAGATGGCGGCCGCGTTCAAAATGAGTGACCTCGGCCTACTTCACTACTACCTCGGCATTGAAGTGAAGAAGGGTGCGAGGGGGATCTCGCTGAGCCAGGGCGCCTACGCCGGCAAGATCCTGGAGAAGAGCGGCATGGTAGGATGCAATCCCTGTCACGTGCCCATGGAACCGCGCTTGAAATTGAGCAAGCTCAGCACCGAACCGCCGGTCGACGCGACAGCGTACAGGAGCGCCGTCGGGAGCTTGAGGTATCTGGTCAACACCCGCCCTGATTTAGCATTTGCGGTTGGGTATGTGAGCCGGTTCTTGGAAGATCCACGCGAGGATCACTTTGCTGCTGTGAAGCGCATCATGCGCTATGTGGCTGGGACTCAAAGTTGGGGGTCTGGTTCAGTAGGAAGGAGAAGGAGGAGCCTTATTTGACAGGTTTCAGCGATAGTGATTACGCCGGAGATGTGGATACAAGCAAGAGCACAACCGGCGTGATCTTCTTCCTCAGCGGCAGTCCGATCACCTGGCAATCCATGAAGCAGAAGGTGGTGGCTCAGTCTAGCTGTGAGGCGGAGTATATAGCAGCTGCCAACGCTGCTAGTCAAGCATTGTGGCTTGCTCGTGTACTGGCAGAGGTGCAGGGAACAACACCGAGAGCGCCAATGCTGAGGGTGGACAACAAGTCTGCCATTGCTTTGATCAAGAACCCAGTTCTCCACGGGCAGAGTAAGCATATTCGAGTGAAATATCACTTCGTCCGGGAGGCTGCAGAAGAAGGTCTGATTGATGTGGAGTTCATCAAGAGCGAAGATCAACTGAGCGACATTTTGACAAAGGCGCTTGCAAAGTCCAAGTTTCATGAGCTACGCGGGAAAATCGGCCTCATCGACATTAACAGTGGACACAAGGCTTAGGAGGAGACTGTAGGAATAATCCTTGTGCCCCCTAATTAGTGATTACTTTCCTTAGGCATTAGCTAAATTAGTGTAGACTGATTGTGTGGCTGTCAAGTTAATTACCTTATTGTAGGATTTAATTAGATTTAGTTTCCATGTAATCGTTTATTTAAGCAATAGAAGAAAACCAGAAAACGCTGCCAGTTTTTGCAGCACCATTTGAGATTGAGTTTTACTGTTTTTGTGAGTTTGTGTGTGTGTAATATTGGTCTGCTCTTCGTCGGCAACTGCTGGTTGTCTCTCCGACGAGGTTCTAACACTACGATCGTGAGCGATCGTAGCCGATGCGGACGCCTCTTTCCACTGCCACTACCACTAGTACTAGTACTACCACTAGCGGTCCAAAATAATTAAAGGTAGTGGACCAATCCAATTCCAATCTGCTGATTGCTTGGCTCTCTTAATTTTGTTGTTTGTTAAATTGAACTCATAATACACTAATTAATACCCTAATAACCAAATTACCAACCAATGTGCTACTCGTTGCAGGGGCCATCAGCCATGGAGCTCACTGCTCACCTATGAATCTAAGATTAGTTACCAAAGATAATAATAATGCGTAGGGCCATCAGCACCGTCACATTAACTGATTAACACATACAGATCTCTGAAACTCAAATTTTCATATATCACATTCCAGGTTTATTTATTTATTTATTTATTTTACAATTTATTTATAATGTAACACTCTGTGCTGTGCCTGTGCCTGTGCATATCATATCTATCTTTTATTTTCTTTTAGGAGGCTTCGGTGCTGCTGCTGCAGTCTGCAGAGATTCGCATCAGGATTCTTTCTTTTTTCTTTATTTTTTTGGACAAGTCAACTTTCTTCATTCAGTAATACAATTATACAATTTTGTTAAAGTATGTATGTATGTTTCAAAATTCTAATGAGTAATTTTCACTCTTTCAAATGTTGTAAAAGTACCATTGGGGCATTGGCATTGGCATTGGATGAACCAAAGCATAAGAACAAAATAATAATAATAATCGTGTATCACTATATATATATATATATATATGAGGAGGGATCCATTGACAATGGATATTTTGACAATCTTGACAATGGTACATCTAAAAAATTTATAAAAATTCATTAAAAATCTTAAAAATGAAAAAAGTTTTATGGATGCATTACTTAACTTATAGATTGATAGTGTATCAAATTTCAACCAATTTGAACATCATTTGATGCCTTATCAAAATTTTGTGCATTTTTTAACGGTTGTAATTTAACGGACATTTAAAAAGCTATCAAATATCATTTAAATTGAATATAATCAGAAACATAATTGATCTATAAGTTAAATAATACTTCCGTAAACTTTTTTTCATTTTTAAGATTTTTAATGAATTTTTATAAATTTTTTAAAGGTACCATTGTCAAGATTGTCAAAATATCCATTGTCAATGGATCCCTCCTCTATATATATATATCCATCTTACTGCGACCAGACCAGATTTTACATATCAACCATCCACCTCTCTTTCCCCCCGTTTGGCAAGTGTAGTAAGTTAAAGTGGAGTAAAAAGTTAAATCACCTTAAATAAGTGGTGTTTGGTGATAGTAAAATAAATAGATGAAGTAAAGTTGATGTTATGTGTAAAATATGTGAAATGTTGGTGATTTAGTTTACTACACCTATATAGCTACGTTAAATTACTACACCTTAAATCACTTCCGTTTGGTGACTTAAAATTGATTTAAGAGATTAAATAAATTTTACTACACCAAACAAATGCAGGGTTTAATTATAGTCCTTAATTTATTTAGTCAATGGAATTTGGGACTTGCTTGGTTGGTATATATAATATGCAGGGATTCAATTCAACTTTGTTGATTCGGTTATTCTTATATTTTTCTATTAAGTAGGTTTGACATGAGTATTGTTAATTTACTCTAACGTTGTAAATGTAAACGTAGCATCGAATCGAATGAACCAAAATAGTCAAATAGTAAGAGAAAAATATTACTGCTATTAGTACTATATATATCTCATGACCAATGTAGGTAAAACATTGTAGCGCGCAGGGCAGACGCAATGCAAGTATGCAACAAATGTTTACAGAGCACTTTTGTGCTTTCAGGAAAGGAAAAGAAGATGGAGAGACCCGATTTCAAGTTTCAACACAAGAAAAGGTAAAGTTAAAAGGTAAAGGTACATTTATTCTCTCTTTTTTTTTTGAGAAGATGGTACATTTATTGTCTCATTGAGTCATTGGTCTCTTGCATTGCATATTTGCATCTAAGCCCAAAATAAAATAAAAAAGGCAAACCCCACCCCACCCATACAATACAATTGTAACTATTAACTGAACTCAAACGTTGCCTAGCTAATTAATGCTTTCTCGCATTTGGTCTCTCTCTCTCCCCTCCCGAGAGAGAGACTCACACAGATTAAGATAACCACTCTGCTAATCAATTCCATTAATCACTCTCATGTTCCCTTTCACTTGTTTGTTCTTTGCTCCTCTCCTCTCCTTTCTTTATTTATGAGGAGGGATCCCTTGACAATGTTAACTTTGACAATCTTAACAATTGAACATTTTAAAAAATTATAAAAATTCATAAAAAATCTTAAAATTGAAAAAATATTTATGGATGCATTTGTTAACTTGTAGATCGATAGTGTTCCAAATTTCAATCAATTTGAACATCGTTTGATAGCTTATCAAAATTTTGTGTATTCTTTAACGGTTGTAATTTAACGGATCTTTGAAGGGCTATCAAATATAACTTAAATTGAATATAATCGGAAACATAATCAATCTATAAGTTAAGAAATAATTCCGTGAACTTTTTTCTATTTTTGAGAATTTATATGATTTTTTTACAATTTTTTGAAATATCAAATTGTCAAAATTGTCAAATTAAGAATTGTCAATGGATCTCTCCTCTTTATTTATACCCATCCATCTAGCATTCTAGCTACATTCTCCCATTCCTCCACTCCATCCCTCTCCATTACATCACATTCCATAAATAACTAACTAACTAAACTAACACACATTCCTTCCCATTCTCAACAAACTAGAAGCCTTTGAGATCACAAAACAAATGGTGAAAAGCCTCCATCTTGTGCTTGTCTCTCCCCATCCCCTCCTCTTGCTGCTCCTCCTAAGCCTCAGCCTCGGCCACCACTCTGCCCAAGCAGCAGATTTTGTCCAGACAAGAGGTGTCCACTTTGTGCTCAATGGCAACCCCTTCTACGCCAACGGCTTCAATGCCTACTGGCTCATGACCCTGGCCTCTGACCCCGCTCAGCGTGACAAGGTCTCCGCCGTGCTGCGCGAGGCACCCGGCCACTCCCTCTCCGTCGCGAGAACTTGGGCGTTTAGTGATGGTGGTGGCAGCAATGCCCTGCAGTTCTCTCCTGGATCTTACAATGAGCACACATTCCAGGTGCCAAATTCAATCGGATCGGTTGAAACATGAGTTTGATTTTAAGCTTTTTGATTGTAAAAGGTAGTTGGTTGGGTTTACTCTAAATAGACATCCATGGAAGGTTCTTAAACAAACATCTGTCTCTATTATCAAAATGCGTTTAATATTAAGTTATTAACCACCAACCACTTGTCCTTTTTGGCAATTTCATCTGAAGTGTGAAGTTAACATTTGTTGGGTTTCTTTGTCTTTGTCTTTGTTGTGTTAAAAGGGATTAGATTTTGTGGTGGCAGAGGCAGGGAAGTACGGAGTGAAACTGATACTGAGTTTGGTGAACAATTACGATAGCTTTGGAGGGAAGAAGCAGTATGTTAACTGGGCCAGGAGCCAGGGACAATCCCTCTCCTCCGATGATGAGTTCTTCTCCAACTCTCTGGTCAAGCAGTACTACAAGAACCATATCAAGGTTTACTAATTATTATATTTCTTGATTGATTACTTTAAAGTTTTAAACTTTTGAGGTCTCAATCTTGTGAAGTTGTTGAATTGACCTTAATTAGCGGAGGAATTAGCTGAAGTCCTGAAGACATGATGTTGACCTGTAATAAGTATAAATAACTCCACACTGGGCCGAAGTAGTAGTCTTTAGCTCTTTTGTGCAATGGTCCCCAATTTATTGTATTGTTATTATGTTGCATTAGTCCCAAATTAGGGCCACTTAGGACTTGAGTATTATTATGAGACTTGGCTTGCAACCTCAAATAAAATGATGAATTAAAAGAATGTGGACCATGCACATGAAGGAAAGGTACCGACAGCCAAGAAATTTATACCAAAAGAATTTAGGAACTCAGTAACTATTACCAATTAAAAATTGATACCAAAAGAATTGAATAGACTTCGCTGTAGAAAAAATTTCATTAGACTAACAGAAACACTTCTAATTTTATTTGTTTATTTCAAAATGAAGGCTGTACTAACAAGAGTAAACACAATTAATGGGGTAGCATACAAAGATGATCCTACCATTTTTGCTTGGGAGCTCATGAATGAACCCAGATGCCCCTCTGACCCCTCTGGAGCTACTATTCAGGTTATATATTTTCCATTCATGCCCAAATTAAAGCTGTAATGTATCGCTGACATCCTTTTAAATTTAACTATGTGTAGAAATGGATCACTGAGATGGCAGCGCATGTTAAGTCGATTGATACGAACCATATGTTAGAGGCAGGCTTAGAGGGTTTTTACGCACCTACGACCACTCGTAGCCAGATCAATCCCAGCTTCCAGATCGGCACTGATTTCATTTCCAACAACCAAGTTCCAGGAATTGATTTTGCGACTCTTCACTCGTATCCTGACCAGTGGTACAATGATAACCCTTTCGAATAAAGAAATCCAAAATCAGACTAGCTAATGCGTTTTTGTTTAAATTAAACACTGCTAATTATGTCTGGAAAATGTATATAGGATGACCAGCTCAAACGACGATGCACAACTCTCCTTCCTGAGCAATTGGCTGGATGCACACATCCAAGATGCACAAGACGTTCTTCGTAAACCCCTACTGATAACCGAGTTTGGAAAATCACTGAAGGATCCAGGCTACAACAACAATCAAAGAGACGCACTTTTCAGTATGGTATACTCCAAGATATACCTCTCTGCACGCAATGCTGGTGCTGCAGCCGGTGGCCTCTTCTGGCAGCTGTTTGCACCGGGAATGGACAACTATAGGGACGGGTACGAGGTGGTTCTTGGGGAGACACCGTCGACCACTAATGTGATACTCGGACAGTGTAGGAAGCTACATTATCTTGGGAGGATGTTTGCGAAAGCGAACAACTTGGATAGGGCGGAAAGGGCGAAGGCGATGAGGATGAGGCAGGGGAGGGGAAATTAATTAATTAATTAATTAAAGTAATTATACATATAGTATAATTAATATATATGATGTGTGTTTGAGATTGAGTGTCGGGCCTGGTTAATTAGGTTGAAGTTAGGTTTTAGGTTTTCAGTGACTCCTACTCAGGGCTGTCAACAGAAGACTGTTCTCTGTTATTTCGTTTTGTTAAATGAAACGAAACGATTAACGAAACAACTCAATTCCATTGCGTTTTGAACGTTTGACAGCCCTGCTCCTACTCCTTGAGATGATTTTGATTCATCCAGGAGAGAGGGAGAGAGAGAGAGAGCTGATAATTATATATTGTAAGTTGGCTCTCAGGAGAGATGTGGGTTCCTTTTGTTTTCACTAGATTCACTCCATATCTTCTATTCTATGAAGTATGAACTACCTTTTTTATATTTTTAATTTGAAAGTGAGCACTTCAGCTTGCATTTGTTTTCACTAGATTCACTGCAAATTAATCAGTTCTTTTTTATTTAAATGCAATGTGCTTAAGAGTACATCATTAATAGACTCGTTTTGGGACCGAACATATGACCATATTATACATCGGCCCTTTCGGTGGAAATGGGCTTTTTTTAATCCGGGTCCAAAATAAAAAAATTTCAGCTTTGGGTCCTTAGGTATGAGTCCACTTATTTCCCAAAAAACTCTGTTCATGAATGTACAAATTCTGTAATAGATACTATCAAATTTGTAATTTGTACCTCAAATTTGTAACTTATAGATGCTATTGACACTTATTCTATAAACACTATTATATCACTTCATGGAATTGCTTCTTCATCTATCACACATTCAAAAACTGAAAGTTGCATGGGGCTTCCTTGTTTTTTTCTTCTATTTCTTTTTCCTCTTTGTCTAAATAAAAGGTTGATGTGAATATGCTACATTTGAAAAATATAGCGAGCCAAAGGGCACAGGAAAATTACTAGTAACTTGATATTCCCAGCTAGCTTTTAATAAAAAACAAGCTGCTGGCTCCACTCCAAGTGTTTTTATGTGTTTGTACTTTGAACTGATATAAACATCAAGAGGATGAAAAGTAATTTAGTCTGCAACATATATGCAGACTTGATCGGCATCACAGTAGCGTCATACGAGTCGCAATCTCCGGCTGGTCTCTGAAACTTGGTAGTTCTCCCTGTGTTGTTTCTCTATGATCATCCTTTTGAGCGTGTGACTCGGAATGACATGGTTCGTCGCTTGATTTCCCTTGTGCACCAGAGCTATAGGGTAGTAAAACTTATCTGAACCAGCCACCATGTTCTTTAGCTGATTGATCTCTTCCCTCATTATGCTTTTCTCTTCTCCCATTCGTCGCAATTCCGCTTTCGTCACTGCCAACTATATATTTGATTAAAAGAAAATTCTGTCAGCCAAAAAAACAAAAGAAATTTGTGATTCCATTGAGATGATAAAACATCATGCTATACTTCTATATACGCACGTATAAATACAAGAATGAATGTGAATCTTCTTACTACGATACAAAATTGTAAAAGATTCGACTTTTCATTTCTACTTGAGGCTTAATACATATGTTCTTTTCGTTTCTTCTTAACATTTTCAATTTAATTATACAATTTCCATTCGACAATATATTTTAATTGGCAATCGACCTTGAATTAATTGAAGATTTAAAAGATGCATATATGACGTGCAAATGGATTGAACTTGATAGTGTGAAGAATGATAATATTTCTTACCTCGTTCGTGACCCGCTTGTACGCCTGTTGCAATGACTCCTCTTCTCCACTGCTCCGAGTAAATTGCAAACCAATCTGTTCTCATGACAAAATTAAATAAAAAAAATTAAGTTTTGCACAACAGAATTTATGAGAAACTAAAACTGAATAAATGTACTTAAAATCTACTTACTTGAAGGGTGATGTCTTCTTCTTTGATACGAGGAACTGATGCAGACACTATGCCAGGTTCTAATTTAGGCATTTTTCTTTTCTCACTGGAGAAGAAATCTATCTCGCTAACGATCTTGCGCTTCCCCTTTCTATCACTCTTCATGTCATCAATGAAGCTATTTCTTGTTGCAATAGTAGAGTTAGATGATGCAGAATTACTGAATCCATTATTTCGAAGCATAAGAAGTTGTGACGTCGATGTTGCTCTATCAGCAAAACTAAACCTTCGACCGACCAAGTTGCTTGCATTGTTCTTTATGGGAACCACACCCATCTTATCCATACTCTCCGGAGTGAGTGCGAAATCAAGATTGCGGCGAGGACAATGATTTGGAGGAGCAAATAAAGGTGAGCTATTTATATAGTGTTTATTTATCTACACATGCATAGTCTAAATTTGGTAGGGGCAAGAGCAGTAAATCAGGTTTTGTTGTAACTACACCTTATTCTCTAAAAATAACAATAAAAGAGAAAATATGCAAGTCAAGGCATTAAAAAAAATCTGGCTTTGCTTATAATAGAACACCGTCGCGAGATCCATGCATTTTTTGTTGAAGGAATGTGCTATTGATAGAAGCATTCTAACAGATAGTACTGTGAGCTTCAAGGAACACAAACTTAAATTGAATTTGCCATTTTGCTTTCAGGCTTCTAACTGAAGGAGATTGGATTGGAGTATGTATCAATCAAATCACTACTTGATCAGTTAAACGTAAACCATTGTTTGCATTAAAACTCTCTTCTAGATAAAAAAATATTTTAAAATCTATATTTAGCTACACCAAAGATCAGAGCTTGAGCGCTAGTCGATCTTGCGAGTACTAAAAATTAACTCGATCGGAGTTGTTAGTTCTGAGTTCACTTCGCAATACATGTGTTGCACCGTGTTAGTTTATAATCAGAGAAGTAATAAATACATATTCTTGATGAAAGTGTGATGGTGCCCACAACAGAGAAGGAAATTATATGAATGATGGAAGTAGATGCATTTAGTCACAAATATGAACACGATACAAAAGTAATAATTGTTTTTTTTAAAGCAGAAAAATAATAATTAATTGTTGATACATTCTAACATCATAATTATGTTCTTAAGGATCAAGTATCACTTAATTTCTGAGGGGCTTTCACTTCATCGAAAAATTTTATTCCATTTTATAATTGATTTGTCTGTAATATCAGAAATTGATGCATATTGTGTTAATTAAGTAGCTCTTGATTGTGCAGCTAATTAACAAATGGAGACTTGCCGACAATATATAAGTGTGCAAGTTTAATTTTAGCTGCTGGAAATTTATCAGAATTAATTATCTAAAAAGTTTCTAAAGATGAAAAGTAATACGTGTTTTAATTCAGCATAATTAGAAGTTAAGCAGTCTCGATACACATTGACGGCACACCCAATTCCAGGTTTAAAATTATAAATGCTACAAGAAATACAAATAGAATCGAACTTGTATTGAGAAACAATGAAAGAAATGCCTTCTATAATTTATAAAACCACTGGAACAATCTGAATTTCTTGTTCTGTATATTTAAGCTGCCTTTGCGAATCCGACTGTAGAATTGCCATAGTCGAATACGGTATGGTACGCTCCCATGAATATATCACCCAAGATCCTGCATGGGTTCTGGTCTGTAAAACTACAAACTAATTTGGATGCAGAAAACTTATGAAATTATTTGATGTAGAGAATAAATTTACCAGAGAGGACCGAGAGGTGGCGGAATGTCTTGCGCGGTGAAGCCGCTGATGCATTCTTCTGCAGATCCATCCCCAACTTTGAAAATGTACTGTTTAACATAGAATAGAATTAGTATGAACTCCTAAAAGTCAAAGTGTATGTAACCTATATATGGACACTCTGGGCACATATTCTATTGATGCTTGGTATTACTCTAAAATGTATCGATAAGGAGAGGATGCATGTGTGTATATGTACCTGATCTGGTGTCAATGCGAAATGCTTGCCTCCAATTGTAAAGCTGATATCTGGCAATGATGAAATAGTGTCGCAATCAACAGTTGATTCACGCAATGGGTTCGGGAGCTTACTGCAGATCTGTCATATCGAAATCTTGTCAGTTGAACCTTCATAACACATTATCTGATGAATCAGATAAGCATACCAAATGTCAGAATCGTTTTACTTGGTCATTACCAGCTTGTACCAGATGATATCGTAAAGGAAACATGTTCACTGGACTCACTGGAACTCATTTGCTTTATTTTATTTTGTGTTTTGTTTCAGTTGTTTATCAGTTACTTTCAAAATTATTATGCTTATTAATTACTACTTAAATTTCAAAATTTAGGGATCTATGTTTTATTCTTTTTGCTTTTTTCAGGTATAGAGGTCAATGCCTAAATAAGATTATAAGTTTATAACCTTATCAAGGTGTTCCATAATTTTTTCTTGGGTGACATTTTTCTTAAACTGGTTTTGTGCCCAGACAACAGCCATCTCACAAATCGCGCAAGTATAAACGTCTGATCCCTCATCTACGATGCTCTTGATGCTACAATCATATTTGAAAGATAATATATGTTAGAGTAGTAGTTTAACAAAGGTAAAATTAAGATAAAGGTTTAGATCTGAAAGAGAGGTAATCATTTACATGCTATTTTGAGTTGCAGAATCAGTGCACACATCAATCTTTGAACAAACTTGTGACGGATCAGTCTGGAAAGGAAACATAATATAGCAACAATATTGGAGATCAAATTTAATTTACAGTCTGAACTAGATATTTGTATGTATGAATGCTAACAATAAGAAGTAAGAACGAACGCACGAACCTCTGCTAGCAATAATTCAATGATCTGAGATCCATATTGCGAGACTAGGGTCTTGCACTCTTGACTAACAGCTCCAGAAGCTCCGATTCGTTCATTGATTTCAGCAACTATTGCCTACATATGAAGTAGTGATGCCATCAACAACAATAATGAAAATTTGGAAATGTTGATCATAATAATAAGTTAATAACAGCAAAGCAGTTGCTGATAGAGCATCGGGCGGGTACGCGGTTAGTAATAATAACAATAATTATGATAATGATACTAATTAGTGATAACAACAAAAACATATAATTGCTGCATAACAAGAATAATGTGTATTGTACCGTGGGGCCAGTAAGCAGAGTAGTGCCAGAATCTGCTATTGCCTTGCAACCTTTGGAGCAGAATCCTGACAAAATAATGCATACAAATTAAAATTAAATTCTCAGATAGGAGAAAAATATATATAAATATCAATTACAAGATGCAGAATTGTACCAGTGGAATCATCACCGATAAGAACATCTCCCATGGAAAACTGAAACAAATCAAGATTATAACATTGCAATCCATTCTTAGTAGTTGCAGTGAAAAATTGGAAGATATGTAACAGGGTGGGAGCACATATCGACGAGCAACTGTACCTCCCAGTAACCTTTCTGAATCACTTTGACATAGGTATGAGACCCAACAAAGTGGTTCGGATCGACACCGCCAAAGACCAGTTCGCCTCCTTCTCCGTCAGTGGCATCTCGGTTAAGCCAGAAGGAGAAAACTTGTTGGTCTACAAGCCCTTGGTTAACCATGTTGTACCTTCACAAACCATGCATATATATGTGTGTGTGTTTAAACTTTCTTTGATGAAAATTAAAGTGTGATATATATTTATCAGAAATGTGAGTTAATGAATTACCACAAGGGGTCGACACCTCCAACTGAGATTTCTTTGAAGCCAAGGCCAAGAATGCCATCAAACTTTGCTGAGGCAAAAACAAAGTCCGTCTCACTGGTGGCTTCTATAAAGAGCTGCTTTTTGACAACAAGATCTCCAACCGTGACAGAGTCTTGGCTAAAGAAGCCAGAAACAGCACCTGTTCCGTAGGCAATCGAGGCACTTTTACCTGCAAATAATTAATTAAGAGGAACATAAATTAAGAAATATGTGCTACAAGCGTAACTATATATATACACTTCTTTTTCTATAAGATGCATATATATAAGTTTTCTGTTGCTAATTTTTAATTTTTATTAATTTAATGTGATAATTAAATTAAGGGACAATTACAAACCATTCTTGACGTAGGTGCTTGATTTGCTTGCCGTGTATCTGTTGTGGCGTCTGCATGCGACCTGTACAGATTGAAAAGCCGATCACAATAAGCAAAAATTAAATATAATAAGCTAGGTAATTTAACTTTATTATAGCAGCTCTTTCAAATACATTCAAAATATATATATATAGAACCAATATTATTTTTGAGTGATTTTTCTATGGATCGGTTAAGCAACCTTTCATTTTGAATCAAGCGGTTCTTATCAAACATGTCTCTTTAATTGTATCTAAAAGACATATCGCGACCATCCGATTATGAAAAATGCACAGCCCATATTTCGTCCGATCCATAGCAGAACTAGCCTTGTTGTAACAACCCTATAAATGTGAAACTTGAAAGAAATATCAGAAAAATAGAAAGCAGATTAAGAAAAAATATATATACCGAGGATTGGCACTTGGAAGAGGGCACCCAGAGGTTAGAACTGCCGGTGTCGAAAATCACTGTGAACTTCTGCACCGGTGTTCCGATGCCAATCTCGCCAAAATACTGTGCATTCATGTAATTCTTCAGAGAGACGATGTCGGCATCCTCATTCAGTCTGCCGGTGGCGGTAAGGAATCCGTACTTGTTTGCCAACTGAGAGTTCAAGGTAGCGCGCTCATTCTGGTCGATCGGTTTCTTCTTTAGCTTGATCTTGAGCAGATTGGTGGCTGATGTGAGGTGCCATGATTGAAGAACAAGGATTGTGAAGAGGAACAGAGTGAGAGATGCAATTTTCCTATTGCTTTCCATGGAGAGATTTATTTGTACCTTAATTAATGTTGATCAGAAGAAAAAAATATGTAATTAAGCATCAACGGGCATGCTTAATGAATGTAATCAAAGCAAGTAATGTCGTAGCTCAAGAAAAAGACAAAAAAAAAAAAAAAAAAAAAAACGTCTACTATATCAAGTTTTCAACAAACAATGAGAGTTTAACTATGTCTTTTTTTATTTTATATTATTAATATAATTAACATATATAGTAGGCTATCCGCTGCTACCTAAAAAAAAGATTGCAGTCTATGTCAAAACAAGCAAGGAGCAAAAAAAAAAAATAAAATAAATAAATAAAAGAAGAAGAGTAAGAATAAATTAATATGCATGCAATATGTATGTCATCTTAACTTGTGAAATTTAATTAATATGCATGCAATATGTATGTCATCTTAACTTGTGGGGTGCTTCAACAAAGCGTGCTTAATTATAATTATCCTCTATTTGACAGTGAATCAACAAAGAGGATTTTAGAGGGGTTTTAAGATTAGTCGCACACATCTCGAAAAACAAATCGGACGGCTAGTCTATTGCTTCAACAACTGATCAACTAGATTCCTTGCTTGGTATGAGAAATTAAAATATTTTTTGGTGCTTTCTTATAGGAAAAAAAAATTGACAATGAATTATATATATGATGTTTTGCAATTTAAAATAACCATATTTTTGGTGACCGATCAGTGACCGTGAAATTAAATCTTAAATAACTACATTTTAAACTCTTCAATAACAAAAGTAATTGATAGAATATATTGTATATATCATATTTTATGTATATATAAAAAATTATGTCATTTTGATTTTATTTACATGTAAATCAAACATTAACAAAAATCAACGGTTCAAATTTTATGATTTTTTCTCCTCTCTTGATGACTATCAAAACGATGTTAAAACTTTATCATTTTTTGTGTATATGTTATTGAGATGATTTAGAATACATCTAACGGTTTAGATTTGCCAATTTACGTATAAATAATAAAATAATCACCATGGGCACCAATAATCATGGTTATTGGATGCCTCCTCTTTATGTATATGTGATCGAAATTTGAACAGAAAAAATAATATATCTGCATTTGTTGAATCAAAGAACACTTCAGAAATGAAATAAAGAACAAGCGTAGCATTCAGGCACTTGAAACTAAACTGCTGATTCAACTTCGTAAATAAAATTCATAAGAAAATAAAATGAAAGAAATATTCATAATATAAACAGATAATTAAGCACATATATATATACTGACCTGAAAAATTAAGAAGAAGTCTTAGTGAGATTGAACGAGGGATCGATGAAAATGGAGCAAGGAGACGAGACTATATATAGTACTCCATTTGTAAGCAAATATAAAGAAACCAAGACGGCTGATTTGAATTTATTTATTTATTTATCTAATGCTGCACCTTTGGATTTCTCAACGATGTAATCTTGGCCGTTGGATTGCGGTTAGAGACTTAGAGCTAGAGTCATTTTTTTTAAGAAAAAAGAAAGAAGAGGAATTTGACTAGTCACTCTGGAATATATATCCATTTTGATGAACCAAGTAAAATTATAAAGATTCCAAGTATTCTCTTCTGTGTAATCAAATAATGAGCTATTAAATAATTAAATAATTAATAATTAATTAAAGTTTGTGGGTCGGGCTTCGCAACCTTTCATTTTTAAATCGAGCGGTTCATATCAAACATATATCTTTAACTGTATTTAAAAGACATATCGTGACCATTAAAAAATAAACGGCCCATATTTCATCCGATCCATAGCAGAAATTAGCCAAAAAATAAAATATCTTATGTAACAAGTTCACAATTTCTATTTCAATTTTATTATTTCTTAGCAACTAAATTGTTTATATATATTGTATTATTATTATTTCCAAAAGCTATTATATCAGTATTTTCTAGCAAAAATGTTTATGGACTATCTTTATTTTTTTTAAAGAAAGAATGTTTTTCGAGATGGACTACAATCATAAATAACAAAGAAAATAATTATACCAAAGTCATTGCTTGTGCTTGTTTCCTTTTAATTTAGAAATGAAAATTTTCATTGACCATCTCATGATTGGAAGAAGCTGCCAATTTGCAAAAAAAATAAAAAATAAAAAAATAAAAATAAAAAAATAAAAAAGAAGGAAAAGAAGTGGGCAAGTGGCTCCAAAAAATAAATCCAAATTATCTTGCCAGCCAATAATATAATGTTAATGTAATATATTTTTTCAGTGTTTTTATAAAAAGTAATATATATTGAGTGTTGATGGATGCAATTTGGCCTGAAACGTGCGCTGACTACGCTCTGTTTTCATTGTTAGTCTCCCGCACGAACCACAGTCAGAACCTTCACGCGTCCATTGATAGACGGTCCATAGAAGTTATATTGTGAGTGTAACTATTACATCTAGACTTATATAGAATCTATTTGTCATACTATTTATTACTTCTATGGACCGTCCATCAATGGACACTAGGTCTTACTGATATTATTTGTTCCTCGTGGTGTCTTTTAAGCTAGAGATGAATTAAATCAAAGGGTGCGACTTTAACAAAATCCAAACCGAAGCATATCCCAAAAATAATAATAAAATAACACATATATGAAAGACATGCAGTGAAAATATACAGATTAATTCAAGTTTTAAAAAATGAAAAGCTTCAAATTAATTTAATTCTGTCAAAATGTCAAGAGTTGTTGCATCAGCCGTACCTACGTATTTCGATAGTGAAATTGATGTAATTATAAGGCAATGTGAGACGGTGACTCGGTTAAAATACAAGCCAGTGGAGTGGTAGTGAAGTTCACAAATCAACCTGGAATTTCTTTTTAATCAGGACATATTCGGCAAACACAAATCTGTAGGTTTTTATAGGAATTGAGAGTCTATAGAAAAATCATTTCTATTCACTATTCGGCAGACTATACTATCAATTTCTAATAGAAATTTATTTCTCTAAAACACTTGTTTTTAGATAAAAATATTAATTAAGTTGGACTGTATTATTTTTTTTCCTATTAATGATAGACTCTTCGTAGATTTTCACCAAATACAATCTGAAATCATGTTCTACTAAAAAAAAATTTCATGTAGAATTAGTGACTACCGAACAGACCCTTAATATTCTTCGAGGCTTCCAATATACAATCCTAGCACTACTAAGCATAACCTCAATATGAAATTTTTAGCACTACTAAGCATAACCTCAATATAAATTTGTGTGTGCCCATGGGTTGTTTGAAGAAATGATTGACCAGGTCATCTCTTGATTCCTCTTATATAAATTTTTGTAAATCAAATTTAGTGTGAAACCGTGACCAAAAAAAGAAAAAAAAAACATATATTAGCAACCGGGCTATAATGGTATGTTAATTATAGATCAGTATTAACATACCATTTAAGACCGGGGTATTGAAATACACCATTAAGCAACCGGGCTTAAATGGTGGATAGTGTCCTACCCTTATTAACTCTTAACCCTGTATACTCATTTCAACAATATAAAGATTTGTTAAACTGAGGAGTGAGGACACAATCCACTATTAAACAATAATACTTGTAACCTTGCATCCATGTACCAAGTGCAAAAGATGCTAGAAAATCGAGTAGTTATCTGCTGTCAGTACAGTTTCTAAACTGTACCATGACATGCTTAAAAAATTGCTGTGAATTTGAAATTTTTTTTTTTTTTTTTTTGAAAGGTGAATTTGAAATTTTGTTGACAGTAGTATAATTTGTACTTGCACCACCACATAAGGGGTATTGCCATGATTTTAGTGCTACAATTTACGAATTTGTGGAAATAGCTAATTTATTGAGATGAAAAAAGATTTGTGGTAATATACAATTTTTGATGCGATGAAACAATATGAAGCAACAAGAAGTACAAATACAACACAAAAATTGTCGCCATTGAGGTTTTGACGATGAAATTTATCATTGCAATGAATAAAAACATACTTTAAGAATGGAAGAAGGTGTTGGACTTAAGTTTTGTTGCATTAACTGTTACATAAAGAATGGGTTGGCCTAGTTTAAATTTGTCACAACAAACCTGCAGCCCATCTATTCATTAATTGTTCTTTTATTTTTGTCACAATAACTTTCGTCAATGGAAAATCGCAACCCAAGTGCCCAACTGCTCGTATATACAAGCACCTAATTGCCACAACTCTCAGAGATACCTGGATAATGACCCATACTTCAACTGGAAAATGGGACTTACAATAACCAAACCCTCATCACCTCTTTCATCATCTCTTTGTTTTAATAACAAAATTTATCATCGTTATTAGGAAAGTTTATTTGTTCTTATATATATCTCCATTGCAACGTTTAATAAATCTCTAATGCAACGCACAGACAACTTGCTAGTATTGACTTCATTTTGTTTCATGCACAACATAACTTGTTAGAACAAGAGGTTCTTCCCCTTCAATTGTTTAGCTCGCTAACAAAACGTTGACAGGTAAACAAAACGCTAGCAGTGCAGAAAAATATTCATTCTCTTCCCAATAACAAAAGAAATAATTAAAAAAAAAAGACTTATATACTATTACCAACTGATTAAATTATTTACATTTCAAACTGAAAACCTAGTTCAAAATTTGGGTTAGTTTGGTTTCATTTCCATTATAGTTTTAAGAAATAGTCATAAGTTCCAGTATGGGCCTTCAACCAACTTTTGGACAACATGCCAATTGCTTCCCACTATAACTCGACGATAGAGAATAATTGGAAGCCAACAGTCACCCTGCCTTTTGAAACTGGCACTGCGAAAGGTAATTTGTTACTTCATTCAAATCTGCAATACAATATTTAATCAGTGCTGAGAAATTTTTGGGTCCAGAGCAAGAAAGAATAGGAATTTGGAATTCTTCAGTTTTCACCTATCAGTAAAAAAGAGTACTAATACAGAGTACTGGATCCAACCAGACCTGCACACAACCATGAGGTTGACATGTTGTGACACGACTGAACATTTTATTCATCAACACACCGGTGATTCGGTTTTGCAATATATAAAAATGCTCGATTTTACTTATGAAGTGATCTTATATTCATATACAGTGGAATACTGATGGTAAACTGATTAAAAAGGTTGGGCAAAGTGACGCACCTGGAAGTTGATCAAAATCAGGTTGTATCCCATTTCCATTTATATCCATGTGTTTTGGAGTTATGTATTTTCCAATTGTGACCACCACACCAGATCCATCATGAAGCTCATAAACAGATTGTATCAAGCCCTGAAGAAGTTGAAACACTTTAAACAAACACGTGTGCGGGCACACCGTACAAGTAAATAATACAGAGGTATTGTTTTTACAAGTAATTTTATGATAATAAGTTCTAAAATCACAATATAAGTTGGCAATCAACATAAATTTAGATAAAAACAAAAAATCCAGTTTGAGAACCCTTGAGATGATCCTAACCTTGCCAAATGTCTGTTGTCCAACAAGAACAGCTTTGCAATTGTCATGGAGTGCGGAAGCTACCTAAAGGAAACCCCAAAAAATCAACATATCATTCACAGTTGGAGCATTATAGCTAAATAAAAAGTAATCACAAGGGAAACCGGTGTTAGCTTACTATCTCACTAGCACTTGCAGTTCTGTTATTCACCATGACCTGCATAAAAGAATTGACATCATATAAGTATGACAAAGATCATCATTGTAGTATTATTCTCAAAATAGAAGTACTGTGTGGACTATGTGTCTATATAAGAGAGAGAGAGAGGCATACTATTAAAGGAGCTTTGACAAAAGGTGTTGTCTCAGCTACATAACTATTTTGCACCTGGTAGTCACGGCCAGCAGTGGAGATTATCTGTACATCACAAAACGCTATCAACTTATTATACAATAACTTGTATAATTGCATCAAATGCTGAAGTTATATACTGTCATACTGTTTCATGACATCGACTAGGTCAGAAACTAGTAATAGCTTGGTTCTCTTCTTGGTTACCTAAACATTTTAGTTCATATTCGTATCTGGTTGAACAGCATAAACTTCGTAAAAAGAGTAAAGTTATCATGCCACTGTACAAGTGAGATATAAATAATTGCATGAGAATGGGCAAATATCTTGTATCGATGATTCACAGTTGTGGTTTTGACCGACTCTTTATAGAATTAATATAACAAGTACTGATGCAAACTTCAACAAGTATCATTTTCGCATATATCAGCCAAAAACTTTGAGAATAATGCTAAACTTTTAGTATAATATACAACAAAGTAAAGCACTAAATGACCTAAAGCACAGAAAAAAAAAAATTAAATAGAATCAGGGTGCATACTGTTTCTCCTTTCTCTAAGAAAAGCTTTGCAATCTCTATGCCAGACTTCAAAAATGGAATGGAAGAAAGTTATTTATTCAAGAATGAAAGCTACAAATTGTTTAATAAATCCAATGAAACAGATATCATATAAAAGAACAACAACAAAAATAATAATAATCATTAACCTACTTGAACAAGACCACCAAGATTATCCCTCAAATCCAGGACAAAGTAGGAAGCTCCAGAGTCCTGAAGCCTTTTCAAAGCTGTAGTCAAAATGTATAGTTACAATAAAAGGTGCAACTTCATTTCTCCCCAGCAAAACCTCAAAATATCTTTAACAAAGTGCTCTACTATGTTCGATGATATGATAGGTGATCGAAAACCATACAAAATTTTGACTTGACATCATCATATACTTCAAATAACAATTTAAACTCCTTGCAATTGCAGTTGTAACGGGAACTATAGATATTTGCTAGAGGGATTCATTCACAATGCTTATCTTGACACTCTTAACAATGAGAATTTTGAAAAATAAATTTTAAAAATATCATTAAAAATTCTCAAAAATAGAAGTTTTTTAAAGGAAGTATTGCTTAAGTTATAGATTAATTATGTTTCCGGTTATATTCAATTTAAAACTACCAACTGATTAAATTTATAGGGGGGCCTAAATGATTTTTTTTCTCAAAATACATTGACAAATCAAGTCTTTGTATGAAAATTGCACAATCATGGGGGGGTCTTAGCACCCCGTGTCCCCCCATTGCCTCCACCCCTGTGTATAGAATATAAATTTTTTTATTTTTTGGAAAAATTTAAGTATTTTTAAAGTTTTATCAAAAATTACTATACATTATCAAGAAAATAATCAAGTTTTTACGTTTCACTTCAGAAAATCTCAAACAAATACTTAAAATTTCAAAAATAAAAAAATTTGTATTCCGTAAAATTTTGATATAAATAAGTTATTGAGCTATATAAATAAAAATTTGAAGGTGATTTAGTTGCTCTTTAAATTACAACCACTAGAAAATGCATAAAATTTTGATAAGCATCAAACAATTTGGTTGAAATTTGAAAAACTATCAATCTATAAGTTAAATAATACGATTATAAACTATTTTTCATTATTAAAATTTTTTATTATTTTTTCCAAATTTTTTAAAAGTTCCACTGTCAAGATAAGCATTGTCAATGGATCCCTCTATTTACTAAGGCAAACAAATTAACAGTTGAAGGTATGATAATGAAGAGAAGCGGCATATAATTTTGCTGATTTTTCTCCATTGTGCATCAATACTGCTAACTAACGTGGAGCTATACAGACTCATGTCAGGATCTAAGTTTATATGAATATGATTTTTTGACCTTGTTATCAGTAATCATAGAGAATTTGTCAGTTTAATAATACAGGTGAATGCCCATAGAACACCTTCAAGAATAGAAAAGAAAAGACACCTATGACCAAATCCTTCTTGGCTAGTGCATTAAACTCCTTAATCCGAATATACCCAACTGATGAATCACCATTCTCCATCTTCTCCAAACGATAGAAAACCGGTGTCCGTGCAGTAATTTGTCTTTCAACCTTTATAGTCTCAACAGGATTACAATCGTCATGCTTAACCTATCCAATGCGATTTTAAGCTCTTGTTAAATAGTATAAACAGCACAGAAATACATTAAACACAGCAGGAAATAGTTTTGCTATTCGGTGCCACTTAAGCAATTGTTAGTTGGCAAAGCTATGAGAAAATGCATATATCCTACAACTAATGTATGCTGTTACATGCCAATTCAATTAACCCACTATTTGTTTAGTTTAAATGTAAATGGTGTGCTGATCCTTTTTACAGGCATTTGGATTTTACATTCTACTGTATTGGCAAATACCCAATAGAGTTTTCCAAGCAATAAAAGGAGTGGTTGCCATTGTTGTTATCATAATGAAAAGGGCCCTACCTCAATGGTGACAAATGTTTCTTTGGGGCCTTGCAGCATAGAGGAGACGTCAAAAGCTGACTTCCCTCTGACATCTGTTCCATTGACCGACAAAATCTCATCCCCCTATATGACACAGAAAGAAGAAAGGTTGAATTAGAAACCTAATCAAAATTAAAATTTCTAATGTTTGAGGTCATATTACCAGTTCGGTTCCAGAAAATGAGATATCTAAAGTTATTACTGGGAAGAATGAGACAGTAAAAAATGAGGGTGAGTATACCTGGCGAACACCGGCAGAATGAGCGGGGCTATCTAGAATGATGCCTAATACTTTCAACTTAAGTGAGCCGTCGGTATCCGGAACCTCCTTGAGATTGAGTCCAATGCCAGTCATGTCGTACTTGGCCATCTTGGCAAACTTTTTTCATGTATGATTTGGTGATGGTTGCCATAACATTTGTCAAAACGAAAATGAATACTGCACAAGTCATTAGCACATACATATATGGGTATCATAAACAGAAATGGTGAATCGATGAGATGGGGGGTGTTGATTACTTCATCGGGGGAGAGAAATCTGGTGTAGGGGTCGCCGAGGGTGGCTAGCATCTTGCGAATGATGTCATGGGCCTTGGAGCGGGAGGGGATGCGGCTCTGGCGGATGTCGTCCTTCTTCTGGAGCCAGAGGTCGGGGGACCAGGGGCGGGCAGCGGCGTCGGGGAGGAAGCTCTGGTAAACGACGTCCCAGGCCTCCTGGACGAGGTCCTCGTTGGTGAAACGGGGCTGGTCTTGGAGGGCGTCGTTAGGCGGGCGAGTGCAGAGGGGAGTGATGGGAGATGCAGCGGCGAAAAGAGGGGGTGGGGAGGCGAGGAGGGAGAAGGAGAGCGCGGCGGCAGTGGAGTGGAGGAGGAGGAAGGTTCGAAGAGGGTTGGGGTTAGGGTTAGGGTTAGGGTTAGGGTTAGGGGGAGGTGCGGGTGCGGGGGAGGAGGAAGTGGTGCCACAGAGACGGAGGGCGAGGCAGACAGCTTTCATCGCTAGCTGAATTCTCAGTGCGGAGGGAGTGTAGCCCTCACTCAGTGACTCGTCTCACTCCCCTCTGCTACTCAAAAACTCACACAGTCACTCCCTCCCTCCCTCCCATACGAGATTAGGAATAGGATAGGGTGGATGATATTGATACCATAGTACTAACGAAGGATGACCCGGTCCAGTTGACAAGTCTCTCTTCTTATCAATCTTCTAATTGGCTTTACATACCTAAATATTTTATTATTTTGCACTATGATTTAGATATATAAATCTTCTGATTCTTTAAGCATAAATAATACATTAGTCCAAATAGTATTAATTACCAGAAACTCAGATAGAGAGTAATTACCAGAAACTCAGATAGAGAGTTTTTTATGGACATTTAAATTTGAGTGGCTTGACTCTTATTTTTATAAAAAAAAAACATAATTATATGCTAACCAAAATGGAAAATAAAAATTAAATTCATAATCCAATTCCATGCATCATCTATATAAATTATAGTGCACATACATTGTATGTTATCAAAATATTGTAAATCTAGCATGTTCTTAACCTCACGGAGGCCTTCCGTGAACTTAACCTCAAAAACATATCAAATCATATACAATTTTTGATTTATATGGCTAAATAAATTCTATATATAAATCTTATAGCGTGCAAAAAATTTTTATTTTTGGAGATTTTTAAGTACTATTTTGAATTTTCTAATAGCAACTATACAATATTAATAAAAAATGTTTCATATGTAACTTTTAAAACATCCAAAATAAATACTTAAAAATCTCTAAAATTGAAAAATTTTTGCATACCACGTGATTTTGATATAAAAAATTTATTGAGTCATATAAATTAAAATTTGGGTATGATTTGATATGTTTTTGAAGTTAAGCTCACAGAAGATCTCCGTAAACTTAAGAACACGCTAGATTTACTCCATCAAAATATATCATATATTGAACGTATATTTTCATATGTTTCTTATTTTATGTTACAAGTTAAAATGGGCATGTCCGAAAGCTCAAAGGAGACCCTTGTCTGACAGTCAAATAATTAATGTCACGTCTTTTATAATTCTTATATTATGTTTCATACATTGTTTCTTATTTTCATCTGTTTCTTATCATCAAACAAAAAAAATTTAAGTTGTACTCTTTTAACACCAATATTTATAAAATGGTCTCAATACAAATCACCAATATTTCATATCTTTTAACACCTTCTTCTCTACTATACTTTATATATTTACTACATCATCGTCAAATACCACTACGTTGAAGTGATTTACCATTTTATTCTATTTTAATTTACTAAATTTGCCAAACAGAAAAGAGTGCAGGAGAGAAAATACATAGACGAATATTCACAACAGCTATCCGATTTTATATTAACATCACAATTTCAAATTTTGAAATTTCGATTTCATTGACAATTTTTTGCTTTCAAAATTACTTCTGTGCTAGAACCACACAGTTTCATATACCCATCTTATCTGCAAGATCAATATTCAGACCAGAAATAAACCCTCATTTGAAGAGAAAGAGCAATTGCATAACCTAAAAATCTAAAACATAATTCTCCATAAATACTCACAATTGCTTTCCGGATTGTCAAACGATACAACCTTCCATCAGCAAAAGTGCCCGTGCAGTATTGATTTACCACCAGGTCAGATGCCAGTTCCTTCTGATGCTCCCGCTTGCACTCGCCTCTATCAAACGACAACATGTCAAGAAAGTTGTGCGCGCCGGCCACTCCCTCGTTGATGAAGCTGGTGTGGTAGACGAGGTGAAAACGATAAGGCACTCGGGGGTCAAATGCCAAGAAGTTGATCCAAATGAAATGACAATCAGCCATGTATGGTTGATAGATAGGGTCCTTTGTTGACATGAAACCTGGGACACTTTGCATCTTTAATTTGAGTCAAGGGCATGAAGAAATTTACCAGGGTTATGGGTTCGGGTTGTTGTGGAACTTGATCCAAATGATCTTTATTTGTTTTGCTCTCCATGATTGAAGCCTCCGGAAGAAGAACAGCCCAAACACCACTTAGCCCATTTGGCTTAGCTTATACACCCAACTGACCATGTAGGTAGTAGGTACAAATCTTAATACAATCCCAAGTATCTTATCCTTCAACTAGAAAGATGGGTGTGTTTCAAAGCTTCTAAGGCATGCCACATCATCAATCTTTTTAGCCATTAGATCTATTGTTAACTATTAATCTAATGGCTAAATTTATTTTACTCTCTTCATTAGAATTCTAAAAGACATATAAACATTAGGTGTAATTAAGTATTGTTACTAAATAATTGGTGATCTCTTGTAAACTTCCATATAATTATGTGTTACAATTTTTTTTTATAACTTTCTAGCACCAAAAAAAAAAATTTGCCACATTAATAATTATAATTAATTATAAGTATATTATATACTATAAGGATTTAAAATAGTCGTCACTTATGTATATTTTGATTATTTTCTTATCAACTTGAGTAGTTACACAAATAATAGCTATAAAAATTAATTAATCTCATCACACATACAATATAAGTTCACAACATCACATTGTTATATTTCTATTTTTAAGATTTAGTAAGTGTTTATGCTTGCAAAAATTTTATAAGACTACAATAAGCAAAATTAATTGTCTGTAAAAACAAAAGATTATTTTTTTAAATCTTATTCAGAAATTCAAATATTTATTTTCATATATTACTGGCAAAGCCCGGAATTCCAGCCCTACCCTAGTATCTATAATTTGTAACGTGCCTCGTTGAAATAGTGAAGCCGGTGCTTATAAGATTTTGGGTAGTTTAAGGGAAACAAAACTTTCTATTTGACATGACAAAAGGAATCAGTACTTGCACAGCCTGAAGAAACCCGAAACAACAGCAAAACGTGCTACAGTTTTCACCAGAGCATCTTAAATTAACATGATAACATTAACCGGCATCAATCAAAAGATTACGGTGCTAAACACTAGTAAACATCATAAATCTACTAATTAGGGGTACCTGACCCACTGTTAGATAATATAATTTTTAAAAACTACATAAATATTTGTAATTCATTCGTAGGTCGGTCGATAATACAGTGCTCTATCAAAAACAACACCAAGTAAAAGAGGGGAAAAAAAAAAAACGAGAGAACACATCTGAAATTAGTTCCAACCACATACACAGCACAGGATAACGTTAAAACACACTAAAATGCCGTCGAGATCTGCCACCACACTGTGCCCCCCAGCAGCGACCAAAATTTACTCTCAGTTGCTGTCATGCCGAAATCCTAAGACTACAATAAAAAGGAAAGGGGAGAGGCGGCTGGTCCTGTGCACCTTACATGTTGTACACTCAATAGTTGTTTTGCCACAGTTGGTGAGAGGGCTGCTGAGTTGCACCCTGGGCCCCACCAGACAGGCTCACATCGCCAGGGTTCTGTTGGTGGTGGTGGTGGTGGTGGTCCTGGGCCCCAGTGGGCATCTGCGAGTGGTAGAAGTTGGGGTACCCGAGTGAATTTAGCTGGGATGGCTGCTGTCCCTGACGAAAGCCGCCATGCTGGGTTTGACCCTGGTAGCTGTAAAAGTTGCTAGCTGGCATTGTGGATAGAGTTCTTGAGCCAGCAGCTCCAGGAAGCCACATTGCCGGGTTCTCACTCTGTGAGAAAATCAAGTAAAAAATAAATTACAAAGCTGACAAGTTAATAAATGGCTCCTAGGTGAAAAAAATTGAAATAACAAAAAAGGTGTCATGTAATAACTAGCAAGAAATCAGACAATTTACCTGCTGCAGGGACATGTAGTGGCTCATATCCTTGTATTGAGAACTCAGTGCCTCATCAAACCCTAGACTGGTGCTTGCACCCGACCCACTTCCTGGGTTAGAAAAGTTACCAGGTATACTGCCTGATCCACCAAATGCCCCATACCCAGAAGCTACAGAAGAAGCCTGGGGTACGCTTGTAGAAGAAGAGACACTGCTTTTGTATTGAGGTAGAGTCGTATATTTTATCCCAGCATTTGGCACAGCAGCGGCAGACTGGTGGAAAGCACCGTTGCCTGTGTAGGGTTGCTGGAAGGCAGTGGAGGGTAGGTATGTGTAGCTCTGGGGAAGGAACGGGTAGCCTATTAGGTTTGCAAATGGGCCAAGAGGGAGAGTTGGTTGAGAATATGGGTGCACCGCTAGGGGTTGTGGCAGGGGAGGGCCAGTTGGTACATTTGTGCTTGCTAGGTTTTGTGTTTGGCTTTGGTTCTGGTTTTGTGTTTGCCCTGTAGGTTGCTGATTTGAGAAGACACCTTGCTTTGCTGCCTGAAATATTTCATAGTACAGTTAATAAAACCTCTTAACCATTCATTTTGTATAATTGTTTAGTCAATAAAATTTTTCCAAGCTGTAGCAGTCATGAGTTCATTATTAACTTGATTGTCATCTTTATCAAATTACCAGTTAATAAACTGATATGGTGCAGATTTATGCCATGAATCAAGGAACAAATATCTTGAGATACAAGGGGTATAGGAGTACCTCTTGCACAGAAATAGTAGATCCACTAGTAGACGGAACAGATGCCATGTATTTCCCAGGCATGGCTTGACTAGTGACAAGCTGAGAGAAAGGGAGATCAAAATCTCGAGAAGGTTGAGCTGTGGGTGCCAGTAAGCTACCATGCAATGAGTTTGCTTGCTGAAATACCAGAAGAAAATTGATGAGAGATTCAGAAAATCCAACCATGAGCACATTTATGCAACAAAAAAACATCTCGAGTTTAAAAGGCTAGCTCATATATTTGTTCTACATCTTTCAATTTACTTTGTTAACATTCTGCTCTCATTTCATGAAAACAACAAAAACAAAAATCAATGCTGGGTTATACTAGCAAGCAAAATAATCAGATTATCTTGAACTCCCACTAATTCTAAAGAGCATTTTTTGGAATAGCAATTGCAAACTGATACAAATAAGCAGGTGATTTATACTGAATGTAGCATTGCAGAATACCAAGAGGCTGGAGAAAGCCGAAAGATTTTGCAACTGTGTGTTGCCTTGAGGATAGCCGAACTCAACGCCACTAGGTTGTGCCGCACTGGGGAACCCATGGCTAGAGACTGATGGCACATTGTACTGTAGCCCATGGACAGCATCCTGTGCCTCATTTCTAAGAACATCAGGTTCTGATGCAGAAACTGTTGGCATTTCAAGAGAGTCGACTCTTGTCCCCAACCTTGCAGTAGCATTCTCAGGAGGTGATGATTTTAGTGGGCCATTGTTGTAGTACTCTTCGTTCCTGCAGATGGTTGCCATGGGGGAAAAAAGAAAAACAAGCCCATGTTAATGTCTGACAGCAAACAGAAAAAAAGATCTAGGTGACATCAACGTTCCGTATTTGGTTTTCCAAAGAAAATTATACCATTTATAATGTAAAACCAGTAAGCATAGCTTAAAACTAAAAATCTTGCTTCATAATGATGAATTTGTAACAACATCAAATGCAGAACTATTACAGTAAAGAGGACCTTGTACCTATTATCTGGCTGCTCCACTGTCAAAGGTTCTTCAACTGTAGGTGTAACCTCGGGAAGACTTTCAAGAGCTTTTTGTTGGAAAATGCCTGAAAATGCTCCTGAGCTGAAGCTGCCAAAGCTGAGATGTGCACAGTCAGCGTTAGAAACCTGCAAATGATCGGGGATTATTACTGCAGGGTTCTCTTCCTGAGTATTGTCATGTGTTAGTGGCTCGTCTTCGTGTAAGTTCAGTTGCTGGAAGTTGCCAGCAGCTGAGGCCACAGCATCTTCTTGGGCCTCCTCACCTGAATTCAAAATGAAAAGAATTAGGAATGATGTTTCAGTAACTGATGGTTTACAATCTGGATTGAGCAAGCCAAACATCAATAGTCACCATCTGACACACTGTAACTGTTTTTAAATAGATTTACCGATGCTTACTGATACTAATATAGAAATAATCAAAGCCTTAATGATTGGAGAACAACAGTACAATAGATTTAATAAGACTAATTATCTCTTTCAATGAAGGTATTAATTGCTACGGGTATATGCTCTGTAATTACCATCATGATGCTCAAAAGAGTGCCCTTGAGACTGGTATGCAGCTGCATTATTCAAAGCATCATCTAATTCAGCATTAATTTCAGACTCTTCTGCCTGGACCTGCACATCCGAGGTAGCAACCTGGCTGTATTGATTGTCAACATCTCCTTCCAAAGAACTAACACCAGCAGAAAAATCAGCTGTACCCGCTGATGGTTGATCAACAACAGTCCAATCATCACCAATTGAAACATCATGGGCAGCATTGTTAGTGGTTCCTGTAGAAGTTCCAACAGGTAGGGGATCTGGGACTGTAACTTGAGTTGCGGAAGGTTGAACTTGAGGTTGTGATTGACGTTGCGACTGTGTAGCCTCAGCAGGCGCAGCAGGAACCACTTTCGGGGCATGGCTGCTTGGCATGGCTGGGTATTGAGCGGCATAAGAACGGTCAGCAACAACTGGCGCTACCTGTGTGGTGGGTTTGGCTTGGGGCAACCCCCTTTTAACTATATCTGCCATCGACAGGTGTCCGTGTAGCCCACCTGACCAAGGACTTTGAAAACCAGATGGAGCTGGATGCGTCGACAGAGGTGGCCCATCATTCAGACCACTTGGCACTGGTGTTGTCGCGTTTACATTAGAGCTAAAAAAGAAAAGGAAGAAATAAAAGTTAGAAAGGAAATACGAAAGTTGATATACTGGAGTACAGTTCTAGGTTGAACAGTCTGAACTTGATAGTACCTTGATTTCTGATGTGAATTACTGGCACCTGCAGCAGGTCCCAAGATTGACGATGTATGATGTGAACTGGTATCATTCTCCTTTACTGCTGTAACCTTAGCCCGTGGTGCCTGGTTGTCTGAGGAACAAGGGAAATAACATCAGTCTATAGAATTCTTAGAAAAACCACAGAACAAATATGAATAAACAAATATAGTATTTATAGAGCAGAGCAGAATATATGCAGTGATACATCCATACCGTTCTTACCATTGGAGCTCGATTGATAATAAGCACTGCGAGACCCACGATCAGAGCTGATCCTAGATCCTCCTCGAGTGTTGTTATTAGCTGAGCGTGTCCTTGAATCTCCTCCGTCTTTGGTCTGCAAAAGTGATAATAGTGAATGGTGAGATTTGAGGAACATGAATGGAAACAATGTATGGAACATGAATAGAAACAAAAAAAGAAGGTAAAAATGGATAGAGACCTCCTTTTTCTTGTCTCGTTTGCTCTTGACTTCGCGGAAAGTATCTGCAGAAAGGAAAGGAAAGTAGATGTGAGACAGAGAGCAACATAAGATAGAAGGAAAGAGAGAAGATGAAAGAAAAGGTGGGTCTTTCTATTCTGGCACAATACTAGTAGCCCCAAAAATACAGTGGCATGGGTATGAAAGAATCAATCTTTTCCCTCCCTCGAATACCCAAGGGATGCAATAGAAGGAAAGATCTGCGCTTGGAGGCTTTGGCAAGTAATAAAGGCAAAACCCTAGTAGTAGCAGCAGCAGTGTGCGCAACAATAGAGAGCAGTAATGAATGAATAGAGAGGGAAGTAAGAAAGAAAGGAGAAAGGGGACCCTGGGAGAGGAGGCGATCGAGGGCGGATTCGGGGTCCATGTCGCAGTCCTTGAGAGTGGCGTAGATCTCGGCCTCGGGACAGTTGACGATCTCCTTGAGGCTCTGCACGAGCTTCCTGGCCGCCGCCGGGATGCCCGAGGACGAGGAGGAGGCCGCCGCCACCTTGCCGCTCATGGTGCCGCCCGACTGGAGGAAAACCAAACCAAACCCTACCCTACCCTACCCCTTTTCCTACGCCGCCGCTACCCTAGCTAGGCCGCACCGGATTCTTCTTGTCTTAATCGGATGGATGCGGCCGTCAAGGGAAGCGACTAAAGAGGAAGTAGTAAGGAGTACTAGTAATAGCAGTAGTGCTGGTATCGTATGGTATCCCTCGCTCGGCGGCCAAAACCCTTGTTGTTGTTGTCCTGCTGCTGCTGCTTCTTTGTTTTATTTTCCTCCTTTTTTCTATCAGAAACAAAAGAAAAGAAAAGAGGCCCACCCCCTGCCCTCCCACTTTTTATTATTATATATACAAATTACAAAACCCTCCCTTTGCTTTTCCTTTCCTTAGTTAGGGCTTGCTTCTGTCTGCCTTCGCAATCAGAGAGGAAAAATCAATCAATAAGAATTTAGAGATGGATTGATGGATGGATGGATAGATAGATGCGCAGCCTAATCTAATGACATGTTGTTGTTATGTTCTGCGACTGTACTTGTACTTGGTTCGTTGGGTCCGTTCGTTCGGTTGGGGTTGGGTTCGGTACTTGACTACTTGGGTTGGGTTGGGTTCGCCGGTTGGGGTTTTGGAGTGGTCGCCCGCCTACTCGCCTCGCCTTTCACTGTTACTGTTACTCGGCACTTTATTTACTAAACTTTACAGTCTTTACTGCAGCCAGCCAGCCAGCGGCACAGGATTCCACATCCTCTGTAGCGCTGCATTGTGTAGCGCGGAATGTGAAGCGTTAGATCATCTCGAGATCTGTGCTGGGTCGAACTCGAGATGATCTAACGGTTCACATTCCGCGCTACACAATGCAGCGCTACAGAGGATGCAGTGCAGTGCAGTTTGTTGTTGTATTGTATCAAGTATTAACTTAACGCGGTGCGGTGCGGTGGTGCGACCATTTCATTATCCTTAATTCTAACTAGCGCAGCGGATTGATTGGTTCTGTACCAGTACCTGTACAGTACGTCTAGCTGATGAACGTACGACCCCCGCCTGCACTCAGCCTCCTTAGATCCTCAATCCTCAGTCCTCAGTCCTTTCCTTGCTTCCATCCTTTTGACCTCCTCAGTCCTCATCCATCCCTTCCCTCACTCGCCCTAATCCTAATCGTACCGTCTCCTTCATTTTAAAATGTACTACAAAATATTATACTTCCATTTGGTTGGATGCTTCCAACACAGCTGCGCTATAAAGTTCCTGACAATTTTAAATGCACTCACAATTAATATGTTAACACATGCATTGACTCCACTTTTAAGTTACAAAAGGTTTGTACACTTATCTATACAGTGCTCCATGTAGGACTGTAAACGAATCGAATCAAATCGAATTTGAACCGAATCGAGCTGGAGCTAAACTGAATTGAACTAGTTCAAACTCAAATCGAGCTCCGAATCCATTCGAGCTCAATTATTATCACTTTATATTTATTTTTTCATATTATATATACCACATATAATTAGAGTTAAAATAAGTATATTATTTTGCTATTCTTTGATTATATAAACATATTACTCTATTTTTACTGATTATATATTTATAAAGATTGAAGCTCCCGGTCTACAGTGGAATGAATAGTAGTTCGGACATATCTAGGCCATTTATTGGTCGTTGACTTTAAATCTGGGCCATATGTTGTTTGAAGTAACTGTAGATGAACAATACTGCTTTATTAGCCATTTGATTTTGTACCGAATTTTATAATAAAGTATGATTAAAAAATTAATATTTTATTAATTCAACAATAAAATAAGTATATTTTGTTAATTAAATAATAAAATAGGTATATTATTATAAACAATCTTGACAAAATAGTTCAAAATACGTGTATATTACTATATATCGAGCTATTACGAATCGAATCCAAATCGAATCAAGAAAAAATTGAGCCGAGCTAAATCGAACTCGAGCTGACAAACAACCGAATCAAACTCGAGCAAATTACGAGCTATGAACTTTTTTGTCATCCCTAGCTCAATGATATATATTATTTTTCACAAATTGTTATTATATATGTTATAATTTTGTGAAAAATCATTTTTAATCCCTAAACTAATTTTGAAAAATCAAATTTGTCTTCAACTTTCTTTCACACCAACTTCATCATGAAACTTTACAGTCGAATTCAATTGATCCTCTCAGATTACTCTTTTTTATTAATCATATTATTTTTGCTATATTATTTTCCCATCTAGATTTTTAAAATTGTAGCACATATATATATCTGAGTTGATGAATTGACGTTGAGCGTTGTATGGAACGAGAGAAATATTAATTTTTTTGTTCTTCTTGAGGAAAAGAAATAATTAGGAGTTATCTACGACTGGAAGACTACCACTTTCCACAGCGACATCTCTCAGATTAGAATGAAAAAACCAATAGAGATTAACATGAAGGTTGCTGGACCAGTAGAATGATTGAAAACAACTAAACTAAACAAGGTTAATCAATTCATGCAATAACAGCCATACACGTTAACACATTCTTTTATTTATTTTTTGCATCAATTCCAGAAACACCTGCTTTTCCTTATCAAACTGAAGTGCAAAAGTCGCCCCATACAACTACAAGTTTTCCAATAGTAAAAATGAAATTATTAAACCTCAAATATTTGTTGGCAGCAACAGCCAACAATTTTTTTTTTTTTAAAAAAAAATTGAACTTCAAATATTAGATGTGGTTGAATTTATTTTTCTGCCTTTTTTTGTCTTTTAACTTACTGTATGACATGTCGATTTCTGACAGATCAAATATTTACGTTTTAGTGTATTCATTACGCACAAAATGAACAGATTAACTAGGAGAAGTGACCAGGCTCAAAAGTCGATCAGTTTTAGAAAAATCGAAAAACTGCAATGGTACATTTAATTTTGCTAGAAATTTTGAGCATGTTCTTTAAGAAAGAATTGGAGAAATTCTAGAGGTCCTTGCAACACAAACCACCAGCCAAACAAACGCCATATGGGCATATTACCTATCTACAATCATGAATTTCCTTTTCTCCTCTTATCTAAAACTGTTGATTACCATTGATAATCCTTAACTTGACAATCTTGACAATTTGATATTTCAAAAATTTGTAGAAAATCATATAAATTCTCAAAAATAGAAAAAAGTTCACGGAATTATTTCTTGACCTGTAGATTGATTATGTTTCCGATTATATTCAATTTAAGTTATATTTGATAGCCCTTCAAAGATCCGTTAAATTACAACCGTTAAAAAAACACAATTTTGATAAGCCACAAAACGATGTTCAAATTGATTGAAATTTGGAATACTATCGATCTACAAGTTAACTAATGCATTCATAAGTCTTTTTTCAATTTTAAGATTTTTTATGAATTTTTATAAATTTTTAAAATGTTTCATTGTTAAGATTATCAAAGTTAGCATTGTCAAGGTATCCCTCCTCTTATCTAAAATTGTTGATTACCATCCTTTTAAATTGTCCTGCTTTTAACACAACCAAGGTGCATAGACACCGATAAAACACAAGGAAATAAAGCAGCTATCTGAACCTACTACTCAGTAAGTACAAAACTTCAAAAGATTATTTTTAGATAATTGTTCAAAGCTCCTGTTGGTAAAAGCCTGCTTCAAGTATAAGTTATTTTTGAAGCTACATTCCTAGACATAGGCTATGAAGAGGCTAGTTTCTTCTTCCTAAGAAGATGCTCAGTATCGAGGGAATCGATTTTTGAAGCGAGGATGAAGTCATTTTCTGTTAGTCCTCCTGAAAAAGTAAATTGTTAGAAATCAATCAATACATGAAATATTCTTGTTTCTACAGGTTAAAACGATGAAAACATTAGTGATGTCTCTGGCTCAAAGAAAGATCAGCATGCTTCTAAGAAAATATGAGGGTAAAAGTGGAAGAGCTGGTAATATGGGTATAGAAAAACTAAGATTTACCATTCTTCAGGGACAGGGTGCACCTAAGTATGCGATTAAAAAAAATGGCGTTTTTTTATTGGGACACATATGGCACTATTGCTAAATTAATAGTTACAAAATAACGGAAAACAAAAAAAAAATAATAAACCAGAAAGTTTACCAACTGAATGGGTCCATATCTCAATTTTCACGTTATTCCAGCCAACCAAATGCAGATCAGGATGATGGCCTGAGAGATGTTTTAATCAAAAAATGATCTTAGTTTGGTATATGATATGTAAGTGCCAAAATATACAAGGTATAATATAAGCAACCAAGCGTGTGATTCCAATTCATCTACCTTGCAAAAGTTTAAAACACTCCAGGTTAATCTACCAAGCCCCGTATTTATGACAGGTGTTTCACAGATAAACACACATATTTTGTTGCATTCCAGATAGAACCCCTTAACTTGAATACAAAAATATAAGAAGCAAAAAGAGGTGCTAAAATAGCCACTACATTGAAGAAACAGGCAGAATGCATTCCTTGTGGTACACAGTACACACAAACATCGAAATGAATTCATACTGGTTCCAAAACCTGAAACCCAGCATATTACTCTTCCCAGTGACTCTCTTTTGTAGTTCAATTGGATCTTACACCAATAGGTTAGAGAGTTTTTAAATAACAGGCAAAATGCAGAATTAGAACTTATGTTGGGCACTTTTTGCAAATCAATCCGGCATATGCATGTTGTAGGGTGTCATTTGTACATAAATAAAGCATCTACTGTAATTAGTACAACTGCAAATACAAATTATGATATCCAGTGTACTTGCAATCACATATAATACGGACAACAACATACATAGGACAAGTCAACCTAACTTCAAGAAAAAAAAATGCATATTTTCACAGAGACCATATACCTTCAGCCTCGGCAACATTAGCTACGAGCTGAAAGAACTCAAGCCCTTTAGTAAAGCTTTTAACTTTCCATGAACGTTGCAATTTCATGACATCATTATCGTTTATTAGCTCCCAATTTTTGACCTACATTAGATGCAAATTTCTCATGCTTAGTGATGCCTTGCCAATCCAACAAATTTATAATGAAAGAACAATTACATTCCTCAGAGTGTCCTAGAAGCATATGTAAAAAATGCATTTACTCACCACTTTCTTCAAAATTCACCAAACAAATCGTCCTATGTTATCTATAAATTGCAGTATGGAACTAAAATTAAAGAAAGCAATTGATATTCCAATGTTTAGTGGTCCTACAAACTTTAGAACTAAATGCATATGATAATTGCTCCCCTAGAGGGGCATCACACGACTGACAACTAAAATTTTGATCGATACAGGTTCTGTACAATTCATAACTTTTTGAAAAAGTTTATAATTATAATTATAAAATTACTTCTATTATTAAGATATTAGAAAACTATTTTAGAGCTTAACTTGAGTAGACATACCAATGGAATGTACATATAACACAAGCATAAAGGGCGAAAAGGAAACCTGTTGAAGCAACTCCTTGGCTGATTCCATTGACATGGCATGGACATCCTTGGAACTACAAGGAACACACTTCTTCGAGGACAAATCCGAACCCTCCATCAGCTCTTCTCAATTTTTTTTTTTAAAAAAAGAAGAATGCATTAGTTCTATTACTACTATTATATAGTGATGGCATAGAAGATGATGATGATGATGATGATGATGATACCTTTGTCGGGCAAAGTAGAGAGAGCGCGGTAGGAATAGGATGGTCTAGATGTGAGGAGCGGTGGAAGATGGCGATCGGAAGAGCAGAGGCGCGAGAGGCATGCGGATCTTGAGTTGGCAGGCGAGGGACGAAGGGAGAGAGGGACCTAACGAGCGGAATCAGGTTAATAAGCTGCCATTAGGAAAGAAAAAAGAAAAGGAAAGAGACGCATACATGCTGTCACGTACAGTAGAAAGAGAAGAGCCGGCGGTGGAGCAGCGCAACCGCGGCAGCAACAGAAGCGCCGTCGATCTCATCCTCTGCGGCTCTGCCTGCCGTGCCGCTCCCGCCACCGCCCAACGCCTTCTCCCTTTACAAATCATAAATTTGGGCCAGCCCAGGTCTATTATATCAAGCCCAAGCCCATTCTTTCTTTCTATCGGCCCAAATCTCCCCTTCTTCATTCATGATCCGTCCTTGTGCATCTTTGAGTCATCGTCTCATCGATCAATGATCATGGTGTGTTAAATATACTTCAATCGACTTCTTTTCCATTTTGTTGCATTTATTAGCTTCATTACATGGAAAATGATACGGTGATACTTTGACATAATTAAACGAATTAATTATTCAACTTAATTTCAACTACTTATTATTAGTATGTTAAATATCTAGTATCAACTTAATATGCTTATCATAAGTTAATGTTAATATGGATATTTAGTATGTTAAACTGAATATTTAGTATGTCAAGTTGAATAATTAATTGTTTTTTTTATTTTAAACACAATATATGTTAAGTTAAAATAATTTGTAAGTTAATGTTAAGTTGAGTTAATTAGTATATTAACTTGAATAATTAATTAGTTTGACCATGTTAAATCATATGATATCCAATAATATCCTCAATGCTATCGCCCTATCCAATCACCCTATCCAGACCCTCGTATTACACGCAGGAGGCACGTCACACTTGCTTTCTCTATTTATTTTTCCTGGCACTTCACAGGCAGGAGGCACTTAACACGCAGGAGGGCACTTCACACGGGGCACAAATTGAAAGTCTAAGCACCTGTTGTTTCAAACAAAAAGGAGAAACAGTGAAACAGTGAGTAACATATGGAAGCCGGCTGCTTAACTGAGATGCCATTGACACCATGATAGCAAAGGTTTTGAATCAAAGCAAGACATACATCAAGCTTCCATTCAAGCACGGAGTGCCCTGAGCCCGAGACCGAAACTTGGTATTCTTATAGAGTTTCATCATTCCGCAGAACTATTGAGTAAAAGCGAAAACTGAAGAATGATAGAACACATGGATTTTGGAGGGAATCATGAAATTGTTTGGGACTATAAAGGTTTTGGTGTTGTTTGATAGGCCATCGGAGACGGAGAGATCTGAACCTGAAAGATGGAAGCTCCATTCATCTACTTCCATGTTATAACTCAGAAGGGACAGTTGATTAGCCACGCATATAAGCTGATGAACATATTAAAATGCACTAATGGAGAAAAACAGAAATGAGATTAAGATGGAGATGCCAGAAGAAACTTCATATAGCTCCAAGTCTCCAACTGATTTTCAAAGAAACCCACGACACCATATTACAGCATAGAAAACAAGCCTGATTTAAATTATTTCCTTTTGGGCAAATTCAACAAAACATCCAACCTATATTTTTTGAGTAAATCTGCCTAGGATAACAAAATTAAAAATAAAAAAAAATGTCCATCCATTTACATTCTTCAATTGAACTACCCTGAAAGATCAAACAAACCAACACACCATTAATGACCCAGAGAGACAAATAGCAGGAACCAAAAGCACAAACAACACACCATCCAAAATTCTTTGTGAAATAATATAGCAGTAGTTGAAAACTAGCATTTCAAAAGACAGCAAGAAATTAGTATCAGAATGCCCTCAGTAGATTACATTCATCATATGCTGAGATAAAATGTCAGCTAATTGGATGAATTTCCAACTTTAATAATGGGAGACTGCAGAATTTCTTTCGAGTACCAAATAGGCTCCAGAACAAACCAATGTGCAGGTTTGTGTACTAAAGCATGGGGAGAGCATACAGGTCAGGTCAGGTCTTGCCAGCTCTAGGCCAAAATCAGAAGCAGTGCTATACTTTTATGGTTAGAAATTATGACAGCGGATGTGAATTCAAAGTTCAAACAAGTAGGGGTGCAAACGGATCAGATAATTCTACAAATCTATGTTTTCTTTCTCTTCCCTTTCCTTCAACAATGGTGAGATGGAGCCCTACTTGCATCTCGATAGAAAACTAGCCTCACGCATACAAAAGAAAAGAAAAGAAAAAAACAGCCAAGGAACCAATAGGTCTGGATCTTACTGAATTAGGATATCATCACAGGGCTATTATAGCTGTAGAAATGCAGAATTGCAGTGTAAGGATTTGCACCCAAAATGAAAATCACATAATTTGTCATCAGAAATTACTAAGGTTATCAGAACTTTTCTCAGTTCTTATTGCAAGATTCAAGTTTCACAAGAAAAAGTTCTCAAAGAAAAGTGCGCCAATAAATAAAAGCAGGAGAAGTATTACCAAAAAGAAAATCAGGAGAAAATTAGCCAAGCAAAATGAACAATTTTAATATAGAGGTCAAAAAAGCACTATCACAAAGATTTTTTAAAAAAGCAGCAACAAAGAGTTAGAAAAAAATTGATAAATCTTAAACATCTCAGTCCATACACAATAGAAAATACAAGTTGCACCCCAAAGCACCCCAAAAATATAGTCATAGGTTCATTTGAAAAATGTTCTATAAGAAAAAGCGACAAAACCAAAATTCATCAAATAAACAGTAGAAAGTTGGTGTGTTGATGCCCTCAGAATGCTAATCATACCAACTCATAGTGGGTTATCCATTTGAGCAAAGAGCGAGCAAGCTTATCCTTTCAGTACCAAGCAGAACCAATTGCATCATCACACACTTATATGTGGGCTGTGCAAGAAAGGTGAAAGTGAGAAGGCAATGGATTTTGGTGATGACATGATTTCTAAGGAGCATGAGCCTGATATCATGACCTATAGCACTCTTATAGATGAGCAGTACAAAAACATACTTGACACATTTACCAAATAATCTTCACAATCATCCACAGTTGATTAATCAAAATTGAAGAATCAATTAATCAGAATCAAAGTAGGAGTCCGTATCTGCTATAGTAGTCCGTATCTGCTATAGTAGTGCATGCTGGGCACTTCAATGAATGCCAGAGGATATGAAATCACAAACAAAGTAGGAGTAATCGGCATATCTCAGACGGTGAGCCTCTTCCAACTCAAGCATTCTTTAAACCAAAATTACACCAATTGTTTCAATCCAAGTGGCAGTTTGTTTAAACTTTTTCTATAAGAAGGGCAATTTGTAAAATCTACCATTAATAATAACTAGCTATTAGTAACTGCTCACATCTCAAAAGATAAGCTCTGCTTTGCTTTGACTCCATGCTCAAAGAACAACCAACACAAGGCAAAGGGTTCTCTAGACTGGTATTATAACTTCATCACTGGGAATGGATAAGACAGCATTTACCATGATGCAAAAAGGGGCAAACAATTTAAGGAGAAAACATTATAAAAGAATGAAATGAAATAAATTCAGGAAAAAACCATGAATGAATACTGCACTGGCTTTGTACTTTAAATTTTATTAAGTAAAGCAAAGCGAAAGCTACATGAAGAGAAGAGGTCTTTTTGTACTATGTTATGTTGGTCTTTACTCTGTTATGCCAATTCACAATTATTTTCTATTATGGACCCAATGAAGTAAACATTAAATCAAGATAAACAGAATTTTGCAACTCTTTTATTTTTCCTCTTCTACAACTGATGATGAAACAAAATGTGTATTAGTTTTCAACCATTCTTACATGAGGAAAAGATACCAAAACAAATTAAACTCCAGATCATCGTCAAAAACAAAGAGTTTGGGAAACATATACAGATTAATCCTAGAAATTAGGCAGCTCTGCGTCAAGTCCTGTCATCACCACCGGTCAGAGACTAAATGACATATGTGACAGATGTAGTACAGGTACATCTCCTAAAATTTTTCAACTAAGCCCCTCTTTTTACACTGTTACATCACTTGAGAGCAGAAAGATGAAGGGTACCTCTGAGCCAGTCCGAACATGCCAAGCGTCCCCCCAGTGTGAACCATCAACACCTCCGTATCTGGTGGTTTATCTAGAGCAAGGGAGGCAGCAAGGTCCCATGCTGCCAAGGTGTAAATCGGATCCAAAGGCACTGCTGTCTGTTGTGCAATTTTACGGCACCTCTCTATTTCACCATTCAGTACCTTCCCAAACCTGAAATTTAACTTTGATATGTTACAGGCATATGGAACAAAATATTGGCAAGTGGGACGGGATGGTTAAAAGCTCAGTTTTACCATGTCAGCACCCAATTATAAGGTTCAAGTCCAAAATCAACCATTCACACTAGAATTTAGGGCCCTGCATGTCAAATTTTGGAATTTCCAGGGGCAGTAATGTAAACAAAAATCAAGAAATAAACTGTGTACTTTCTTGGCTGAAAGCGCTCGACCCAATTCAAAATCCCATGAGTGGCATCAGAGAAATCCAGTTCGGGAAAATCCACCTTGTAAACCCTTTTAAACATGGAAATTAAGCTTCTCTCTCTCTCCTTGTATGCTTCCAACGTATCAGCTAGCATCACACCAGTAACCTGCCATGGAAGCCTACAAGTTTGCAATCAATGAAAATGAAACAGTAGCGAAGCTACATTTTCCTAATTGGTTTCAATTGACCCCACTAAATTTGCCACCATCTCTTTGTATTTTGTCAATTGTTATTATATCAAAATTTTCCCTAAAATAAATAGAGTAACACCAAAGATAGAAAATTCTGGTTTTGACACCGAAATGAAACCATCATAGGATTAGGAGTAAAACTGATCATATTGGTACGAACCAGGGGGCTAATCTCAGAATAAGATGCCATACTTGTACAAACATGCAAAAGCTTTCCAAATTTTGTTCTTAAAATAGGAAAGGAAAGGGCCTGGTTACCATTATATGAAAACGCACCCCAAAAGATGAACTCCAAGCGCCATGCCAATGGCTGTCGCACCAGTGCCTGCATCAACTATAACATGAACTCGACTGCTGTTTTTGAACGGAGACGATTCAGAAAGGAACTTGACGAGCCGGACGGCACCTAATTAAACAAGAGTAGTGACGTTTAAAAAAAGAACCAATTGGAACTGACAATAGGTGCTCGATGCCTTTGAAGGATTATTACGATGTTGCATAAATTAACCTAGCAATGCAACCGCACTGGCAGCTCCTTCGTTAACAACGACAACTCTTCTATCAGCAGCGGCGAAACGCGGCTGTTGCAGCTCCAAGTTCGTGACATCATCGGCGGACAGAACAACGCCATCGGGACCGGCAAGTGCGGCGGCATAGTCATGCAGCATCTGAGCTCGGTGCGCGTAGAGCGATCTTGACGCGTAGGTGACGTGAGCAAACATGAGAGAGACGAGGTTGTATCCGGTGGGGACTCGGGGCTGCTCTCCCCTGAGCAGGAGGTGCGGGGCGATGTTCATCTCGGCACAGTAGACAGCTGCGCAGGAAGCAGTTAGTGTTAATTGGAGTGAGTAATTGATACAAAAGGGGAAGAATGAGGGAGGTTAGGTTACCGAGAGCAGCGGCGTGAGCGCTCTGGGAGCCGCCGCAGGAGACGGCATGAGTGGCGCGGGAGGAGCGGAGGAGGGGGAGGAGGGCGTCGAGCTTGCGCGCCTTGTTGCCGTTGGCGAGGGGGTGCAGGAGGTCGTCGCGGGCCAGGCGGAAGCAGTACCTGGGAGGATGAGGCTGATCTCCCTTGTGGTCTAGGTGGAGGAGGTTGGAGAAGGAGAGCTGGGAATGGGATGATGATGTTTGGGAGACGGAGATGGTGTGGATGGGGGTGAAGGGCGAGGGCAGGTGCCAGCGGGTGGACGACAGCAGCTGCTCGATGGACATTGAGGTCGCTGCAGCTGCAGCTCTGCCCACCCGCACCACGCACATCTCCTGCTCCTTGCTTTTCTTTTCCTATCCTATCAACATTCCTATGCTCCTATAGTAGGTACAGTCCTATAAAACCACTGTTCTGTTCCTAATCAAGAGAATTAGTTCTTGTCACCAGTTCACCATCAATCAAGACAATTAGTTCCAACAAGTAAACACAATTCTTACTTTTGCAAGATAACTATAATCTCAATTCTTAAGCTTGCAGCCTTCCGCATATACAAATTTTATTACTTCTCAGTTACACAATTCGCCCCTAATTACATTGCCTACATTATATTACTTATTATTATTGCTCACTCTCTGATATATTGTTTCCAACTTTGTAATTTCCAAATCCCTTTATCAAACACCGGCCTCAATTTATTATTTCACTCTCTAATATGCAAAACAATATAAATATCATCTCCAAAGCTTCTAACTTTTATTTTGCCATTAAATGGTGTTCTCTAATGGCTTATTTTTTGTATACCCTTTAACTCTTTCTTATTTTCTTATTTCTCCTTACACTCTTAAATATATCTTATTTGCCACTCAACTCTTACCATCTTTTCTTATTTACCCCTCTAATTACAATTGTAAATGTAATTATAATTATTTCTCCAATAACGGGTTGTTTATTCTTATAAATAGTAAAAAAGACGAAAGTACCCTCGTTGTTACATTCCTTCTTCTCTCTGTGATACAAATCGCATCCAATCCTTCCTTTGACTTGGCTCCTTGCATCTTTGTACAGTTCATTAGTCCAGCCAGCGTGCTCCCTCTTCCTCCCTCTCTCTCTCAAAACTTTTATCTTGCTTTACAATTGAATTTGGGACTTCCACTGCTACATCCGTGAGTACAGGAGATACATGACATTACTCAATAGAGGTGGAAAAATCTGACTCCACCTGAAAAAACCATCCCGACCCAATCCGACCTATGTTTTTGGGGAAATTCAAACTGACTCGAACCCAATCCGACCCGAGTTTCAGAGAAAGTCAAACTGACCTGAACATGACTCGAGTGAATAGAGCTGCAAAATCTTACCAGACCCGAAAAACCTGCCCAACTCAAACCCGACATTTCCATTACATCAAACTGACCCGATCCGAACCTGACCCGACAATCTGTCACCTCTGTTACTCAGCCAATCAAAGAACGGAATATTTGCTTCATAAAACATGGAAACATTTGAGGCTTTGTCAGAGTCTATTATTAGAAACAAAGTAATTTTTTTCTTTACAAGCTCAAGAGATTTTATTTGTTTATCAGTAAATGTGGCATTATTTGTCAAAGATTTGAATCGAGTAGAGGAATAGAAGGTGAACAAACTCATATACTCCATAATAAAACATGCAGTATTATTGATAATGAATCGAGGACCAATATGAGACGCAAGAAATGATGAGCCAAATGGAAGAAAAGTTCAGCAACCAAAAAATAAAATGATAAGATATATTTCATCAAAAAATAAAAGAGATAAAATGTACCACCAAACTGCTGGAGGCATTTGCTGAAAGAATTAAGAAATAGAAAAAAAAAAAAAAAAAGAAACGATGGAACAAAACCAAAGCTTAAAACTTTTAATTTTCTACCAATCCTGGAATCGTGAAAGACGTTTAACAGATGCTCCAACGAGCATGATGAAATCAAAAGGGCATTTTTGTCCAAATTATTTTAAGAAGTAAGTGATTATACAAATTTTAAGATGTAAGTATATTTGCGCTTACCATTTTAATTAGAAGGGTAAATAAGAAAGGATGGCAAGAGTTGAATGGCAACTAAGATATATTTAAGAGTGTAAGGAGAAATAAGAAAATGAAAGAGAGTTGAAGGGTATATAAAAAATTAAGCCTTCTCTAGACTAATTTCATCATACATGACAACAATGCTGACATGCTTACAAGCTAGAGTTTCAGTAGGTAGATGGCATTTATATGATGATAATCCAAGTACATGCACGCATATGGGCTGCTCAAGTCTCAAGCGCTTCCCATAGTTACAGAAGTCTCCCACGAAGCATGCTATATATATAGAGGGATCCATTCGCAATACTTCTTTGATAATCTTCACAATGATATTTTCAAAAGAATTGAAAAAACGTTCCAGATATACAGATAATATCAAAATAGATACCAGTTATAATACAAAATATATCCAAATTGAAACATTAACAAATTATCTTGAAATAATTAACGTATTAACTTGAAACATTGTAGTATTAAGTTGAATAATACAAATCATAAATTAAATCATCTACTTGAATCACTACTAAATCACATAAATATTACCTTAAAGTTGTTGAGAGAACTTATGAGAGCAAGATAAAGTGAAAGAGCAACAAAAGAGAAAATTATATCATTTGTGTTTCATTTTAATCTTATTAAGTTTCAGATTAACTTTATAGATGTTTTATTTTGATCACAATATGTTGCAGATTAACGTTGAATTAACTTTGTATGGTGGTATTTCCGACGGTATCTTTTGCGGTATCCCCATAGCATTTTCCTTGAAAAAAAATTATAAAAAATCTTTAAAATGAAAAGTAGCTTTGTGGAGGTATTATTTAAGTTATATAGATGGATAGTGTTTCAAAGTTTAATTAATTTTGAGTATTGTTGGATCTATTATCAAAACTTTATGCATTTTTTAACTGTTGTAGTTTAATGGATCTTTGAAAAGCCATCAAACAATTTAATTTTAATATAATTAGAAATGCAATCAATTGATTATGTTAAACAATACTTCCACAAAAAATTTTCTATTTTTTTTATTTTTCATGTTTTTTTTTTTAATTTATAAAATTTTTACTGTCAAGATAAACGTTGTCAGTGGATCCCTCCTCTTGAATTATACTAGATAAGAAGTACATTATAAAAAAGAAAATCAACATTTTAAAGTTATAAATTATTTAGCTCATTTCCTATATGAAAATATATAACACTTTAAATTCCCAATTTTTTTTTTTAAAAGAATTAGGTTGGTCTTGAATAATTAAAGAGTTATATATATATCGAACTAATCTAAAATGTGAACTACATGGATTTTGTAATTTAAATGTACTTTTTTGAAGAGATCAATTTCTTTCTTTTTCTTTGGAAATCTGTTGTAGTAGCTGCAAAATTCTTCAAGCAAAAAGAGAATGATCAGGACTTCTCTCGGAGCCAACTGAGCTATCAACTATATCTAGAACAGAAAATTTTCATATGAACAGGTCTGCTACCACCAGATGATGTTTTAGTTATTTATTTATTAATTTATTTTACTCATGAAGCGAGCTTAAGAACTGATATATAATATATGCAACAGTTGAAGGGTTCAAAACGCATGTACACGTACCCTACCCTGCTTGTTAAGTATGTATATAAAGAACACATGAAACAATATATAAATATACGTGATCAACAGTAAACACTGCAGTATATATTTCTCTACATCATATAACTAACCATGGCTTATTCCAGTATTTGTTTTGTGATGATCATGATTTTATTCCTTTCAGGTGCACATATATAGCAACCTATTTGAGCTAGCTGATAGGAATTTCACAACATGCTAGATAACAATTGATGTTATCTGTCATTGTTTCAGGGAGCACAGGGAGGCTAGTTCATGGAAGTGACAGCACAGGGAGGGTAGTTCATGCCACTGAGGTACTAATATTAACAGTAAATTGTATTCTATATTAGGGATCATGAAACGACAAGTATAAGCAAATAACAATCCATTTACTTTGTTGTTAAATTGAATAATGAATGCAGAAGACATGGTGCGTTGCAAAACCCAACGCCGACGAGACGAACCTAAAGAACAACATCGAGTTTGCTTGCTCCAAGGTGAACTGCTCGCCGATCGATCAAGGCGGGGCGTGCTACGACCCCGACAATTATGTATCTCAGGCATCGTTCGTCATGAACCTCTACTACCAAGCTGCTGGAGGAGGGTCCTGGGATTGCGATTTCGGGGGCACCGGCCTCATTACCACGACTGACCCCAGTTAGTCATTTTTACATGAAATGTTCAGTCTTTATTTTTGTTTGGAATTTGATTTGAAGAGTATTGATTTGCAAAAATGCCGGAAATCGGGTGGCTGAGCACAAATCAATATTTGAGCATAAGAAGTGATAGCATTACGTACGTAATGAATTGATGAATTTTTGATCTAATAGGTTACATTTGAAAATGGTTTTGCAGGTTATGGAAGCTGCCATTATGCTTAGCTTAGGTGAACTGAAGGATGTGGTGATACATAACATATATGAATAATGAATATGATGGGGATTAGAAAATATGGAGGAATTGGGAGAAATAAAATGATGAAATGGGTAGGATGAATAAGTAGGTTGGGGGTGGTTAAATATTAAGATTGATGTCATGATAGTTATGCAGTATGTAGGATGTATGTTGGAGAGAGATTCGTAATAAAATTATTGGAGCATAGCATAGCATAATAGCATAAAGAGAAACTTCTAGATGGTGCAGGAATAGGAATAGGAATACCGAATACAGGATGAAGCGCATGTTGGACAGTGACCTAACTGAAATTGAAATGAAATAATGATGGAACAGGGCTTACTCCCTACAGAACAAGTGTAGCATAATGATGTGAAATCGGTTTGGGGTGGTGTGGTGGTGGAAGTAGGCAGCGAGCGTCACTCAGCGATAAGCGGTTGTAGGTGAAAAAGGAAGGGTTGGGGCAGTAGGGCAGGGATGGGTGTAGTCAGAATCTCAGAATCTCAGTCCTCAGAGCAGCACTTTCATCCGTCTGTCGCTCGCTCGCTCGCTCCTTTCCTCACTTTTCCACACTCTCCTCTCCTCTCGTCTCCTCTCGTCGCGCCCAATCAAGAAGAGCACTCTCCGTCTCTCCCTCTTCCCTCCTCTCCTCTCCTCTCTTCCGTCGGATCCCATCCCATCCCATCCAATCCTATCCTATCCCCGCCCTTCTGAGTTCTGATCGATCTGATCATCCATGTAAGTTCTCTCTTGTCTTCTCTTCTCGCCCCCAATTCTCCCTCTCCCTTCTCCTATTCACTACTTATTCATCAGCTGCAGGTATTAATGCTTCCCTTCTCCTCAATTCCCCTATATGTGTCATGTATGTTGTTTGAGATGTATGATGTATGCTTCATTTCCTAATGCTACCTCCATTCATCGCCTTGCTTTCACAATTCATCCCTTGTATCACATTTGATTTCACTGTCCATTCCTCATATCCGTCACGACTCGTGCGCCTTCCTCTTCTCTTTTCTTCCATTTCTTCAGGCTTCTAATGCAGCTGCATTATTATATCTAGCTAGCTGATCATGGAACCACCTGCTGCTGCTGACAATGCCACGGATTCTCACAATTCCGGCAGCTCCAAGTTTCCCAAGCATGAATCCACCACCAGTAAACTTAGTCAGACCAAAGACGGTCCCCCCGTCAGCGACCTATGGAACGACGGTTTGATCTGCGCCTTCGAGTACGTCCCGGGCGACCTTCTCAAGAGACCATCTCCACGCAGGCACCCAACTCGCACACCCAAATCCCCCAATCATTCCTTACAGCCATCAAATGGGACCGACTTGCCAATGCCGAACCCCCAAGACCCAGCTGCCAAGTCCAAACCCTTATATGAGCGCAAGTGGGTCCCAATTGGCTGGTCCCGCATTGCCCAACTAGTGCAGAAGGTGCAGCCTGACATCAACTGGGCAGAACAGCAGATGGACTTTTCGGAAGATGAGGACGACTACACCGTTGCTGATGTCGCAGCTCCCTACTGGGAGCGCCCGGTCGGTCCCACATGGTGGTGTCATGTCGCAGCTAACCATCCCTCCGTCGATACGTGGCTCGCTAGTGCTCAGTGGTTGCATCCGGCAATTGCAACTGCACTTAGAGATGAGAACCGCCTCATCAGTGATCGCATGAAGCACCTCCTTTATGAGGTTTCTTTTTTTATTCCCTTCAATAGTTACTTTAATTGCTTATAACATCAGGACCTTTGCAAAAGGTGCATGAACCGAAAGTCTAGAGGTTTGTCAAAAGTTTATGACTTCTCCTTGTCAGAAACCAGTGCAATATCCCTTGGTACGTAGAAAAGTTTACCAATTTATCTTTACCAGGATAGCAGTCAGGTGGCTTCACCCCATTATGCAACAAAGAAAGTCTAATTTAGGATAGTTAACGAATAATATATGTAATAACTGAAAAGTGCTGATGCTACAATTTCCTTTTGTCTGATTGCTACTTCTGTTTCTAATAAGCAACCTATTTAATGGAACCTACCTGACACTAGCCATTCAGGTCCCAGTAAGAGTTGCTGGAGGTCTGTTATTCGAACTATTGGGTCAATCTGTTGGCGACCCGCTTCATGAAGAAGAGGACATACCAATTGTGCTCCGTTGCTGGCAAGCACAAAATTTTCTGGTATCTGCAATGCATGTGAAGGGCACACCTTCCAATTTGAACGTTCTTGGGATTACTGAAGTCCTGGTACAGACCTAAACTCTTTGAAGCATTTTTCAATAGTGATGGTATCTATGATTTTGTGAGCAGTCTCTGGTTCATTAATTGAAGTTCCTTCCAGCAAATTAATTAATCGTATAGCCTCAGCGATGGCAATTTTTCTAAGTGGGATGATTAGAGAGATGCTAAATTGCAAAGATACCTTTTTTGGTATAAGAATCATGTTTTTGTTGGACCGAAAGAAGGGTGGACAATTTTTGGATGAATAAAATTTTTTTGTGCAATAACTGTTATAAAGTATGTTCATTGTTACTGTAACAATTCATTCAGGAACTACTGCTAGCTGGGGGAAGTCAAGCTCCAAGATCAGTTCATGAAGTGATAGCACATTTGACTTGCCGCTTGTCCCGATGGGATGATAGGTAAAATAGTTCTGAAGATACATATAATTCCTTAGAGATGGAGCTGACTGAGACTGCATTGTTTTTTTATATTTTGGTGATATAAGTTTTCCTGTTTACTAAATCTAATGGTAAGTTGTGAACACAAGTTTCTTTTTATTACTTCAGGCTATTCAGGAAGTATGCATTTGGGGAGGCAGATGAAATTGAGCTAAAGTTTGTCAACAGGTACTATTTCCTGGTTAATATATACAAAATTCTCTCTCTTTTTTTTCCCTTTTTTTTCTTTTTTGCAGAAGACACCTAATACTTCCTCATAATCAGATTTTTTGTGATATTTGTGAATTAATTGTAGTAACTAGGTAGTTGTGATGGAAGATAATAATTACACTGAAATATTGTCCCTAACTTCAATGAAACCTTAAGGGTATTAAATATCGTCATTTGCATGGACCTAGTTTTTGAAATTTAAGGTTATTAAATATTAATTGTTATATCATCATTACTTTTGCTATCAGGAGGAATTATGAAGATCTAAATCTACTGAGTATAATACTAAACCAAGAAATTAAGAGACTGGCTACTCAGGTAAAGTCCTGTCAGCAATAGTCTTGATTTGGAAGAAATTGGATATTGAAGAACTGTTTCTTGTATATTTCCATTCCATAGTGGTTGCTTATGCAAATTGATACAAAATGAAATAACCAAATATCACTGAGAAACTTGCATTTTTTTTTTCCGTTCAGAATGGTTCTTCTATGCCAAAAAAAACTATTTTAATTCATTAATTGTTATTTGTCTTTTTTTTTTATCTCTGTTAGGTTATCAGGGTGAAGTGGTCTTTGCATGCAAGAGAGGAGATCGTTTATGAACTGATCCAACACCTGAGAGGAAACACAACAAGAACCATCTTAGAAGGCATAAAGAAAAGTACAAGAGGCATGCTAGAAGAGCAAGAGGCTGTGCGAGGCCGACTTTTTACAATCCAGGATGTCATGCAGAGCACTGTTCGTGCTTGGTTACAGGCAAGAATTTGCTTATCTCATTTCAGCATCAGTACTAAATTGAACAACTTGTACCAGCAAGTGAACAGCTGCCAGTCAATCCTCTTTTTGCTTGCTTATTGTTTAATTTTTTTTTCCTTAGTTATGCTTTCTCAATTGAGGTGTATGAGCTTACATATCCTCTAATTGACCAACTTATCCAGGATAGAAGCCTCCGAGTATCACACAACCTAGGGATCTTTGGGGGTTGTGGTTTGGTTCTCTCCATAATCACCGGTCTGTTTGGAATAAATGTGGATGGAATACCTGGAGCACAGAACACACCATATGCATTTGGCCTGTTCACGGGCTTGCTTTTTTTGCTTGGAATTATACTGATTGGTATTGGCATGATCTATCTCGGGCTTCAGAATCCGATTTCAGAAGAGAAGGTGAAAGTTAGGAAACTGGAGTTACAACAATTGGTCAACATGTTTCAACATGATGCTGAACATCACGCTAAGGTCAGAGAAGGTGTGAGTAGGCATGGTGCAACACCGAATTCATCTGGTAATTTGTCTGACGCTGATTATATTCTTATCCAGTGATGGTAGAATTGGTTCCTTACAATGTGAATGGGCTAAAAGGCATCAAGGATGATAAGGGATTGAGGGAGTATATGCATTTTTTTTTTCTTTTGTACTGACCAAATTTTGGATCAGATACCTGAAAGTAGTAAACAATAACGTTGTATGGCCATATAAAATGTAATAGTGCAATACCATTTCTGACCAAGTTGCCGAGATATGTTATCAATGATGTGGGTCATACAACAGCTAAACCACCTGTACAAAAATTTTGAAATTTTGAAATTTTTTTTTTTTACAGAGTAGGAACAAGGACCATATCCTTAAAAAATTGAAAAACAACTGACAAATCGAATTATGAACAATTTCTCTAAAATACACAACAATTGTGAATGGCTGGCATCTGTCAGACTCGAAAGCCGAAGCGCACGAAAAACCAACAAAACTCAGCCACAAGAACTACAGCCTCTACAGCGTATCGCACACTGAAGATGAATTGAAAGAACATCTCATCCAAAAAATCGATTAGCCGTCGATCCAAACGGGTCAGCCACTTCCACCACACCGACAAGTAGTTCTTGGGTCGATGCAAAGACCGTCTCGCCTTGCTCTTCGGTTGGTGCTTCAACTGTCTCTCCTTGCTCTTGAGCACCCCCATCTTTCGCAAAAGAGAACTGGACTCGTTGCTCATTGCTGCGATCACCGGAATGAATCAGTCTGTCTTTCTAGCTTGGTTTTTCAGAATGACTTGAGATAGTCATACCAGCTGGTTTGCAGAATCCATTTATATTGGTCAGTCTTCACTGCCAAGGTCCTGAGATGGAGAGGGAATGGAAGTTTCTCATGGTTAAGATGATAGAATCCTCTCAAGTTCCTCTTAGAACTGGAGACCTCCTTTTCAATGATGTCTATGTGAATCTGCTGAGACTTGAGGAAGCCTAGTCTCTAGGTTGGTCAGCTTTAATTGATGTGAAATGGAGAAGATAGAGATCTCATTAAACTAATTCTAGACGCACTATTGGACTGGCGGAAAATTAGTTAGCTCAACGCGCATCTTTAGTTTTTGTGTTTGGTACACCATTTGAATGCATAGCAAAGCATCTCATTTTTGACTTGGCTTGAAGACCCTATTATTAAAGTACTTGAAAGCAGGGTCAATTAATTTACTGAATCCATTATTTTCTCACGAGCTGACCTTGCCAAGATAAATCAATGTATAAATAAAACAAGGGATTGTAACTAATTTGTTACTTTTACCTGCGGATCGTATAATTAATTAGCTGAATAAATCATACGTCGTATGCGTATGCATGATTATTGAATTGAACATGTTGTTGTTGTGTTTTTTCTTTTCTTTTGTTTTTTTGAGTGAAATTGTACATGTTGTTGACTGGGCAGTTGAGAAAGAACAGTAAAATTCATTGAACAGTACAGAGGAGAGAATTGAGCTAATGAGCTGACATTTCAATACATGTAATAAAAAAATAATTGTACTTATCACAATATCACCTAGGCTAGGATTAGGAACCCAAACTAGAAGCAGAAGGTGAGGCATCTATGATCTATCTAGTATTCTATTTCTAGATCTAGTGGTTGCTTGCTTGCTAGACAATCCTAATCCAGAAGACGGCTCAAATGATGAATTAACATACAGCAGGATTCATTTGGACGGAAAAGAAAAAAAAAAGGGACTCTAGAAGCTAACAAACGTGATTTACATTTGACACTTGACAGTACTAGCTGACCGTTGGATGAGGATTTAACAATTAGGATCTGATGGTTTGACAATTGACACTATGACAGCTGCACTGATTAAAAAATGAGCACACCTGAAAAATCATATTCATGTGGATGCAAACTGGAGTACATCATTCTTCAACTAATCAACCCCTTTTAAGTTTAAGATGCGTACAATTTTGACCAGATAGACTCAGTACACACCAAAACCTCATCAATCGTCATTATGAGGATAAGGCCTTCTTCCTCATTTTATGGAAAGCTTTCTGTTCTGCTATATGCTATTAATGCTAGTAATGCTAATAATGCTATGCTATTTTGTTCAGATGTTCTGGAATCTGGACCCGCCCAATCACCCCATCCATCATTATCCTAAAGGAAAATGCTATGGGATACCGCAAAAGATACCGTCGAGGATACCACCATACCAAGTTAATTTAACGTTAATCTACAACATGTTGCGATCAAAATGAAACATCTATAAAGTTAATCTGAAACTTTTAATGAGATTAAAATGAAACAGAAATGATATAATTTTCTCTTTTGTTGCTTTTTCACTTCACCTTGCTCCCATACGTTCTCTCAACAACTTTAAGGTAATATTTATGTGATTTAGTAGTGATTCAAGTAGATGATTTAATTTATGATTTGTGTTATTCAACTTTGTTAAGATGAGCAACGCTGAGCCCATAAGCCCAACCCAAAAAGGTCCAAGGCCCATATACAAGAATTATCTAGAATTATGGAGATAATAGATATTTATTAGGAATATTCTAGAGACAAGAAAAATATCTCAAGTCTAGAATATACTTGAGAAATATCTTGAGAAAAATATCTTGTATCTAGAATTATCCACCACCCTCCATAGAACTAGTATAAATAGGGGTGTGGAGTTGGATGAAGCAAACCAAGCAATCAAGCAAGGTTAGAGCCACATTCTATTGTAAGAGTCTTAGTAGTTAGGTTGGAGGTTAGGATTGTAGTAAGAAGCTAGGGTTATATGAAGGTTTAGTATTTGAGTAGTAGTAGTTGTAACAATATTTTGAGATATAATAGAAAATATTGTTATAGCTAGTGCCTCCATACTCAACAATCTGGTATCAGAGCCGGTGTTGTCGGAGCTTGTTCAGAGTCGGCGGTAGGGGTCAAGCATATAGCCGGAGTTCTGTCGGTATTCCGCCAGTCAGTACAGTAGTATCGACAAGTTGTCGAAGGAGCCGCAGCTTGACGACAGTCCGGGACTGCAAAGTGCGGAGGAGGAGAAATCTTCAAGAAGGCTTACTAGACGCCGGGCGACCTAGTTGAAGCCATGGATTTCTCAGGTACGATTGGTGGAATGAAGAAATTGAATACTAGTAATTATATATATTGGAAGGCATGCATAGAGTCCTACCTCCAAGGGCAGGACCTATGGGAGGTAGTAGGCGGGTCTGAGACAACCCCGCCGGAAGTTGATACCGTAGAAGAGACGGTATTGGAACAGGTTGCTGACCCCAAAACGAAAAAGAAGAAGGCTTCAGAGAAGCCAGCCGAAACTCTGTCCGTGGAGAAGCAAGCCGAAGCTCTGCGGAAATGGCGAATCAAGGCCGGGAAGGCAATGTTTGTACTCAGGACAGCCGTTGAAGACGAGCTACTGGAGTACATCAGAGAAGCGCCCACGCCGAAGGTAGCCTGGGATACCCTAGCAACACTCTTCTCAAAGAAGAACGACGCGCGCCTCCAACTACTTGAGAAGGAACTCATGACAATCTCACAAGGTAACATGATGATTAACCATTACTTTACGAAAGTAAAATCTCTTTGTAGTGATATTGCTCAGATAGACCCTGAAGAGAAGATCAGCGAGCAAAGGATGAGAAGGATTCTCATCAATGGGCTAAGACCCGAGTATAGCGGGTTCATAGCAGCCATCCGAGGTTGGCCAACGCAGCCAACACTATTGGAGCTGGAGAATATGCTCGCAAACCAGGAGGCTCTAGCGAAGCAAATGGCCGGAGTCTCGTTGAAGCAAGAAGAAGAGGCCTTGTTCAGCAACCGAAAGACGGGTCGACCTGACCGAAAGTCAAGAGGTAGACCCGAAGGAAGGTCTAGCCAGCAACGAAGGCCTAAAGAGAAGACTAATTCTTCAGGGGGAGCTCGAGACTCATCCGATGACGATCGGTGTTATAATTGTGGCAAAAGAGGGCATTATGCACGAGATTGCTGGCGTAAGAAGAAGAAAGGCCATGGTAATGTGGCAACCTCAAGAAGCCAAGACATAGTCCATGAGAGCAGTAGTTGTGAAGAAGAGTGGGATGCAGAAGTAGCACTCACGGCTGCAATCGTGGATGATGAAGAAAGCCTCGCGGTGACCACAGTGGAGATGATGCCGGAGGAGGTCCCATATGAAGAAGATTGGGACACAGTGGCGACTGTTGGAATACAGTCGGTAGTTGGCATAGAGGTTGCCGACAGTGATGAATCAGAGGAAGAGGAGTTTGACATGGAGTCGTGGCCGATCAAAGATGAAGAAAATGCCATAGAAGATGAAGAAGAGATCGATATCGAGGCTTGGCCCATCAACAATATACGAGACATTGTAGAAGTTGATGAGCTTGAGGAAGAAGACATCGATTCGCGGTCCTTCATCAATGGCATAGATGTCGAGGAGGCCAGTGATCTCGAGGTGGAAGAGATCAATTTCGAGTCATCGTTCTTCATGGAAGATACCGAAGATGTCAAAGAAGTAAGTAAGCTTGACTTTGAGTCATTACCTTTTAAAGAACCAATTAAAGAATTGCTCGATGAGGAGACCAAAGTCATAAAGGAGGTCGGAACTATGAGTTGCGTCGTGGCGGATGAAGAGAAGCCTCAAGAGAACGATGGGGTGGAAACCATCACTGAGGAAGGTGATGCTGATGAGATGACACATAGGAGTGTCGGTGATAGACAGATAATCTTGCAAGGAGATGCAACACGTCAAGTGATCCGCAGAGGAGTATCCATTCGACGAGAACCAGTGCCAAGGCTGGTACTGAATCAGAGTCCCGAAGTAAAGAATCGAGAAGTTCAGCTACAAGCAATTGAGCCGTGCCGATCAAGAAGTAAAGAATCAAAAAGTTCGACCGCAAATAAGCATAACGATCCGGATGGACGCGGAGTGCCAAAGTTCAGAGCAACACCGAGTCAGCGTTGAGGGGGAGTGTTAAGATGAGCAACGCTGAGCCCATAAGCCCAACCCAAAAAGGTCCAAGGCCCATATACAAGAATTATCTAGAATTATGGAGATAATAGATATTTATTAGGAATATTCTAGAGACAAGAAAAATATCTCAAGTCTAGAATATACTTGAGAAATATCTTGAGAAAAATATCTTGTATCTAGAATTATCCACCACCCTCCATAGAACTAGTATAAATAGGGGTGTGGAGTTGGATGAAGCAAACCAAGCAATCAAGCAAGGTTAGAGCCACATTCTATTGTAAGAGTCTTAGTAGTTAGGTTGGAGGTTAGGATTGTAGTAAGAAGCTAGGGTTATATGGAGGTTTAGTATTTGAGTAGTAGTTGTTGTAACAATATTTTGAGTTATAATAAAAAATATTGTTATAGCTAGTGCCTCCATACTCAACAAACTTAATACTACAATATTTCAAGTTAATGCGTTAATTGTTTCAAGATAATTTGTTAATGTTTCAATTTAGACATATTTTGAAAGATCATGGTATCCCCGAAGGTATCTCTAGTGGTATCCGAATATCTGGATTGTATCCTAAATTCTCAGGAAATAAAAAAAAAGGAAAGCATCATAGACATGTTATTGATCTTAATGCTATATGATATGTGCGATTTTAGCGAAGTCGTTGTTCATTGAACATCCTGCGTCTATTGAAAAATTGTTCAAACATGTATAGATGTGTACGGAATGTAACAGATACATCTCGAAATATAACATATGAACACTATAAATAGTTTTTCTATAGACGCTAGGTATTACTCTATCCTAAAATAAAAAATATTAAAAATAAATATATATATCTTTCATCAATACATCTTACTAAATAAATATCATAGACATGTTATTGATCTTGATGATGCGCAATATATGTACGATTTTAGTGAAGTCGTTATTCATTATATATGAAGTAATACTTGTCCTGCTTCCAAACAAAAAAAAAAAAAATGTTAGAATTGTGCATATTAAGTTTCATGGTACAATTATTCAAACATACCCTTTTCTATATTGAAACTTTGTAAAAAAAATTTTCTATCTTTTTATTTAATTTACATTTAGGTAAATTCTCTCTTTTATCTTATTTGTATCAATTTTTTTAATTTGGATAATAAATTTTACATGATATTATGTTTTCCTGCTCCTCCAAACAATAATATTCCATTAAGCCAATAAGTTAGTTAGATTTAATTTCGTTTCATATTTATGTATTTTTATATACTAGTAGCCTCTAATTTCATGTAAAATTCATCAATCTAATGCCCAACAACAAACTAAATTCTAAATGACTTTTCCAAGCCATATATAATTCGATCATGCAACAGCCTAAAATAAAATATTATAAATGTGAAAAAAAAAACACTTGAAAATTCCTCCATATTCCATTCTAGAGTTGTGTTTAAGTAGTAAAATAAATTATGGCAAAAACTAAGAAGCAACAAACAAGAAAGTTTCTGACTTTCTGTCGTGAAATTGACATGATAGTGTTTTTTCACGTGATCACCAAAATAATGGCTCTGTTTCCCACTGAAAATTCGTTACAAAAGGAACCATTCTTTGTTCTTTTTGTCAGAAACCTTTCTTGTTCAGTTGTTTTGTTTCTTCTCTTCTCAGAAAAGAAACGGTTACATTTGTCTGCACAAGTGACATCCCAAAACAGCACTGTCATTTTGATTTCATTCTACCGTTTCACCCGCAGTAAATGGGCACTAATTATTATCAGTAATTTTATCATTTTGTAACTTACCCCATCTAATTAGTAATTTTTACTAATTACTAATCCAATTAGTGCATAATGGGTCCCTGCATGGCTGCACTAATCAATTCATCATTATTCATAGAATTAGAAACAAATGAGAAAAAATAGGAAAGAGTAAAGGGCAGTCCACTCCACTTTGGCAAGTCCCAAAGTAGAAACCATGCATGATAACATGACATACATGGCCACTAAGGCCTTCTATATGTACCAGTGTATGTACCAGTGTACCAGTGAGAAGCAAGGCTGGTTGGGTTCTATGTTGCAATCTACACACAACCAAAGGTGGAGCTTTCATATATATATAATGTACAAAGAGAAACATCTTGCGTCCATAGAAATATTGTCCATACGTCCATAGATGGGTACAGAATGTAACAGATACACCCTAAAATGTAACAGATACATCCCAAAATATAACCTATGGACGCTAGGTACGTATTACTCAATGTACAAGATGTTATGTCGCATTATTATTGCACATAACATACCTGACCTTACTGATAAAATCAGTGACATATTTGCAACAAAGGATCAGGTTTAACTTCCCTCCCAAAAATAGCCGTTAGTGCCTGCTCTTCTTCCCCTTGTTTAAGCCATTCCATTCCATTCCCTCTTACCCTATTTAAGTAGAGCACTTGTGCTTCATCAGTACATCACAAATCCATTTAATTCTGTTCAAGTTCTCTTTCTCTCCATCTCCCTTCTCCCATACATCTTTCAGAGAGTGTTAATTTCCATGGAGGGAGTTTTGAAGAGTCTCAGTTCAATCCTCCTACTCCTCTTCCTCATCTCTGGTACTTATAATTGGCAATATGTTACATCTTCAGAAATTGTTATCAGATTACTGCAATTACTTGAGCACCCAACTGCCAATTATATCCTGTTTTTTCACTGTAGACTTCATTGTTATTTTATATATATTGCTTAATTTGTCCACTGTTTTATTTTAGTTACTAATTTTTGTAATATTGTTTTTATAATTCATGTAATATGTATGTTTTATTTGTGTTCATCAGGAGTGGTGGCAACCTCAGAGTCAGAGGTTTATAATGTATGAAATACAGTTCAATTCTCACACATCACAAAATTCCTTAAATTCATCATGCAATACATGTATTTTCACAAATTTCACAGAAACTAAACAAATGCAGGGAATGACATGGTGCGTGGCGAAGCCTTCGACCGCAGAGATAGCCCTGGTCGACAACATAGGCTACGCATGCTCGATGGTCGACTGCACCATCCTGCAGGAGGGGAATGCGTGTTATTACCCCAACAACAACATCTCTCACGCTTCCGTCGCTATGAATCTGTACTACCAGACCCGCGGTCGCAACAACTGGAACTGCGACTTCGCCAGCACCGGCCTCATAGTTGCTACTGACCCAAGTAAGTGAATCAACATATATACTGTTGATTAATTAGTAATTAATCTGCTTGTAATTCATTATGCATTTTGTATAGAAAATAATTAATTGTGGCACTTAATCTGCTATTGATTAGTTTAATTGTAGCACATGAAACGCCCTGCAATTAAACATTGATTAGTCGTGAATTAATGATTGTTTTTTGTGGTTATTTTTCAGGTTTCGGAAGCTGCGTTTATCTGGCTGCTAACTATTAACTAAATAAGCAATTAAGATAATGAATTATATATTTAGGATTATCTTTAGTTAAAGGGTAGTAACTAGTAATTATTGTGTAGTAATTAACTGAAATATATATGGAGTGTGATCTTAGTTCTCCTCACTGCTGCAATATTATGTGCCTGATTTAAAAAATTGTTATGGAACGGTGAAAGTGTGTGACAATTTGTTATACTTTCCTGTGTTAATTTTAATCAGTTGATACATTTTGTCGATCAGAAAACAAACAAAAAAATTGATTCAGAAATTCATTTAGTGACCGGTGAATTACATTTCGCGGCCATGATTAAAGGGAGAAGATCGATGTTTCACTTCTTATACCAATTTCTCGTTTTTAAAAATCTCAAACAAATAGAAATTTTTAAAAATGGAATTTTATTTTATCCTATAAAATTTTGATATAAAGAAATTATCAAACCATATAAATCGAATATTTGAAGCACGAATGGAATTTTTAACGGGTGCAACTAAGGCAAGTTTGTTTGTATGACAATAATTAGTGGAGTCAAATAAGGCAAATTTCGTAATATATTTTCGATTTACATATCACATTTCTTTGAAATCCATAGCATAGAATCCACCTAGTAAATATTGTTATAAAAATTTAATGGAGGTAAAAGACTTGATTTTATATTGTGAAATTAATCACCCTAATAGCTGGTAGGCTGAAAGATGAAGCAACGCTTCATACTTGAATGGCAATAATACAAATTAATGCTACGAACTTTATTAATCATGTCTATTGCAAGCAGTATTAATTCTGTTTAAAGTTTTGAACTTTCCAATTTGACATCTAAATATTCATATTCATATTCTTTATTTAATTTTTGTTATCCCATCAATACTTTATTTTAATAAAAAATGTCCATTCAACTTGTTACTCGCAAAAAAAGTTACTTGTCATAGCATTCATAGGAAAAAAAGCTCTTTGCCTCTTATATTGCACTCTTTTGCAATGAAGCTATGAAGGACATTTGATTAATTATGTAGTCTTTAAGTAAAATAGATAGGTCAAATAATTTTTATTAAGAAGCTAATAACATAAAAAATTAAACAATGGAGATATGAGCAATTTATTTAGGAAAATTTTAATGTGGATTTTGGATAAAAAGTTTGAAACTTTTATCGGGCATACCGACAATTAACCCTAATAAATAAATAAAGCAATATGCATGAAATGGTATGGTATGTTGCCATGCCTAGCTTTAATATTACTAGAGCTGTGAATCGGGGCTTCGCCCCGAAAAAAAAATTACATAAATTAACAAATATTAAAGATAAATAGATATTTTTCATAAATATATTTTATTAGATAAATATTGGACTTAATATATTTTCTATATAATATATTTTTAGTTACATCTCAATTTATATAAAAGAATATAAAGAGTTGCAAATATTTTGAGTTTTAAATTGTTCTTTACTTCTTTAGGTACATCATGATATTATTTCTTTAATAAAAAATTAAATTGAGTCATTCGATTAAGATAAATGAAGAGAGAGAAACAAAATCAATGGTTGAGATGAATGATGATGTGGCATAGCTAAAATGCTTGGAAGTTAATCCCTCTTTCTAGAGTATGAATTCTGAAGATGATAAAATCTATACTCTAGAAAGATTGGTAACACTCCAAGCACATCAACTATACCACATCATCAACATTATTAACCATTGATTTTGTTTAAATATTTTCATCTACTTTGATCCAATGATTTATATGTATTCTCTCTCCCCATTTAATAAGATGAATGTAATATGTCTAAAACAAAATTTAACTTTTAAAATGGTCCAACATTTATGTTTTGTTATTTATAAATTTTTACATTATTATTATTATTATTATTATTATTATTATTATTAATCATATCAAAAATTCGATATGTCGTTCATTTTTTTAAAATAAATGTTTTGAATTTATAAGTTTTATTATTTATTTGATATCATATTTTGGGCAAAGCCCGAGTTCCAGCTCTAGTGTAAAGAACACATGAATAGAAGGGAATGCTGTTATTAGGGAATTTGAAGAGAAAAAGCATTGTTGAGTATTAATTGAGAGAGCAGAATTTGTGCTGGTTGCTGCCATGGGCATGCCAATGCAGCGAGCAACGCTTTTGCTTCAAAGTTTGAAACTTTGAATGAATGGAGGAGGAAAAGAAAGAAAGGAAGAAAGGAAGGAAGGAAGCGCCACTTCGCTGTCTGAGAGGGACACGTGCCTATTCCCTGCCGCTTCTAGTTCTCCATCCCTTCCTTCCTTTTTCTTTTTCAATAAAACAATTTTGCACAAGAACGCGAGGCGAGACGGAGAGAAACAGACACAGACTCAGAAATCCATCCGTCGAATTGCAATTGTTGTCTGCTCTTATAACCCAGGCTAGGGTTTCTTCTTCTTTCCGATCAGAAGAGAAGGAGGAGGAGGAGGATTGATTGGAAATGAAAGGCATACCCGACCTCTCTCCCTCTCAGCCTCAGCGCCACCACCAGGTCCTTTCTTCTCCTTTCTTACCAATTCTACTCACAAGTATCAATCAGATGCTCATCCTATCTTATCTTATCTTATCATCACTCTCAGACCTAAGATTCTTATTCCCTGGAATCACATTCTTCTTTTTTGCATATCATTTTATTCATTCCTATTTGCTCTAACCTTAACAACACCATGGAGATTAAACATCCAACTGCTTGTTTTTCATATATAGGCTGATGAGGATGATGATCACTCTGGAGACGCTGGCCGCAGCCCCTCCCACCCGCTCCTCCCGGTGCCCCAATTACATGATGCCGCCGCTTACTTCACACAGACGGCTTCATACTTCACTCAGTGTTTCTCTGGTTCTTCAGGTAAAAAGCCATGGCCTTTTTTTAAATTGGTATCGTCCATCGTTCTGTGATATGGCAGTCTTGAACGGGCAGAGAAATTATGTAAAGGACTTTGTTAAGCCCCGTGCAAAAAGATCCTTACTTTCAAATCCAGTAGCGGGCAGTACACCAAAGGATAACAGTCCCCAGTATCATTTGGGTTCTAAGTGGTATGAATAAATGGATGAAAAATAGGATACAAAATGTAACAAATTTGATGAAGCAGAATCCTAACTATCATTGTAGTAGTATGTTTCAGTTTTTTCTTTAAAATAATCTAAGAACGTTCTTTGGTGGTGTTGGTCTTGTCAAAATTTCTGTTCGCAGAATCACTTTAATTTGTATAGTACCTAATACTGAACTGCACTTTATTCATTAGTTTGTTTGAATGTTGAATATAAAGATAATCCTGAGGAGGGGCATGGGCTTATAGAACTCTCAACCGACGCATCTCTCAGAGTCAGTGCTGATAACTCTGAATCAAGAAGTGATTTAATAACCATCACTGATTCATTGAAGCAAGGCCAAGGAGAAACAAGTTCCAGTGGGAGCCCAACTAATGAACTGACTGAACCAATGTGGCCAACAACTTTCTTCCAAAATGGAACCTCACTGTTTCAAGAGTACGAATATTCTTGGTCTCAGTATTCCTTTTGTTTTGATAAGGAAGTATCTGGTTTATTATTGTATTGGTCTCATACTGATATAGAAGATATGGGTTATATTCAAATTTTTTTTTGTTACTTGATGTTCCCCCTCACACCTCTCTCATTGTAGTTTCAATCTCTCGTTGACGGGAATTAATTGTTCAATGTAACTATTATTCAGCCTTGTGAACCGGGCTAGAAAGACAATGCGTGGATCAGCAGATGATATTGGATGGCTACAAAGAGATCGAAGCATGCCCCCAACTGAAGATGGAACCAATCGTTTCTTGGAAATATTAGAGAGCATAAGGTGCAAAGCCAATCTTTATGTATTTTAAGTCGCATTTAAAAATAAAAAATAAAATAAAATAAAGCAAGCCGTAACATTTGCACAATAATTTTCCTTCAACCTGCTAATTCAGTGCTCTTTTTGTTTGCATGTCACCAGGAGGAATGAGCATAAATTGTCCAATTCAGTTGTCTATTTGCTGGTTCCTGGTAACATGGCTTGAACTAGAATCCTTAGTACATTTATTCATTGCTTATACTAAAAAAATGTGCTTTCTCAGGTCTATTCAGCAATCACGGACCCTTATATTTCGTTAAAACAAAGACATATTTCTCAAAGATGGGTTTGGCCTGCCATATTGCCAAAATCCACAGTGAGGTATTCATATTTACTCCAATTTATTATGATGGTCTATTTATCTCTTGTTTTCAGGTGTGAGTTCTGCATCTGCATATTATGGGAACTTAATCATGAGTCTAAAATGTAAATAGAGAACTTGATAGATGAGTTTACAGGAGAGTAACTTATGGATTTTCTGTAGACATATATTGCAACATCCATTGTGTGCTCTTAACTGTTGGACAAAAAAAAAAAAAAGTTGGCTGAATATTCCCTCTGATTCTTTAGTGATTATTTAAGCTCCATTCTGCTATTTGACATGATTCTGCGCATTAAACACCATAGAAGTTTTTAAAACTTATACTTATTTATGTAGGCTTCAGTTGAGACAAACGCGAGGGAGGTAAAGAACTACATAGAGGAGATATACTGGGGTGCCCAGAAGAAGGTGATGATTCTAGGACACAGTAAAGGTGGTGTAGACTCAGCTGCTGCGTTGTCATTATACTGGTCTGAGTTGAAAGATAAGGTTGCTGGACTGGTATTGGCACAGAGCCCTTATGGAGGTAGCCCTGTGGCTTCTGATTTATTAAGAGAGGGACAGCTTGGTGATTATGTCAGGCTGAGGAAAATTATGGAGATCTTGATATGCAAAGTGCTCAAGGTATCTGATCTATGTAATAATTTATTCTGTGAAAATTATGTGAATTGCTCGTAAAGAATCAGACTGTTCAAATTTTGACCCTGAGGTTTTTGATGGTTATATCAGTCCTTCCGTTTGTATGCCATGCAAATTCCATCTAATAAGCACAGGGAATTTCCTAAATGAGTTGAGATATGGATGTGGTCATTTAGGTTGTTTTTACATTTTTAGCAATTCAGCACCTGAGGTCTTAACACAAATTGTAATATCGCTATAGTTTCTTGATTATTAGGGAACCTTCCATGAAACTTTCAGTTATCTAAAGTGTTGGTCCTTTGTATTGCAATAATTTAGTTTGAAGCTTAGCTGGTTTAGTATTTGGTTGAATTTTTGCTGGTACTATTTGGTTGGGGCCAACGCAAAGACCTAAAGAAATTTCTTTCTTTCTTTTTTTTCTTTAAAAAAAAAAAGAAAAAAGTTATGGGAACTGAGAGGAGCATTCTTGAATGATTAACTTTCTGTTAATTTGAGTATGTGAGATAATTTTTGAAAGCATTACAGAAATATTTGAGAATCTTTGTTTCTTCCTTCCCAGGGTGACCTGCAGGCATTGGAGGACCTGACATATGAGAAAAGGATGGATTTCATCAGGAAGCATCCTTTACCAAGAGAACTTCCAGTAGTATCCTTTCACACTGAAGCCGGCATCACTCCAACAACACTCACCTCTTTGTCCCACGTGGCTCATCTTGAGCTCCCTGCTATTGCACCGTTGCTCACTGACAGCCAACCAACCAGACTACCAGTTGTCATGCCTCTGGCTGCCACCATGGCTGCTTGCTCCCAGCTCATCCAAATAAGGCATGTTTTTGTACCTCACATCTTTTTCCAATAGGCCCTTGAAAATATCTTCAATTTGGTGGTATTCGCCATCTGGTCTTGGATACTGTTTTTTCTTGTTAATTTAGCTTGCATGCCCAGTAACGAGACTACTGGGGAGTTTCACACCATACATATGTCTATTATTTCCGTGGGGCATATCTTTTAGTCAAGGACAATAACCTGCTTATATGTTCCATGAAACCTGTGTAGCAGTGGGTATTTTGATTATCTTATATGACCCAACAAACTTGAGGTCATTGGTGAATTGGTCTGATTGAGTGGGATTTTTTGGTTGAATATCACATATATTTGTGTTTGCCGTCTAATACGCATATTTGAAGAACTATGCTGAGTTAGAAAAGATGTGCAAATGTAGGTACGGAGAGAAGAGCGATGGATTGGTCACAAGACGTGATGCGGAAGTCCCTGGTTCAGTGGTCATTCGACCGGACAGAAAACTAGACCATGCATGGATGGTCTATTCTTCCCCCAATGATGGGCCTTCTGATGAGGCAGACACTTCACAGGTTTGTGAAGCTCTTCTGACCCTGCTTGTGGAGGTTGGGCAGAAGAGACGGCATGAAATTGCCATGAAAAATGATTGAACTTTTTTTTTTTTTTTTTTGAAAGTCCATTCTGGTGCACCTACCAGTTGTTATTTCTTATATTTCTATTTGTTTGGGTCAATTTTGAGGAGGTCATGGGAATCAACGATTGTCACGTTATTTGTAGTAATAGAATTTGTATATGCCAAACTGTAAAAAAATGCACTAATTTGTGTTGTTAACAACTTGTATGATATCTTATAGAAATGGTCGTTTGCTAGATGTTCATGTAGGCATTGCAACGGCAAATATTGTATAGATAATGATTACCATCTTTTTTCATTCGTGTAAAAACACGAGCTTAGGACTTTGGTGGTCTCTTGCAGTTTTACATAGAACCATAGCTGAAGATTTCAGATTCAATATGTAATTTGTAACGAAGGATTTTGTTTCTCAACTGATTAGATCGGGAAGAGGATATTAGAAAATAAATGGATACACCTCAGAAATAATAAAAACATGGTTAATTTTGCTATGAATCATTGGATGAAATTTGTAACGTTTATTTTTTATGATTAGATAGTCATAATATGTCTTTTAAATATAATTAAAGAGACGTATATTTGATAAGAGCTGCTCGATTCAAAATGAAATGTTACTTAACTGATCTGTAGCAAAACCACTCATAAAACATATATTGCAACCTATTGATATTGGACTGATTGATCATTCTAAGCTTATCTCTAACCATCTTTGCAAAAGTCCACAAATATATGCCCCTTAGGTGTGTTGACTATCAGCCAAAGGAGGGATTTTTTTATTAATAAAAAAATAAAAAATCAAAATTACAACAGTAAAAACTGTTTTTCAAAAATTGCAGAAATAGAAAAATCGCTCTCTAAAATCGCGGTTTAATCCGAAACTAAGCCGCTCTTTCAGATAGCGGCTTAGGGCTGATCAATATTTGACAGGCAGCAACGCGTGCGTGTTTGGTGCGCACCAAATTATCTTCGTCTGGTTGACTGGCTGCTGCTGCTGCTGCTTATGTAAATGGTAAGATAGAGGTACAGACAGTCTTCAAATTGATTTCTCTCTCTATCTATCTATCTTTCTTTTTATCAAATCTTCTTACATTTGGGAGTGCATTCCGCTAATCTGTCAAGTTCGCCGAAGGTTAGATATTGTTGAGTAATACATTATCTTATTATTAAAAATATTACCCTGTTAAGGAATTTATATTACCCTTAAAATCGTTCTACAGTTTAATTTGGCTGCTAATAAAAAGAGTTTACCCGGATTGCTAATAAAATATATTACCCTGTTAATTAATTTATGTAAGATACTATTGGTACCAGATTAATTAATTTAAGATTCTATTGACTTATTTTAGACATCATCCACTAATTGTACTGTATATGAACTTACAAGAACAATACGTGTTTGTGACTATGACTGGTGGGGTCATGGCCATCGATTGAATTTTCATGAACAGCTAGCTCATTTGGCTGCTTCAAATTGATTAGTTCTGTTCAACAGAGAACACATCATGTCAGTACATGTTTACATTTCATATGCTTAAAATTAATAATGGGTAATTTTTACAATTATAATCCGCAAAAATACAAAACATGACATCCAAATTATTCATCAAAATTCAAAAGTGTATTCTTAGTTATGCCATCAATTATTAATTTTTTTTTGAATAATGAATTGGTGACCCAATAATCAACATCTTTGGCCGGATTATATAATTTCTTCTTATACTAATTAATCAACAAGAACACAGTAATAACAGTAGCAATATAGCAATATATAATAACAGTGTAACCAAATAATTTTCCAAAAAGGTCCGATTATATAAAGAGGACAAGGGAAATTAAGTCGTTTTATAGATAGGCATATATATATTGTGAACTTGTATACTAAATATCTTTTAAATCTACTATATATATGTAGGTCTAGCTCAATGACTTCCGTGTCATTCGGTGTTCATGTCGGTGATTGCATATTTTTTGGTCCGATGGGTGTATGTTACAACCAACCACCAAGAGTTGTATTTTCATGTGATGCCAATGTATCATTCGAAAATTTAAAACGATTGATATACCGGGCATTTGGGATTGATGGAAAACCAATGTGCACTAAATATTAGTGGCAAAATGAATACGGCGGACCATGACAGTTTCTTCTTCAGCCCAGTTCAGATTTATGATGATCGTAGATTGCAAGCTGCAATTGAACAGACCAGAAGGTGTCCGTTTTTGTTGATGGTTGAGTTATTCGTGGAAATTGTTCCACACCACTCTGGTGATGCATATGTGCCGACGGGTGACAACTTACCGGACCAGAAAACCGGTACCGATCCGGACTATTACAGCAGTGGTACGCGAAAGAAAAGTTAAAACTGTACAAATCTATGAACTGGACCACCGCATTTTATTTTATATTCTTGAAGTACACATTGAGTAGTGCTTGTACAAAAAATTTCATTAAAAAACTCTTAAGTCCTCCAATTAAATGTTTCAAGAAAATTGCATAACACTTTCCAGAACTGCCCTCCTGATGAAATTGGATTAAAAGTACATTAAAAATGCACCAAATCAAAAAATGTTCTACATGAGAAGTGTTCCCAAAACACCTCTCCAAATGCTTGTCAAATAAAATTGGACTGTCGTTAACAAAAATTTTGAAGGAGGGACTGATCTCTCCCTGGGTATGCTGCCGTACCGGTACTGTTGGTACTGGCACAGAGGAAATCCCTCTTTTTCTCCCAAATTTTGAATATAACACACAAGTCTAAGATCGCGAGCATGTTTTGTATAATGTTTGGGTGCTCCCGGCAAAATTTCACATTTTTCGGGAATTTTTATGATTTCCTATGAATTTTACAAGTGAACAACAATTCAATAATATCAAAGAATCAACAATTCAATAATTCCAATCCAAATTCACAACAATTAAACAATTCAACCACCAATTCTACAATAATTTTTAACTAATTGAACATGTCAAAAGACATTTCCAAAAATAAAACTACAAAACAAAACAATAATCTCACCACTAATCCGAGAAGACGGGTTGGGGCGGGGGGCTGTGGGTCCGGGGGCACGCGGTCGGGGCTGCGGGGGGTCGGGGTTGCGGGATCCAGGGGCGCGCGGTCAGGGGCTGCGGGGGGTCGGGGTTGCGGGATCCAGGGGCGCGCGGTCGGGGGCTGCGGGGGGTCGGGGGCGCGGGGTGGGGGCTGCGGGGTCCGGGGCGGCTGTGGGGCCGGGGGGGCGCGGGGTGGGGGCTGCGGGGTCCGGGGGCTGCGGCAGGGGGGGGGGGGGGGGGCTGAGGGGGGCGGATCTGGGGGGGTCCGGCGGCTGCGGCGGGGTCTTGGATAGAAAGGAAGAAAGACAGAAAGAAGAGAAAAGAAAGAGAAAGAAAGAAAGAAGAGAAGAAGGAATAATAAATACCGGGACTAAGCCGCTATCTGAAAGAGCGGCTTAGCCTCGGACTAAGCCGCTATCTGAAAGAGATAGCGGTTTTTCTATTTCTGTAAATTTCGAAAAACAGGTTTTACTGTTGTAATTTTGATTTTTTATTTTTTATTAATAAAAAAATCCCGCCAAAGGATCTAAATCTTTTCTGTTCTTGTACAAGTACAGCAGAACCTACTGCATATGTTTGATCTATCCTAGCTGATAAATAAAATGAATTGCTAAATTTTCCTATTGCCCATGCAAAATAATCCGGTACTCTTTCGGCTTTTCAGATTTCTCCATATGATGCAAAAATGTGCACTTCCTTTTCCCCTCGGCGTCCTTGTACTGCCATCATCACAATCTGTGTACCTCAGAGGCAATTCATCTCAAACTAAGTCGGTCCACACCGGTAGAGAGTAGATGAGGGTTCCGAGCACAAACGAGAATATGACAGTGGACCCCGCATATATAAAAGCTCTGCCACTATGCCCACTTTGTCGCATCGTGTAAACCTCAGCTACAAAAGTAGACACCGTGCTCATACATCCCAGAAATCCTAACTGAATTCCACTGAAAATCAACCCGCTTCTCTGCGTGTTTACCTGCGCATCCAATTCAAAACAAACATTAGATTTAGAAGATTAGGTATATTGCATCAAAATAAAACAAGAATTAACACATAACAGCAATAACAAGAAGGAAGAAATGCATACTGCTTTGCTAATAACTGAGAGCCCTGCCATAATACATGCAGCAATAACATTTGCCAAGAATGTGCCGATAGGAAACCACTTTAAAAGGCCATTCTTGCCGATACCAACACCATTGAGCCTTGCCAGGTACCAGCGGACCCAGACGCCAGGGGGCGCCACCACACATCCCAGCCAGAGGACAGCACCATTAGCGAGATGACGCACCTTCACAACCGCTAAGATGCAACTAACAACCCAAATTGTGACCAAAGAGAAAAACATGAAAGCCATAAAAGCCAGATGACGAGCCTTTGTATCGACTTTCCATCTACTCAAATTGCAATTAAACCTTTTCCGTAAAGCTTCACCAAACTCGACTCCCACTGTGATCGACTCATTTACAATAAACATTCCTACATATAAAAAAACATTCATTTAATGTTGGTTAATCTTGAAAATATTGGACTATCTGTATTAATCTACCAAGTAATATTGTAATGTCATAAAACTAACATAAAAGATAAAAATTTATTTTTGTCAGAAACCTTAGGTCTATATTAATTCTTGATAAACAAACAAATTTCAACAGTTAGATATGTCTTCATTACTTGATTCCTTCCTACAGCTCAGATTCTTACTAACATATTATGGACTGTTAAATGCACTCTTTTCTCACAACTCGGTTTAACATAGTGAGATATTCATGGTGACCAACATTCTAATGTAAATGTACCTAATAGCATCCCAGCTACGGCGAACATCCAGTGCCCTTTAGAGGAGAGGAGCAGCATCTTCTGGTTCCATCCACTGAAGGTCGTCAGGCTCCCCATATAGCCTGTTGTGATCCCAACCGTCAGATGGTCCGATACATTCCTCAAGTCGGGTTTATATACAATGCCGAACAATCCCATGAGAAACGAACCTAGCTGACCAGAAAGTGATTATTTAGTTCTGTACCGAAACGACAGAGGGTAAAATAAAGTTATATAATTGGAAACGATTAATTTAGTATTTTAGTAAAGTCAATACCATGTTAGATGGAAGATCAAGGTATAATGGAGTTTCATCAGATGTGAGTGCAAGATTACCAGGACCAAATAGCTTTTGGAGAAAATACCTTGTAAATACCTACATAAAAAAAAACATCAGTTCATGAAAGGTTTTACATCCCCACAATTTGGAAAATTTGGTACAGAAACCACCCAACAAATGAAGAAAGGGGTACATTATCAACCCGTAGCTCAAATTTGTAGTACTGGTACGTTATGGTACCGCTGATAAGAGGTTATATAAAAAGTTGAAAGCTTGACAAAAGTTCACTAATTTTTTTCTGTCTAACTCATAAATAAACCACAACCCGTCAGACATAATTGAAGTAGAGAAACTTACACCAAGAAATCCGAAAACAGAAAGGTGAATCAAGTATGCAAAATAGTCGAGTGTATGAGGCAGCTTATATTGCCTCTCCTGAAAAATCGAAATTGCAGCAGTGTCATTACAATTGTTGAAAACAAAACAGGTACATAACATTGAAAAAAATCTCCCAAATTACTCGATACATTTAGATGCATATCTAAAAGTTTGGCATACAATTGAAGTTTACACTGATCAAACACCAAGACAAGTATACCACCATACCATCGTCAAAATTGTGATTGTACCAATTAGACCAACAAAATAAATTTACCTTTGTCGAAGCAGAAAGAATGGGATCCTCGGCCAGTGGGGATTTCGCATTTGTCGGTTGTAAACCTTCTAGCCCGACAAAAGCCTCATCACATACATGACCATCCATGAAACTGTCATCCAGCAGCTCCTCCTCTTCACCCACAACCCTGTCCCCGCTATCTCCGATCCGTGCCACTGCTGCGCTGTCAACATCAGCAAGTATATGGTCGGACAGCTCATGCGAGAGCCGTATCGAGTCGAGCACCCGGTCACTGGACATGCGCGAGAGGCTAACCGATCTCCTGCTACCGGTACTTCTCTGACGAAGCGAATCGGCCCGGTTGAAGTTGAAAGCCGCTTGGTTTGCCATGTTGGTCAGGTTGATGTTGTTCAAAGATCCTTGCATTGCTCTGGCAAGTAAAGTTGAATTCTAGTTTGTTATCAGGTAGAATTTTGATCAAAGAACAATTGGCAATGGAAAGAAGATGAATTTAATTTGGCATTGTGCTCTGAACAAATGAGAAACCGTGTTCCTTCATGGAATTATAGCAAACCCAATTTGAACTCTGGTATAAATCCGGTTACCTTGTTCCTAAAATTGAATTCTAGCTAACAAAGCTTGACCAATTTGAGAAATAAATGGGTCAGAATTATCGTTTCGTTTGGTTATCCCAAAACACGGAGACTTTGTGAGCTATTATTATTGAATGATGATAATAATAATGATATAAGAAAAGATATCTTTTTGTCACATTACTTTTTGTGGGGTGTAGAATCTGTAGATAGATTGATACGTGGAAGTTGACCAGAGACAAAAATAAAGAGAAAAGGGAGCCACGAAAAAAAGAATAAAAAAAAGAAGAAGAAAGGAATCACCTTTGGAAAGTAACAGGAGAGTTGAAACTTTTTTCGAGGGATAACAGGAGAGTTGAAACTTGAAACATGGAAATTGACATCAACATACATGACAACAAAGAAGAAGACAAACAAAATCCCAATGAATTGGGCTTCTTTGTAACATCTATTGTCAGGTGCTGGTGCAGGTTCTTTGATCCATCCATCAAGATTAGAAATTTAGAGATCACCGGTACCATGTACCATGTACCGTGATAGCACCTAAAAATAGATGGAGACAAAAAGATGGGGGAAAAGGAATCACCTCAAAAGGAGAAATCCAGAAAGGAAAAAGGACCCACCGGCCACCGCTGCCTGTGCTCTTTCTTTATTTTGTTATAAGACTTTGGAGGGGACCCAACAACTCGACTCAGTTAAAAAGTTGGGTTGGGGTAGTTACTAGTTAGTTTAGTTTATTTGTTCTTTTTTATGTATTTACTGGGCAGCGAAAAGCCCAAAAGGGTGGATGTGGATCTTCGGAAAGCGAGAGGAGAATGAAAAGAGGGATCAAAAAGAGGAGAATGAAAAGAGGGATCAAAGTTTAATCAATTCTTAATGGAATAGTGAAGGATTGTCTGTCTGGATTTCAATTCCGCTGTTATCCCAATTTGGATAACAGGACCATGTTATCTAAATATGGGCTGTCGGATCAAAATCAACAGATGAGATTAATTGTGAAAAAGCTTTCTATAATCTAAATTGAGTTGATCGGACCGTCCGTTTTGATCTAACGGTCCATATTGGACAAACATGACCTGTTATTCTCAAAGAATAACAGCAGATTCGGACTCGTCTGTCCGAATGCTGAATCTGATATTCTGATATGATATCCTCCGCCTCCGGTTTAATCAATTGTTTAGGCGGAATCTATCTTCCGGTTTTGGTGCCGTGGGGAGCGGAGAGACCGAGAGAGCTTCACACGAAGATAAAAAAATATAATAATAAAATCATTCGTACAGATTGTACAACTTGGCTTGTTTAATGATCTACTATTCTACTTATCGTCATTATTAAACAGTTGGGATCTAAGACACAAAATCAGTAACCGCCAATGTAGTTCATGTCATTAATATTCATATTAACTTATCATTTAGTATTTAAGTTATTCATATGAGTATGTTTGGATGGCTTAGGAATGGTCTGTTCTGAAGAATAGTAGTGCTATTCCAGTTCTAAGGCAATCCAAACAAGCTCAAAACGTGATTTTCGGATTAATCAAGAACATGACTAATGTGTTGTTCCAATAAATAGATGGAATAGCGGGAACAAGTACCATGGAATGGTTAAAGAGAATCTATTGACCAATAAAATACTATTTTCTTTCTAAAATATTCCTTTTCTCCGGCCCTCTCCAACTTTTGCTTTTCCCACGAAGAGAAACCGAGTGAGTTTTGTGATTTAGTTCTTTAATTGCAAATAGAGAATTGATAAAAGTGTTCGACACGCAAGTATGCACGCTTTAACATGCAAGCACACAAGTATTCGTATCTAGACGTGTCTGCACATGGCGTGTTAATGTGTTTCACGTGGCGTGTTTTTAAGCGTAACGTGGTCGACCTCTATATAATTTCAACACGTGAGTACGAACACCCACGTATAACACGTGAACACGCAAGTACAATGCGTGTAGAAACACTTACACAAATGTATTTTTTATACGTAATAATACATCCATTTCTTTAGGGTCCTGATATTATCCCCCACTATAAATCCCTCATATAAATCCCCCGTGAAGATTCAATATAAAAATTCCCTAATTAACGGCTTAACCGTTTTCTTCACGCGCGAAGCACATTACCGGCTTAGCGTGCATCCTGGCCCAACGCACATCCCGGCCCAACGCGCCTCCCGGCGCGGAGTGCATCTGCCGCGCGCCCCCGCGTCCCTGCAAAAAGTGATTATACAAAATTGATGAATCTAAAGAACAAAAAGTGTTTACACAAAATGTTAAAATTGATAAAACCAAAAAGAAAAAAGTGGTTATACAAAACATTCAAAATTAATAAAACCAAAACACAATAAGTGGTTATACAAAATGTAAAAATTGATGAATCTAAAAAACAAAAAGTGATTATACCAAATGTTAAAATTGATAAAACCACAAAGCACAAAGTAATTATACAAATATTTAAGAATTGATTAATCCAAAAAGTAAAAAAGTGGTTATACTAAATTTGCAAATCGTCAAATCACAATACAATATATATAAGAAGTGATTATACTAAACTAACAAATCGCCAAATCATAATACAATATGTATTAAAAGTGATTAATACTACATTTATAAATGGCCAACATAATAAATTATATATAAAAAGTGATTATACTAAATTAATATAATTAAAAAAGAGATTGAGAATAAAAATTCAAGAGAGATGACATAAGAAAAATGGAAAAAAAAAAAGAGAGAAAAAAGTGAAAGAATGAAATTCGCAAGAGAGAAAGGAAGAGACATGATGGGGAGAGATATTGATGCTGTCTAATTAAGTTGGAAAAAGAATCAAGTGGGAGGGACTAGGGAGAGAAAGTGAGAAGAAGAGATGGGTGAAGAGAGGAGATGGGAGAGGCAAGACACAACTAACAGAAAACACGTGGGAGTGTGGGGATAGTTAGAGGGATTACAATAATTTCTCATTTCTTTATTGTATTATCTTATTTAATGTTTTATTTTTCAGACATCTTTTAAAAAAATATACAAAAAAAAGTTTTTTTTTTCGAAACATTCAAATTTTATCATTTTTATGATTTTTTCTCTTCTCTTGATGACTATTGAAACAATGTTAAAACTTTATCATTTTTTGTGTATATATTATTTAAATGATTTAGAATACATCTAACGGTTTAGATTTGTCTAAATAGTGAAATAGTTACCACAGTCACCAAAATCCATGGTTATTGGATCCCTCCTCTTCTTTTAATATATCAAAATAGAAAAATATAAAACTTATTCAAAATTACAAAAGTTTGCAAAGAATGTGCAAAGAAGTTTTGAATTTAAAAAAAAAATGAAACTTATTCAAATTTATAAAATAAAGTTAATGGAAAACGCCGGAATCCGTCATAAACCGCCGGAATCCGCCCTAACCCATCGGAATTCGCCCTAACACGACCGGCAACCCGCCCCATCGCCCGCGCTCCGTGGCCGCCCTACCAAACCCCTCGCTCGCCCTTGCCCGCCAAGCCCGATGGGCAAAGGGGCGGGCAAGGGTCTCCCCTCGGAACAAAACCCCCCATAACCCGCCCGTCCGTGCCCGCTGTAGCCCGTCGCCCGCTGGGGCCCGCCCGCCCCCATTAGCATAACACTATTTAGGCTAGACTAGTGTTATGCTCTTGCCCGTCTCGCCCTCGCCCATGCCTGCCCGAGCCCACAATCCTCGCCTACCGATATTGGGTCCAGGGGGCGAGTCTCAAAGGGCAAGGGTCTGAATAGTTATTGTCGCCCCCTGAAAACCGTTCGCTCCTCGGCGCCCTTCCCGCCCGTGCCCTTTGCTCGCCCGTGCCCGCCTCTCGAACCCGCCCTTGCCCGCCCCCCGCACCCGCCCTTGCCCGCTCTCCCTACGCCCGCGCCCGCCAGTCTTGCCCGTGCGACCCGGCCAAATAATCCACCGTTTATATTTGACCATGTTTCTAAACAGACGAGATGCACCGTATAATTTCCTCTGACAATCGATGTGGCGAGATCTCTGCCACATGATCCACAATCGATGACCCAAAATGGTCTGCCAAGCTACGGTGTCTGGATGTTGAATTTTGCAAATTCTGCAGATACATATACGATTTTAATTTATGGCTTTTCGATAAAATATAAAATCTTTGGAGATAATATGAAGTCCACTAGTTTATGTAGCTAGGTGCATATATACTTGTCATTTGTTAGGAACATATGTATTTCTCCAATTGTTTTCTAATCAAGACAAACAACCAAATATAACTCTCTACTTTTTATTAGAAGCAAGTTGGGTCCAACGGTTTTTGAGTGACTCGTATGCCTCAAAGATTGAATTGATGCGGAAAATCGTGAGCAATATAAGGAAATTGAAGCAACTACATCCGGTGCCGAAACTCAAGAGAGCAATGCGGAGGCCGAACCGAATTCGGATGACGAATGTGAACCCCAAGAAGAGAGCGGCCTATAGTATATGAGATCGAACAACTAAAGAGGTAGTTTCAATATGAAGTCCATATACTCTTCTATTTTCTTTTTTTTTTTTCAAATTATTAAATACTTTCTTAAATATTTACTAAAAAAAAATTTAGAACTCCGCCTATGTTATTTTATAATATAATAGCATAGCCGGTCCCAAGCCCGGAATAAAGGAGGAGGATAACTTTCTTTTTTTAAAAAAATCTAATATTATTTCAATTACAACTTACAAGTTTCTTAGTTTCTAAAAATTATATTTACTACATTTCTTTTAATATATCAAAATATAAAAACATAAAAGTTATTCAAACTTACAAAAGTTGGCAAACTTATTTAAAAAAAAAACTTGCAATTTTTTGTGTTTAAAAAACAAAGTTATTCCAAAAAAAGTATGTTTAAAAAAAACTAGTAAAAGCCCACCCCTTGCTTTGGGCTAAAATTGTTATTTCTTGTAATAATTTTTTAAGATAATATGTAATAGTCTTTATATTGAGAAAATTGATATGGGCCTTAAATATTAATGGGCTGAGACGTTAACGTCAACGGGCATTAAAGTAAATAAATGGTTCTGATCTGTCCAAGAAAATGATCAAGGCTGATGTGGGTGGATAGCCCTTTCATATCATTTTTTCCAATATGCTTTTTATAGTAAGGATTATATAACTTTTTTTGTTTTCATTTACATTCTACTAATCTTCTTCTACTTAATCAATTCTTCTCCTCTTATCACAGAAGGCCCTGTGCCTCTCTGTCTCACTCACCCTCACGGGCTCACCAACCTCTCCTCTGTTTTTTTTTTTTAAACAAGACATCAGATATGAAGTAGAGCTCCACGGCTCAGCTCACGCGCCCAGCCGCCCGAAGTCCGCCGGCAACACGCCCCACCCGCCGGCAACCCGCCCAGTGCCCTAACCACAGCGCTTCACGGCCGGCCGGCCGCCCAACCCAAACCCATCGCTCGCTCGTCGCCCGTCCTTGCCCGCCTAGCCCGACGGGCAAAGGGGCGGGCAAGGGCCTCCCCCCAGGACAAAACCCTCCCTAACCCGTCCGTCCGTGTCCGTCGTCGCCTGTCGCCCGCTGTAGCCCGTCGCCTGTCGGGGCCTGCCCTTGCCCGTTAGCACAACACTAGGCTAGACACATACTAGATTCGTACTTCATACTATACTGGTGCATTGTACCTGACACATACATGTCACGCGGAGCGAGACACTTGGCCTGTTGGCCACTTGAAAGCACATGGTTTTTGACTAAGTTAAGTTAGATTTGTTGAATGAAACAAACTGAGAGTTCTGTTCTGAAGTGAACAGTCACTCAGCATTCACATTCACACTTAATTAGAGAGGGAGGACTGAGGAGGACGTTGCATGTGACTTGTGAGCAGTCCATTGACTCCATTCCTATTTCCCAACGACCAAGAAAAAGAGATCAGGGACGGGGATATGTATATGACTTGAGCCTGATCAACTGCCTCCATTTAATTAGAGCCATGAATTAATTAAGCATGCATTACTTTTCTGATACTCCATTAATCTAGCAGCTGATTATGAATACACCAGTTGGTCCAGATTACACATTACATTACAAGGTAACTGGATTTTGACATTGCATTGCCTCCTCCTTGTTTTGTTTAAATGACTTTATGTGCTGTTCTAGTGTTAATGTATTAATTAATTATTATTATTGATGTGTTAAACCAGAACTAGGAATTTGAGAATCCAGATGCTAAGTTATCAGCTTTGGCTAGTTTGTTGTCTGTAACTTATTATGCAGTCTGCAACGTTATCAAACAGAATTCACTTGACATAAACTAGTCAGATTGGACAATTGGAAATGTGTCCACTAAAACCACTTCTGCAGCTACAGTTTTCCAGCTTTCTGTGTTACTGGTAATCTTTGGTGGTGTTGCTGGGTTTATTTATTGCCATAAGATCCGGCCTGTTTTTATTGCCAGCTTTGTATCTGTTACCCTTCAGCCTTCTTGACATGGGTTACTTCATACAAGAATCTAAAAGCCCCAAAGGTTTGTAGGTTGTAATTTTCACAAAAATAAATTGCAGTTTGGAAGCACTAAATCATCTAAGATTTGTGCTGCATCAATCTTTATAGACACAAAAGGTTCAGTTTTTTACATGCAAAATATACAAACTAAATTGCTCTTTATTACTTCCTGAACAAATTACACACAAAATTCTTATTGTTCTTTGACGAATCATGTTCAATTCGTTACACCTCACTTCTGCAACTTTGCACGTGCCGAATCCAAGAGATTTACTACCTCGTTCATTGTAATGCGCTCTTTTGCTGACTCCTTAGAGCAGAGAAGCCCACACTGAATAACTGAAACCAAGCAATCTAGAGAGTATCCTGGCACAAGTATGTTCCCATCTCCCTGATTTGGTGAGAACAATTTGGCATCAATAATCTCCATTACTCGGGCTGGGAACGCTGACTCGACATGCTTGTGAAGGTTTGAACCATCTCTGAATCTTTCGTCGATAGGACTTATTCCTGTGAACATCTCAAGCAAGAGAATTCCGTAGCTGTACACATCTCCTTGTGTGGATGCCTGACAACCCATTCCATATTCTAAGCAGAGAAAACAATATATATATGAGAGGTCATAATAAACATTCTAAAGCAAAAAAAAAAAAAAAGAAAAATCAATAATTAAGCTATTGTATTGTCACAATTAATTAATACTTAGGTGTTATCGTGATGGACATAATTTCTCATGAGCAAATGCTAATTAACGTTAAATTACCTGGAGGAATGTAGCCAATAGAACCCTTAATACCAACGGTGCTTGATATTGACTGGCCATGCATGGTATCAGATTGAACAAGAAACCGGGCTAACCCAAAATCTCCCACATGTGCTACCATGTCATCATCCAAAAGCACGTTACTCAGTTTAAGATCACAATGTATAATTGGTACAGGCTTCTGATCATGAAGATAGTCCAATGCCATGGCAACATCGATTGCTATGTTCACTCTTTGGATTAAAGTAAGACCTTCAAATGGCGGATCATCACTTGCATTTGGATATAGCCATGTTTCTAAGCTACCATTAGGCATGAATTCAAAAATCAATGCCTTGAAATCATTACCTTCATTATCTATGCTAGAGCACACACTGAGGATCTTAACGAGATTTCTATGTCTGACACTCTTTAAGGCCTCACATTCTGATAAGAAACTTCTGATGGCACCATGTCGCTCGAGATTTAGTACCTTAACTGCAACATTACTAGCACTTCCAAACCTCATACTAGCTTTATACACAACTCCAAAAGAACCACTTCCAATTAGATTCATCAAGGAGAAGCTGTCGGTAGCTCTGAAAAGGTCATTATAGGATACTCTCTTGTAGTCTGGTATCATGGCTGTAGTTTCTTGCAATTTTTTCTTGGATCTCCTTCTCCAATAACATCCGACCAAGAGACACACAGTTATGCATAAGCACAACAAAATACCAGCTATACAAATGAGTATTATCTTCATATTTCGGGAATGATGTTCTTGTGTAGGAGAACCTGAAATACATTTGGGCATACCGATACCGGGCACTCCTCCACAAAGTTTAGGGTTTCCTCTTACATCTATTGCAGTCAAATTCTTAAAAATTCCTTCTGTTGGTATTTTTCCTTGAAAATTGTTGAAAGAAATGTTCAAACGTATGAGTTTCATTTCACTAACAAAAGAGGGTATATTACCGGAGAAAGAATTGTAAGAGAGATCAAGAACTTGCAACCCTTTCAAATTGTTTAGAGACGAGGGAATGGGTCCATGGAGTGAGTTCCCCTCCAAATAAAGGATTTGTAGCAGCTGACAACCGTCGATAGTGCTAGGAATTTGACCTGATAATCTGTTATGTGACAAGTCAATTTTGACTATATTATTCCATTCCCCAATTTCTGAGGGTATTGAACCATTTAAATGATTATGTGACAAGTCTATGCCGAGGGAAAGAGAATGAATACTCATGATTTCTTTTGGAATGCCACCTATCAATTTGTTGTTTGATATATCCATGACGAGAAGAGACTGCATGTTACCTATAGATGCTGGTATGGGACCTTCTAATGTATTGTTGCTAAGAACGAGGATATTCATCTGAGTAAGGTTTCCAAAAGTTGATGGAATTTCACCAGATAACATGTTGTTCGACAAAACTAACTGTTGTAGGTTCCACATATTCCCAATTTCAGTTGGAATTTTGCCAATAAGGAGTGTTTGATCAATTTCAAGATCAGTTAGGTTTGTAAGCATTTCAAATTCTGCAGGGATAGATCCTGAAATTGGGTTTCCAGATAATACAAGAGTATTGAGACCAGAAATGTTTGCTAAGGATTTTGGTATCACACCTTGGAGTTGATTGTATTGAACATCTAAAAGTTGAAGATACGTGCAATTGATCAAAGCATGAACAAAACTCCAATCACTGGATGTCTTTGCCTCCAGTTGATTGGCACCAACTTGAAGAGAATGAAGTCCTTGCAAGCTTCCAATGCTTGGAGGTATCGTTCCAGTAAAACTGTTCAAACTAATATCAATTGTACGGAGGGTCGTGCAGTTAGACAAAGAAGTTGGAACGGTCCCTTTAAATTGGTTTTGATATATGATTATAGCTTTTAAGGTTACAAAAGAATCACACATGTCAGGAGGAAGAACATCTTCTATATGATTGATGCTGAGATCAAACATCACCAAATAGGTGAGATTGTAAAGAGAACGAGGTACCATTCCAGAAACTTGATTATCATTGATTTGAAAAATGTTGAGGGCATGGAGTTGACCAAGTGAATTCGGGATTGAACCAGTGAAACTATTCGAGTAAAGATCGAACCATAGAAGACTGGTAAGGTTTCCTAAAGCGGGCGGTATGGTACCAGTGAGATTATTGTTAGACAAGGATAGATACTCTAGTTGTTGGAGGTTTCCCAAACCCGAAGGTACGCCTCCAGTGAGAAAATTATTTTTCAATCCAAGGAACCAGAGATTTCGGCATTGCTCGAGACTCGAAGGTATGGTTCCTCCGAGATTATTATTTCTGAGAGAGAGAAATTCTAGATTGGAACAGTTAACACCGAGCGAGGACGGAATGGTTCCATGCAGAGAATTGAAACCGAGGTGCATGTGTCGCAATCTGCTCAGTTTGCCAAGTTCCACTGGGATGTTACCGGAGAAGCGATTGTCATATAGGCTAAGGTTCTGAAGAAAAGTGAGGTTACCGAGAGAGGGAGATATCTGACCAGCCAACTGAAGGGAGTCGAGAGTGAGGCCAGTGACTCTGTCGGGGTGGAGACGGCCGCAACTGACACCCTGCCATCTGCAATGATCAAGCGAGGCGTTCCATGAGGACAATGCACCATAAGGGTCACCCCATATGAGAGACTTGAAAGAGAGAAGCGCGAGGCGGTCGGTTTCCGATGCGTTGGTAGTTCCTGTTGTTTCTGCTAAAGCTTTTGAAGGGATTAGATTCAGAATCAGCAGGACTGAGAATAAGAGATGGACAGGAGAAGAAGGCATTCTGTTCTACAAGTGCTTTGCAGTGTGCACTGGTTATTAGTTCAGTTTGGGTAGGCACAATTGTATTAAGTTGATGTGTGAGCAAATAAACGGGATGTGTGTGTGTATATATAGAGTTTTGATATATCTTTTCCTTTACAAAGGGTCCAGCTTTGTGGACTGTGTGGGAGAGAGAAGAAGACGCGCACACGACACGGGCACTTTGACTCTTGAGTGTGAATGTCTGAGTGTGATTGCTTCCTTCCTTTCCTTTCCTTTCCTTTCCTTTCCTTTCCTAAATTATAAAGGTAGATAAACTGCTCAGCCTTTTCTCACTTAACAATTAGAAGTGCTACAAATGCAATTACTATCAAATCATATAGGAAAATATATAAAACATCAACCATCAAGCGCCAGCTCACGTGAAATGGATATTTTGTCTTTTACAAAACAGCCTAAACACCACAATTATATTAGTTGCGTTTATATTATATATATATATATATAATTAGAACCTGATTGTGAATCTGTTCACGTACTGCTTGTATATATATAATATAATAGAACAAATATTTTATATTCAGTCATATGGTTAACTTATGATTCTTTTATTTCTCCAAAAGAATATTTTTTGGCTTCGTACGTGATTGCTTCTTATTTTTTAAAGCGAAAGATTGAACCCTCCATTAATGGTCATAGTCTAACTCTCATCTTAATTTATATCCGTCAAATAATGAAAGGCTCACATCGGATCTATTTCATATTGTGTTCCTCTCCATTTCTGTCTCAGCACAAAATCAAAGTGGCAAATTCTCTGACTGACATTTTAAAACATTAACTGCTAAAGTTACAAATTCATTCATTCTCTTCTCTTCAATTATTTCACCCTATTTAGCTTGAATAAAAATTAAAATTACCCACACGCTTACGCTTCTAGTAAGTTATAAAGGTTGATTAAAGCGTGAGATTATAGGTTAGACTGACTGGAGTCAGTCGTTGGTTGAGCCCTTATTCAACTCATGCAAGTGGGCAAGTGGCAGATAAGAGATTTCCCAACTGGTGTATAATGTGTAATCTTGACTAACTGGTGTATTCATAATCGGCTGCTGGATTAATGGAGTATCACAAAAGTAATGCATTCATGCTTAATTCATGTCCCAAATGCAGGCAGAGGCAGTTGATCAGGCTCAGGTCATATATGGCAATGGAAGGTGCCACGTCCCTCCCGTCCCTCTCTAATCAAGTGTGATTGTGTGAATGCTGAGCGATTGTTCTGTTCAAAAGAGACTCTCAGTCTGTTTCATTGAAGAAATCTAAACTTGTCAAAAACCGTGTGCTCTGCAAGTGGCCAACAGGCCAAGTGTCTCGCTCCACCTCCGCGCTTGGAATTTTATCAGTTCTAATTTTTCTTTTTTTTTTTTTTGAAAAAAGTGGAATGCTCCACCAGTTTCATTGAAACTAAATTGAGAATTACATCCTAATTGTCTTGAGAGGAGGGTTCCAATGCCACAAGTTTTTTGTACCACAAGGTGTCAAAAACTCACTTTTTCATTTATATTTCAAAATTTTGTTTTCAAATTTCAAATAAAAACCGTTGATATTATTTATGTTCACGAGGGATGTATGCATATAAAATTTCATGAATTTTGGAATTCATTTTGTACTAGATTAAGTGGCTTAAAAATGAATGGATCTAATTAACTATGATTGCTTGATTTTAATACATTCATCTTTAACCCACTTAATCTAGTACAAAATGAACTCCAAAATTCATAAAATTTTATATGCATGCATCTCTCATGAACATAAATAATATCAACGATTTTGATTTAAAATTTGAATCCAAAATTTTGAAATATAAATGAAAAATTGAGTTTGTGGTAACTTGTGGCACAAAAAACTTGTGGCATTGGAATATTACTCTTGTCTTGAATCTAGATTCTAGTACTAAATATCTAGTACTGAAGAATTAGAAACAAAACAAAGTACTTATCTAAAAAAACAAAGGCTTAATATCATATATATATCCTTGAAGTCTTCCTTCATTTCATATTTATCCCTCTACTCTTTAATATATCAAATAACCCCTTCAACTCTTTAAAACCTATCATATTTACCATCTACTCTTTTTTTTTATATCAAATAACCCCTTAAAATCTTTAGAACCTATTATATTTACCCATTACATTTAGAGGTGACAAAATCTGACCCGTCCTGAAAAACCCGCTCAACCCGAACCCGACCCGTGTTTCATGGAAAGTCAGACTGACCCGAACCCGAACGACCTGAAACCCGAGATAACTCGGGAATAGAGGTGCAAATCCTGACCAGACCCAAAAAACTCGCCCGACCTGACCTCGACCCGGCCCGAAAAAATGCCATCAGCCGTCAACCCAATACCCGACCCGACCTGACCCGACCCGAACCTGACCCGACCCGACCCAACCCAACATTTGGTACTAGCAATTGATATTATCGGGTCAGGTCGGGTATCAGGTTGGCGGCTGCCGACATTTTTTCAGGTCGGGCAGATTTTTCGGGTCTGGTCAGGATTTGCACCTCTATTCCCGGGTCATCTCGGGTTTCGGGTCGTTCGGGTTCGGGTCAGTCTGACTTTTCCTGAAACACGGGTCGGATCGGGTTCGAGTCAGTCTGACTTTCCCTGAAACACGGGTCAGGTCGGGTCGAGCGGGTTATTCGAGCCGGGTCAGATTTTGTCACCTCAAAACGTAATGGATAGATATGATAGGTTCTAAAGAGTTTAAGGGGTTATCTGATATATAAAAGAGTGGAGGGTAAATATGATAGGTGTTAAAGAGTTGAAGGGGATATTTGATATATTAAAGAGTAGAAGGGTAAATATGAAATGAAGAAAGCCTTCAAGAGTATATATGATATTAAACAACAATAAACTAACCAACAACATAACTACCATCAAGCAAGTTTACCTAAACCAAAACAGTGTAAATTTCAACAATTACCCTTACTAAAACTAGATTAAGTAGCAACACAAACTCAAAATATTATATGAACTACTCAACATAAGACCCATCTAACGAAGATAAATCTGGAGAAGACATCTCTGCTTGTTAAGTTCCTTGTCCAAGTGTATGAAAAATTATGTCGATACCCAGTTGAAGGTCCTGCCCATTGTCTTGCATATCTCCTGCCAGCACTTGGCCTAATGTTTCTTTTGTTGTCTCCTCTACCTCCAACATTTCCTACAATGGTAATTCCAATACATCTTGTGGTAGTACAAGAAACAATTTTAAAAGACTTGCTTCTACTTTATTCTTACACCAAAGAGTTGCTAAATTGATTATTTGCATTCCAATTGTCTTAAACTTTCTAATTTTCCCATTGTTGAAATATTCTATTTCTTTCTAACCATATTACCCACAATACTGCACTTCTAACCATTTCTATAATATGCCTATCCCTTAAGGGAACTGTTTTATCCAGTACAAAGTCGAATTCCTGGGGGTATAGATACACATAACATCTATATGTTTTAAAAGGGTAGATGTCTCTAAGCTGGCCTTAACAGGTTTGGTTTATGAGCTCCCGAAATGCAGGTGTATCGCTGGTCGCACGACCTATTTGCCAGTATGGAGCCTAACGACTCTCGTCAATAGTCTCCAAGAGGGAGATTGTTGGAAAAATGCATTGAATGCAAGCAAAACGTTTTTGCTGCTGCACTTGATTGCATTGAATGCAAGCAAAACGTTTTTGCTGCTGGTCTATAAAATGAACCCTTGGCTATTCATTTCTTGATCAGTTTTTAGCATCCCTTTGGCTTCTTCTCCACCAGTTTTCACCAGAGAAGAGAGTGCATTAGAGAGTTGTTAGAGAGAGGCTCTTAGGTCGTGGATTAGAGGAGCACGTTCGACTAACATCGTGACGGGCTTCCACCGGCGATCGACGACGTGACGAGACGAGGAGCCGTTGGAGCGAGCAACCGACGTCGAACTTGGGAATCGCAACGTGAAGGAACCGAACAAGAGACAATAGTTACAGAGAAAGCAATAAAAAATTGCAGTTTTTATTATTTTTTTCTACCACAAGTACGCTACTCAGCTAACTCGTCTCCTCCTTAGGTTAGCGGATTAGTACTAACCAGGCGCTAGCCAAAATTTCTGTTTTATGTTTGGATCAAACTCGGATCTGGGTTAGCGTCACTACTCAGAGAGTAGTGCTAATCTGGAGCATCCAAACACACCCAAAAGAGTTAGAAACTCAAATTGTATTTCAAATTGCTCTTTTGAATTTCAATAGAAACTCAAATCATTTAGAAAAAATAAATGATATAGCTCAGTATTTACTGCCAAAGCAAAACGAGATGCTCTTTCTAGCTTAGTATTAGTTGTCATATTAGTGTAAGAGATAGACAATTAGTATATAGAAAATAATGAAACGGAAGATCAGTAGTGCTTCCAAACTGCTTAACTGATAATTGCAACTTATTTTTCTGGAAAATTACAACCTACAAACTTTTGGGGCTTTTAGATTCTTGTACGAAGTAACCCATGTCAATGTGGGCTGAAGGGTTACAGATACTAAGCTGGGAATAAAAACAGGCCGGATCTTATGGCAATAAACCCAGCAACACCACCACAGATTACCAGTAACACTAACACAGAAAGCTGAAAACTGTAGCTGCGGAAGACGGAAGTGGTTTTAGAGTTGATACATTCCCAATCGTCCAATCTGACTTGTTTATGTCAAGTGAATTATGTTTGATTACATTGCAGACTGCATACTAAGTTACAGACAACAAACTAGCCGAAGCTGTATATATACAACTTAGCATCTGGATTCTTAAATTCCTAGTTCTGGTTCAACACATCAATACAATAATAAGTTGCCATATTAATTTCTGAAGCTAGAGCGATATAGATCAAAATTGAAATTGAAAGATTCAAAGAGAGACTAAAAGAAGAGAAGGAAAGAAAAGGATCACCTATTCACCTCAAATTTTGAAGGAGAAAGGACCCACCGCTGTGCTTTTTCCTCAGGAAAAAAATACTTATTATAATCGCCGCGCATCGTGCTCATCCTCATCCTCACCCTCACCCTCACGTCGCAGTGCGGTAAATTTTTCCCTTCACAAGTTATCGTACCCTTTTTTTAAGTTTACTGAGAGCTCTATAACATAATAATAATTAATAATTAATACATTAACACTAGAACAGCAAATAAAGTCATTTAAACAGAACAAGAAGGAGGCAATGCAATCAAATTATCATCTTTCCCAGTAAACAAATTAGGTGAATTCCTCTATGGATTAGAAGAAATATGGGCCGTTCATTTGTCTGAATTGGATGGTTTTGATATATTCTTGAGCACAAGTAAAGAAAGATACTTGAATGATTTTGATACTCAATCCAATCATCTCTAGTTCTCTACTACACAGCTACACTAGTCGTAAACACGTTCCATTCTCTTCGGTTTCTTCACAATAGCATCAATCATTCCTCTAAAAATATTCTCCTCTCCAAGTTGCTGCCATCTCTCTCATGTCAATGTTGTACCAACATAAACTGTCTTAGCCCCTTATTCGAGCATTGGCTGCACAATTGGTTTCCATTCCTTTCATGAGCTTCTACTGAAACTATCGCTAGCTTTGACCAAAAGAAGTATTATTCTTGACGAACAAACAAAGTGAACTCTAAAATATGTTATATGCACTAATAAAATTGTGCAACTTATAGAACTAACCAGATTATATCCAAATTTAATAAAGTTTTTCAAGATGATTAACTCTTGTATTATATATGTGAATATTACTAAAGAGTTTTCAATCAGTATTAACAATAATTTTCAATTCCCCAAAGCAAATAAGAGAGAAAGAGAGGCAGAAATAAGGATTCACGAGAATTACCTGATCCAAGAGGTGTGATTGAAGCACTTGAATCAATTTTGAGCAGGCACAGAATATATGTTCGAGGTATCAATGTGCTAGGCTCTACCAACTACCCTTCGATTTGGCACTTTATTATACCATCAAAACATGTAAATTAAATATACCCAATATCAGAAAAAAAATTGCGTAAAATTCATGGCAAAGAAAGACCACAGGGAGCTTGTGATGATTCATTGCCGACCCAAGGAGAGAAGTTGCAAGAGAGAGAACGAGAGCGAGTCGCAGGAGACAGAGAACGAGGGAGCAAGAGCGAGGCAGGGAGCAACGGAAGGATTTTCAGAAGAAAATGGTGAGGTAAGAGGGACAAAATCAAAATCATTTTGCGCTAACGGAGTCCGTTAACGCTCTCCGTTCCAAATATCTGCGGATCATCAGATGCGAATCGCAAAGAGAATATATACGGGTAAGGGTGCTGGCAGCACTTCAGGTGAAGTGCTGCCGGAAGCACCATAGACAGACTTTGTATATATATACCCCTACAAAGGGGGGAATGCTAAGGTTATTGATTTTAGTATCTCATTCAATATGAATACATACTAATACTGTAGTATAGTGTGTATTCCAATATCAATTTCAACTCCGTGCATCATTTTCTCCTGTATAGGTTTGCATCCATCAAGATTAGAAATGATCCATAATTCCATACCAAACCGGGAAAAAAACACCTCAAAAGGAGAAAGGACCCGCCGGGAGCCGTTGGATAGTCTCAAGATATGTGCTAACTTGGATCTCGAGACGATCCAACGGCTCACGTGCTGTACTAAAAGTTACCAAAAAATGTTTGGAGTCCAATGGCCGCATTGTCCAACGAGTTCAAGGGTAAAAGTCACTGAATGTCTATTAAAAATCGTTCATTATCTGTTGAATGGAAACACATGAGTGATAATGAATCTGCCTCACACATTATGCTACATTGTCCATTCACAAAGCAAACCTGGTTCTACATGGGATTATGCCAAAGTTTAATGCGATTCTGGTATACTATTGATGATATTATAGATTATGCTGAATCTTTACCTGAAAATGAGAAAAAAGCCTTTTTACTGGTATTTTGTGCAATCTGTTGGGGTATATGGAAAACTCGTAATAATATTACTTTTAGAGCACATCAACTGCCTTCTGCCAGGAATACAATTATTTATATTTGCTCTTTAATTCATTCATGGATAGGTTTGGGTTCTGGAGAGGTGCAACAGGTGGTCGGCAGATGGATGCCACAAGAGCTGGATGCTATTCCTATTCAAGTGGTGCCGCCGAGGATGCAGCTGACTTGATCAATCAAATGGAGTTGAAACAAGCTGGAATATTTCATGGTATACATAGTTTAATGGCTTAGTAAATAAGTGTGCAGAAATTTTTGCAACTTTTGTTGTCTTGGTTGAGGTTACTAAACATGTATAAATGATTTAGTCTACAGGTACTAATTAGTTGTGTGATGATTGCATAGAGTTGATCATGCGTAGGTGTGATGACTTAAATTGGGTTTCTGATCAGGTGATCAGTTTTTTGTGGGGGTCTTAGGCTCCAGTTTTGACTTTGTGACTGTGTAATAATTTTCAGTTAATGAAAATGTGCGTATGATGCCTTTCTTTCCAAAAAAAAAAGAAATGTCGCTCATTATATATTGAAGGGAAGTGTTAAGTTATATACGAAAAATCGTTCATTCTTTGTTCAACATATATATATTTACTTATTTGGTTTAACATATAATGAGTGATGTTTACGTCTGGATTCAGTGGACTGAAGTCTCAAGAAGCTGTTGCGCTCCTGTCAGTGCTCAAAAAAAAAAACCATTTAGAGAAGTATATTTTGGATAGAAATAAGTAGAATCGTTATTAGGATGTCAGTCTATGAAGGGAGCAGGGATATATAGGCTCAAAAGAGTTGATTTCTCAAAAAAATTATTATCATGTTTAAATTTGATGGTAGGATGTGTTTACATATGAGTTGGCCACAAATACAAAGAAAGGGAAATTAGTTACTTAGATAGATACATCCATCATCCATGTGTAGTTCTTTTCTCGAGATAGTGAGGTACACAACAATAGTCCATATCTGCTCTTATTCTTAAAAAAAAGAAATAGGAATATGTCAGTCCGACTTGGACCGTTAGATCGAAACAGGATCGGTTCACTTTAGATTTTATAAGACTTCTTTCAAGCAAATCTGCTATGTTGATTTTGATCCGACGATCAAATTAAAATAACATACATGTTCATGTTCTAATTAAGTAGAATACTTAGAATAACATACGGATATGGACTCCACAACAATTGAATGGTGCTATATAATATGGATCATAGGCAAACAGTAACTAAATTGAAAATTTGCAGCATCAACGATCAAATTCTCATAACCTGAGCTATAATTTTCTCAGAATATATATATATTGTTTTGATGATATGTGCTAAGTTCGAATTTCTTATGTATAAGTAAAAGCGTTGTTGAATAAAAAGATGTGACAATATTATAAAAATTAATTAGAACTGATGATATTCCAAGCGCAGAGGCGGAGCGAGACACTTGGCCTGTTGGCCACTTGCAAAGCAAAGCAAATTGTTTTTGACTAAGTTTAGAATTCTTTCAATGAAACAAACTGAGAATTCTCTTCTGAACAGAACAGTCACTCAGCATGGCTGCATGGGGAATCTCTTCTCTGCCACTTGCATGAGAATGAGATGGATGAGGGCTGAACCAACGATGACTCCACTCAACTTAAAATCTCACGCTTTAATCAACCTTTATAATAAGCACTGACGAAGCCGACAATATTCGTTGGAAGATAAGACTAATAAGAAGTTAACCATATAAATGAATGAAAAAATTATATATAACCAGTACGGGAACAGATTCATATTAATCAGGTTCTAGTTTTTTAAATAACAAGTGCTTCCCTATAAATAGTTGCACATACAACAAACAATTCATCCCTTTCTTTCTTTCATCACAATACAACATTATTCACAGCACTTACAAGTCACAACAATGGCAACTTCATTTCTCTCCGCTTCACTTCTCCTCCTCCTCGCTATCCTACTTTCTATGTCCATCCCCCTGGAGTCAACATCTGTAAGTCCCCTTTCCTCCGCCGCAGCCACAATCAATTATTGGAACCGCAAAATCCCAAATAACGCTCCCCATCCCGACTTCCTCCTCTCCCTCCTCTCCCCTCTCCCCGCCTCTCTTGCATCTTCTCTCCCCTCTCCCCTCTCCATTTCCTCTTCCTTCTGCCAATCTGCCAACATACTATGTCCGAACTCGACCTTTCATCCCACTGTATATCACACTACTGCATGTACATTTGGGTATACTTATGTATGTAATTGGAAATTATTTTCTGCCGCATCTCTCAAGCCTAGTGTATATTTTCATGAGTCTGAGCTGAAACAAGAGAACTTAATGACAATACCAAAATTTGGGAATACAAAGCCCAACCGCTCATTCCTGCCCCGCTCAATAGCGGACAAAATCCCGTTTAAAGCGGACGCTATCAAATCCCTGTTTCGGCTGAAGCCGAATACTACACTAGCAATGAATGTGGAGGAGACAGTTGGAAAATGCGAGCATGCACCTAGTAAGGGAGAGACAAAGCGCTGTGCCACATCAGTGGAGGACATAATCGATTTTGCTGTGCAAATGTTAGGGAACAACATTGTCCCCCGGACAACTCTATCTTCAAATGGGTCTAGCGGGCCAATAATAATAGGTAAGCTTTATTTATAATTTTCTTTTTTTTTTGTATTGTAGGTGATCAATTTTAAATAATAACCGCTTGCATGCATTGAGTTTCTTTCATTATTTTGTAATGCAGGCAAGGTGAAAGAAATAAAACAGTGGCAGGTCAGTATCATGCCACCAAGAGTTATTTCCATACATGGTGTACACGTGTCATTCAGTGCCCAAAACCAGAGTGTATGAGGTTGAAATGTTGTCTGTTGAAACAAAAGAGAAGATCAACACTGGTGTCGCGCTCTGTCACCTTGACACATCGGCCTGGAATCCAAGACATACTGCATTTGTGGTGCTAGGCGGGAAACCAGGCAAGATTGAGGTTTGTCATTGGATACTGAATGGAGATATGACTTGGGTCATCGCTGACAATGGATATTGAAAGTTGAAACGAACCACTACACCAGACCTTATTAAATATTGATATATTACCACGGCGCTGCACTCTGATAATGAATATGTGTTTTTTAATAAACTAGTAAATAATGAGTGCTCATCCTCTGTAGCATTGCATTGTGTAGCACAAGATGTGAACCGTTAGATCATTTCACGATATGTGCTGACTCGAATTCGAGATGATCTATTCACATCCTGCGCTACACAATGCAACACTATAGAGGATATGGAATCAATAATGGATATGTGTGTCTTTTAATAAACAAGTAATGAAGATGTACGTCTTTTGATAATAAATCAGTAAGCAATGGATATGTGTCTTTTAATAATAAATAAACTAGTAAATAATTGATACGTGTGTCTTTTAATAAACTAGTAAAGCAGTCCTGCTTTGCGAGTGGGAAACCTTTGAGCTTAAAATGTTACTCCCACGCACGGCACTAGCAATGGGAGTGGGAACAATAAAATTAATAATTTAGTAATACTGTTGAATTATGTTGTTTAGTTGAAAAAAAAGTAAAAAAAGGAAAAGATCATCTTTTTTAGAGAAAAATCTTGTGTCCATTGAATAACAATCCATGTACGAAATGTAACAGATATATTCTGAAATGTAACCTACGGACGCTATGGATAGTTTTTCTATGGACGCTAGGTATTACTCATCTCTAAGAGTCGTTTTGGCTGCCACATTACATGAATGCGAGTCACTGTTAAAATTAAACTATCCGCACGGGGCTTTCTCATTATCTTATTTCAATTCGTGAATTTGTGAAAAATATATAAGGCATCGTGAAATAAGGGTATATGCAACAAATTTCAATTTTGAAAACAATTTATTGTTAAGTATCTCCAGAATATTCATGAGTTCATCAAAATATAGCAACTTAGTAACTACAGAACTGATAAATTGTAAGCCCTTTACTCTTATTTTTTTATTGTAGCACTTGTTGAAAGTTGAAGCTCACCTACATAATTTTTACAATTCAATGTCAGTTTGTTATTTTTTCATTATTTTATTTTTTTTTTTCCGAATAAGGAAGAGAAACTTCCAACAAAACTCACCACACACAGTCAATAAAGTATATATATATATATAGAGTAAAACTATGGTTCTCTTAAGCTAACGGGGGTCTTCCGTGAACTTAACACCGAAAACATATCAAATCATATCCAAATTTTGATTTATATGGCTCAATAAATTCTTTATATCAAAATCATGTGTGATGCAAAAATTTTCCATTTTTAGAGATTTTTAAGTATTTATTTCAAATTTTTTTAAAGTTAGCTATGAAACATTGATTATTTTATTAATATTGTATAGTTGCTATTAAAAAAATCCGAAATAAGTACTTAAAAATCTTCAAAAATGAAAAAAATTTGTATGTTATAAGATTTTGATATAAAGAATTTATTGAGCCATATAAATCAAAATTTGGATATAATTTGATATATTTTTGGTGTTAAGCTCACAGGAGGCCCCCGTGAGCTTAAGAGCACCATAGTTTTACTCTATATATATATATATAGAATTTTGCTACCGTTAGTCATGACTTTGGTGCTCCAAGGAGGCTTCCGTGCTCCTAACTCAAAAATCATACTAAACCATTCTGAAATTTCGATTTATGGGTCTCATTAAACTTTTTATATCAAAATATCATATGATACAAAAATTTTTCATTTTTTGAGATTTTTAAGTATTTGTTTTGTATTTTTTAAAGATGACATAGTTTTATACATTATTTTATTATTATTTTGAGGTCATTCTAAAAAATTTCAAAACATGTACTTAAGAAACTCAAAAAATGGAAAATTTTTGTATCCTAAGAGATTTTGATATAAAGAATTTAATGAGAATGATAAATCAAAATTTTATGATGGTTTAGTAGGATTTTTGAGTTAGGGGCACGGGAGGCCTTCGTACTCTTAGGAGCACGCTAGTTTTACTCATATATATATATATATATATAGAGAGAGAGAGAGAGAGAGAGAGAGAGAATTTTTGCTGCCGTTAGTCATGACTCACAGGCTGCTCCGTGAGTCACGGTCCAAAAACATATCAAATCACCTCCAAATTTTGATTTATATGGCTCAATAAATTCTTCATATCAAAATCTTATAGCACGCAAAAAAATTTTATTTTTGGAGATTTTTAAGTATTTGTTTGAGATTTTTTAAAAGTGACTATGCAATATTAATAAAATAATTAATGTTTTATGTATCATTTTAAAAAATCTAGAACAAATACTTAAAAATCTCCAAAAATGAAATTTTTTTGCGTACTATAAGATTTTGATATGAAGAATTTATTGAGCCATATAAATCGAAATTTGGAGGTGATTTGATATGTTTTTGGACCGTGACTCACGAAGCAGCCCGTGAGTCATGACTAATGGTAGCATAACTCTATATATATATATATATAGTTGGGTTACCGTGTTTTGCATAACAAACTGGTCGTTTTGTTATGCGCTCATATCTCAACAACCGTAACTCCGATGGCCGATCCGAGTGGACCGGTGCATTCTACATATCGAAAACTTGTTGGAAGCTAATTTTTCCTTTTTTGGAGATTGCTAACTATTTTTAACAATTTTTTAAAGATGGACAAAAAATAATAATAAAATAATCTATTTAAAACTCATATTCAGGGTCGTTTTTCAAAAATCGTCAAAAATAGTTAGGAATCTCCAAAAATAGAAAAAATTAGTTTTCAGTGAGTTTTCGGTATGTAGAATACACCGGTCCAATCGGATCGGCTATCGGAGTTACGGTTGCTAAGATATGAGCGCATAACAAAATGACCAGTTTGTTATGCAAAACACGGTAACCCAACTCTATATATATAGAGGAGGGATCCGGTGCCAATAAAATCCCAGTACCAAATCTGCCAATCAATCCTAACCGCACATCTCGTTTTTCTGTAACGACGTTGATTAAAGCGTTTAACTTCCCTCTTTGCCTTCTGAACCATTCGTTCGTTTGAACCACGTCTCTCCCATTATTTTATTCAAATTCAAATCCTTTCCCTTCATTTCTTAGATTTTAATGAGGCCAAGTTCAGTTTCTTCAACTTTTCTCCCGATGATGCATCTCTCTCCTCCTTCCACCCTCTGCCTCCAATAGCTCTTTCTTTCCATCTCTTACTATCAAAAAACCTCAAGAAAGAAACATGTTATATATCAATAGAATGGTAATTAGTTAACTTCATTTAATTCACAAGCAGATTAAATTTTAATTAATTTGTTTAATAATCAAGATTTGCTACAAATTTGAACGAATTTAGAGTTCCCAAGTTCCAACACTTTACTACCCAGTATTATCAAAGAAGTGTCACTTTGTTTTATCTGTAAAAACACTGATAAAAAGCTTGCTACTTGCTAGCTAGCTGAGCACTTTTAAATTGTAATAAAAATACTACTTAAGCCAAAATAAGAGATACAGAGAGAAATCAAGATAGAGTAACTTGGAATTTTGCCAAGATAGCAAGAGGATGTGTGATAAAGAGAGGGGATTTAGGGTTTGAGTGAGGGAACCGAAGAGAGATTATTTGTAATCGGGTGGCGAGATCGAAGGAAATAACTTCTCATCACGAAAGAAGGGAGTGAAGCGGGCGCAGGCGCAGGCGCCAGGGTGTTGGACGCGGGGGTGGGGTTGGTGTGGAGGTGGGTTGGGTAAAGCAGGTGGCGGCAGGGAAGCAAAAAATGAAAAAAGTAAAGAAAGAAGGGAAGAACTGTTCACCGCTTTTAATATCAGCCATCAGGAAAAATCTAGATATGCGGTTGGGATTGATTGGTAGATTTGGCACTGGAGTTTTGTTGGCACCGGATCCGTCCTCATATATATATACATAGAGTTATGCTACGGTTAGTCGCAACTCACGGGCTGCTCCGTTAGTCAAGATCCAAAAACATATCAAATCACCTCCAAATTTCGATTTATATGGCTCAATAAATTTTTCATATCAAAATCTTATAGCATGCAAAAAATTTCATTTTTGGAGACTTTTAAGTATTTGTTCTAGATTTTTTAAAACTGACTATACAATATTAATAAAATAACCAATGTTTTATGTATCATTTTAAAAAATCTAGAACAAATACTTGAAAGTCTCCAAAAATGAAAAATTTTTGCGTGCTATAAGATTTTGATATAAAGAATTTATTGAGCCATTTAAATCGAAATTTGGAGGTGATTTGATATGTTTTTGGATCGTGACTAACAGAGCAGCCCGTGAGTCGCGACTAACCGTAGCAAAATTCTATATATATATATAGAGTTGGGTTACGGTGCTATGCATAGCAAAATGACATTTTTGCTATGCGCTCGTATCTCAACAACCGTAACTCGGATGGTCAATCTGATTCGACCGTTGCATTCTACATATTGAAAACTCATGGCATAATAATTTTTACTATTTTTGGAGATTTCTAACTATTTTTAATGATTTTTGAAAAATGGCAAGAAAATAATAATAAAATAATCTATTTGGAACTCATAATCAGGGTCATTTTTTCAAAAATCGTTAAAAATAGTTAGGAATCTCCAAAAATAGTAAAAATTAGTATCCGATGAGTTTTCGATATGTAGAATGCACCGGTCGAATCGGATTGACCATCCGAGTTGCGGTTATTGAGATACGAGCGCATAGCAAAAACGTCGTTTTGCTATGCATAGCATCATAACCCAACTCTCTCTCTCTCTATATATATATAGAGAGAGAGAGAGAGTCTAGCTACGGTGAGTTGCAACTCACGGGCTGCTCCGTGAGTCAGGGTCCAAAACCATATCAAATCACCTCCAAATTTTGATTTATATGGCTCAGTAAATTCTTCATATCAAAATCTTATAGCACGCAAAAATTTTTCATTTTTGGAGATTTTTAAGTATTTATTCTAGATTTTTTAAAATGATACATAAAACATTGATTCTTTTATTAATATTGTATAGTCACTTTTAAAATCTCAAACAAATACTTAAAAATATCCAAAAATGAAAAAATTTTGCATGCTATAAGATTTTGATATGAAGAATTTATTGAGCCATATAAATCAAAATTTCGAGGTGATTTGATATGTTTTTGGACCCTGACTCACGGAGCAGCCCATGAGTTGCAACTCACCATAGCTAGACTATATATATATATATATATAGAGAGAGAGAGAGAGAGAGAGAGAGAGAGTAAAACTACCATGCTCTTAAGCTCACGGGAGCCTCCCGTGAGCTTAACACCAAAAATGTATCAAACCATATCCAATTTTTAAGTTGCATGGCTCAATAAATTCTTTGTATTAAAATCTTATAGCATGCAAAATTTTTTCATTTTTGGAGATTTTTATGTATTTATTTCGGATTTTTTAATAGCAACTATACAATATTAATAAAATAATCAATTTTTTATATGTAACTTTTAAAAAATCCAAAATAAATACTTCAAAATCTCCAAAAATGGAAAAATTTTGCATGCCACTTGATTTTGATATAAAGAACTTATTGAGCCATATAAATCAAAATTTGGATATAGTTTGATATGTTTTTTATGTTAAGCTCACGGGAGGCCCCTGTGAGCTTAAGAGCACCATAGTTTTACTCTATATATATATATATAGAAAATAATAATATAATAATCCATTTGAACTCATATTCAGGGTCGTTTTTTCAAAAATCGTTAAAAATAGTTATGAATCTCCAAAAATAGTAAAAATTAGTATCTGATGAGTTTTCGATATGTAGAATGCACCGGTCGAATAGGATCGGCCATCCGAGTTACGGTTGTTGAGATACGAGTGCATAGCAAAAACGTGGTTTTGATATGCATATCACCGTAACCCAACTCTGTGTGTGTGTGTGTGTGTGTGTGTGTGTGTGTATGTATATATATATATATATATAGAGTCCGGCTACAATAATATGCATATCACGGTTTTACCGTGCTATGCGGTCCGTATCTCTGTTTCCGGTGTCCAAATAGTCAATCCGAACTGCTCAACTTAATCTTTATATCAAAATATACTAGCAAACCAAATTTTATAATTTTTTTAAAATTTTTTTGCTATTTTTAATGATGGGGAGAAAATGATTACATCCAAGGGATCTAGTTCAAACAAAAATAGTGATATTGTCCCCATCATTAAAAATAGCAAAAAAATTTTAAAAATTCTAAAATTTTGTTTGCTAGTATATTTTGATATAAAGATTAAGTTGAGTGGTTCAGATCGACTATTTGGACACCGAAAACAGAGATACGGACCGCATAGCACGATATAACCGTGATATGCATATTATTGTAGCCTAACTCTATTCATATATACATATATAGAGTTGGGTTACAGTGCTATGCATAGCAAAACGACGTTTTTGCTATGCGCTCGTATCTCAACAATCGTAACTCAGATGGCCGATCCGATTCGACCAGTGCATTCTACATATCGAAAACTCATCGGATACTAATTTTTACTATTTTTTGAGATTCCTAACTATTTTAAACGATTTTTGAAAAAATGACACTGATTATGAGTTCCAAATAGATTATTTTATTATTATTTTCTTGCCATCTTTCAAAAATCGTTAAAAATAGTTAGGAATCTCCAAAAATAGTAAAAATTAGTATTCGATGAGCTTTCAATATGTAGAATGCACCGGTCGAATCGGATCGGTCATCCGAATTACGGTTGTTGAGATACGAGTGCATAGCAAAAACGTTGTTTTCCTATGCATAGCACCGTAACCCAACTCTATATATATATATATATATATATATATATATCTCCAAATTTGATTTATATGGCTCAATAAATTCTTCATATCATAATCTTATAGCAAGCAAAAAATTTTCATTTTTGGAGATTTTTAAGTATTTGTCTAGATTTTTAAAAGTGACTATACAATATTAATAAAATAATCAATGTTTTATGTATTATTTTAAAAAATCTAGAATAAATACTTAAAAATCTCCAAAAATGAAAATTTTTTGCGTGCTATAAGATTTTGATATGAAGAACATATTGAGCCATATAAATCGAAAATTGGAGGTGGTTTGGTATGTTTTTGGATCCTGACTCACGGAGCAGCCCGTGAGTCATGACCCATTTTAGCAAATATAATTGTCATTATTCAAATTATGTTTGCCAATATTCAAGTTCCAATGGAAAATATTCAAGTTACGGTAGAGAGTATTCAAGTTATGCATATTACGGTGTTACTGATAATAAGTTGCAGTATTATTTGATAATTAGTTGTTTTGTTAGTATTCAAGTTTTATTTTATAATATTCAAGTTACACTATGAAATATTTATGATTGTCATTACTAATTTGTCAACTTTCTTTTTTTTTTGTTTTGTGCAGAAAGTTTGCTCAGATGATGTTGAAGTTTAATTGAAGTTTAGTTCAGTTTAGTTGAAGTTTTTTTTTGGTTTAGTTGAATTTATTTGGAACTTCAAGTTGTTTGATTTTCTTGTGTTGAATGCTTGTATTAATTTTTAGTTATTAATTGATGTTTTTTTGTGGAAAACATGTTCTTTGTTGAATGTTTGTCCGGTCAACTATCTTGGTATCAGCTATGGTATCGACCATGGTATCACCATATCCGGACCAGTAATTTACCTAGGAACTTGGTCCTATCCCCCATCCTTTAATGCTGAAACGTACACAGAAGTTGATCCCAATTAAAAGAATCCGGTTTATTTTGAAGAATCTGCCACGGTTTTAGACATAGAACCGGTCAAATAACCCGGTTTTACCAGTCTACTTGCTGAAACGATCTTTCACTCAAACCAAACCGTTATACCTTCCGGTTCCGGTTTTTTCCGGTTGGACCGCCGGTCCGGTCCAGTTTTGATAAAAGTGTAATTATCAAATCAAAATGACAAACTCAAAAGAAACAGTTATTTAGTTTAGAGGAGAGATCCATTGACAATACTTATAATGACAATTTTGACAATGGGCATTTTGAAAATTTTATAATAATTCATAAAAAATCATAGAAATGAAAAAACTTTTATGGATGCATTCTTTAACTTATAGATTAATAGTGTTTTAAATTTCAATCAATTTGAACATCGTTTGATGGTTTATCAAAATTTTATACATTTTTTAACGGTAGATTTAATGAGTTTTAAAAGGCTATCAAACGTCACTTAAATTGAATATAATTTTAAACATAATCAATCTATAAGTTAAACAATATCTCTATAAACTTTTTTCTAGTTTTTAGAATTTTTAACTATTTTAACAAATTTTTTAAAATCTCCATTGTCAAGATTGTCATTATAAGCATTGTCAATGGATCCCTCCTCGTTTAATATAGAGGAAGTTTGATATGATCAATTAACATTTGAAACAAGACATTCTTATAACTTAAATCAGATTAATGGAAAAAACATAACCTGAATGCTTAACATAATAACCAAGCTTGGAGACAATTCTGTTTTATATTTTTTTTTTGGTATAAATCTAAGATTTAAATTTTCTTTGAATAATAGGGGATATACCTTGAGGCATCATGTAGACAGTTACAGAGTCCAACGTATAATTGATTAATTAACGATTGAGTCTATTGAACAAAAAAGAGTGAACCAAAGCAATTTCCAACTAGTTGGTGCATCAAATCTTCCTTCATATATTTTAGTAATCGAAGGTCGTCATATGAAGATCTAAGATCTTGTACCAGTCTCTCCATCATGGCCCCAATTAAGTGTTTACAGACATAACACAAACACCTTATTCATGCAGTATGCCCTCTGAAATTCAAAGCCACACAATGCCAAAGAGATGAGTGATTATACTTTGTGTATCGCTACAGTATTCTTTTTCTTGAGATCAATGTTCACCGGAATAAGTCCTATCGATGAAAGATTCAAAGATGGTTCAAACCTTCACAAGCATGTCGAGTCAGCATTACCAGCCCGAGTAATGGAGATTATTGATGCCAAATTGTTCTCATCAGATCAGGGAGATGGAAACATACTTGTACCAGAAAACTCTCTGGATTGCTTGGTTTCAGTTATTCAGTGTGGGCTTCTCTGCTCTAAGGAGTCAGCAAAAGAGCGTATTACAATGAATGAGGTAGTAAATCTCTTGGATTCGGCACGTGCAAAGCTGCAGAAGTGAGGTGTAATGATTTGAACATGATTTGTCACAGAACAATAAGAATTTTGTGTGCAATTTGTTCAGGAAGGGAAAGAGCAATTTAGTTTGTATATTTTGCATGTAAAAAACTGAACCTTTGGTGTCTATAAAGATTGATGCAGCACAAATCTTAGATGATTTAGTGCTTCCAAATTGCAATTTATTTTTGTGAAAATTACAACCTGCAAACTTTTGGGGCTTTTAGATTCTTGTATGAAGTAATTAACCCATGTCAAGTGGGCTGAAGGGTTACAGATACAAAGCTGGCAATAAGAACAAGCCTGATCTTATGGCAATAAACCCAGCAACACCACCACAGATTACCAGTAACACTAACACAGAAAGCTGAAAACTGTAGCTGCGGAAGACGGAAGTGGTTTTAGAGTTGATACATTTCCAATCGTCCAATCTGACTTGTTTATGTCAAGTGAATTCTGTTTGATTACATTGCAAACTGCAGACTGCAGACTGCATACTAAGTTACAGACAACAAACTAGCCGAAGCTGTCAAGCTGATATGCATAACGGTTGTCGGAAGAGAAAACAAAACTATGCAAAATTAATAAGTTCAGAGTATGTCCTGTACATATACATGAGAGAGCCTCCACTCCACTAACTAGAAACAATTTCAAGGCACCCAAAACCCCAGATCATGATTCTAAACCTTCTATTTATTATATTTGATTTCCTACACAATCTTCCTATCCCCTATCGATCCGCCTTCCCTTGGACGGGAAACCAAACCTCTGAGCAGCCAGCATTTCAGGGATATAAATTATAAACTCTGGTGTTTTGATTCTTCTGAAAATATTTATCGATTCGTGCTGCTTTGTTCTCCTGCTTCAGCTGAATTCGGCAATTCTACTAATGACTCGATATCAATGCTCCCTGTGCGACTCTTTCGGTTTCTCTGTTCCTCGCATTCAATAAATAAACATCAACAAAAACTCTTCTTTAATAAATGATGGACCTTGGGTTCAGGGTCAATGATTCCATAATTTCATGGAGGCTTAGGTTTCTTGGAGCATTTCAAAACAGCTCATAGTTCCCAATCACACAAAGTGGTCACATGTTGGTACCCATTTATTTATTTAAACGTTTTATTTAAACGTTCCTTGTACTTAGTACCTACTTGCCTGTTGGGTTCATTGAAAATTGACCAACATGTGAAGTGAGGTGACATGTTGCTGTTGGCACCCAATATGTGAGGCCAGCCATCTGTTACTTCACAATCTTTTGAAACCATTCTTCTAATGCAGGTATGAACTAAGACATACCGGTACTATGGTAAATTAGCAAGTATGCAAGTGTGCTCAATGATCTCAAGGTGGGGTCTTCTTTTATATTGCCAAGTTCTATACATAAATACAATTCTCAAAGATGACATGGTGACGATGTTACTTGATACAAGAACATTATTACCTCTCGAGGCAAGGCATCAACAGCTTCAAGCATCTGTACAATCTGGCTCATTTTGGGTCTTTTATCAGCATCAGGGTCGACACTCCGAAGTGCAACTAAAAGGACTCGTTTTAGAGCTCGTATTGTTGGCCTTACATCAAGATTCAGGTCAACTACTTCTTCAGTTCTCTTACTTCCAACCATCATTTTTACCCACTCCACAAGGTTGACCTGAATAAAGATATGGCATATATAAGTAAACAATGATTAAATAGTTAGAGATATGGTTCAAATCACAAAAAGGTTAACAGGTCATGGTGAGAAAAACAGACATCAGGACAAATATCAGAGAAAATAAGAATGACATAACATCTGACCTCATTATTAGGGCGGCCATAATCAATAGGATCCCTGCCAGTTACAGCTTCCAATACAAGAACCCCAAAACTGTAAATATCACTTTTCTCATTTAGCATTCCAGTATTTGCATACTCCGGTGCTACATACCTTGAATCAAACAGATATTTATAGAACAAAGTTAGGAAGCAACCCCCAGTATTTTAAGAAAGCGGTAACATAAGGAAGAGAAAACAGGGAAAATTTAAGCATATATGTAGTACCCGTATGTACCCATCACTCGTGTGGAGACGTAGCTTTTGTCTGAACCCAGTAGCTTGGCTAATCCGAAATCGGACAGTTTACCACTGAACTCCTCATCAATTAATATGTTGCTTGATTTTATATCTCGGTGCACTACTTTTGGGTCAATTCCCTCATGTAGATATGCAAGGCTGTTCACATTATTAAAAATTCTGCTTCAGATACCATTGTCATGATAGAAGCATGAGAAGTTGTCACTAAATATGGTATAATACCAGTTGTAATATTTGGGCTCATTTTCACCAATTTAGACCCAGGACCGCCTCAGCCAAGTCTCTGAGAGAAATTTGGTTCAGTAATTTAGACTATAAAGTATAACCAAGTTGCATCCCCAAACCCTCCACTTTGTAATTTAATGTAAATATCATTTTCTGCCCAAATTAACTTCAACTTCACAAAATAGAAGTGATTTTTCAGCTCGATTATGTGTGAATTGTGCTCAGAAGGCATCCGCTAAGACTGAATTAAACTTTCAGCTATGCAACTGAACCCCAAATAATATACAACTTAGCATCTGGATTCTCAAATTCCTAGTTCTGGTTTAACACATCAATACAATAATTAAATTGCCAAATTAATTTCTGAAGCTATAGTGATATAGATCAAAATTAGCTTTCAGACTTACGCCTTGGCAGTACCAAGTAGTATCTTGATGCGATTGTCCCAACTAAGCACTCCGTGGTGAGACATGGCACCATGGAGCCATTGTTCAAGGTTGCCATTGTTCACATACTCATACACAAGCATCCTATTATATTCACAAGGAAAGAAGGAACATAGAAAAAGAAGGGTAACATGATTAGCTCATCTAAAATACAAAGCTGAAACTTATGTTCTATTCAGACACATCATATCTAAAAATGTCGTTTCAGCTGGTAAATGAATGTCACGTTGCCTAATTTTGCAATTAATTTACAATTATTGCCAGTTAAGGACTGAAGTCCACAATCTCTTAATTTCCATGCTACTTCTTGAAAGAAAATGCCCTATAAGGTGGCATCAGTTATGCAATTAAGTTGTGGCATGATTGGTGTCAATTAATTAAAAAATTTGATTAGTGAAACACCTTCATTTAGCCCAAATTTGGCCTATGGGATCTGAAAAATAGCCCACAATTGTAAAATGAAACATGAAACTAGCTATAAAAACTAAAGGAACCAAAAAGGGTAAAATTGGAATTTTTGGAATCCTATAATAACAGTGCAACACCAGTCAGGGTGAACAGAAGATTGGTAGGGGGTATATTAGGTTTTATGAATTTGTGCATCCACTTCTGAAAAGGGTGAAATAGGAAGTTTCAGTTTCTTAATATTCCGGTAGAAATAGTACAGGACAATTAAGACAAAATAAAAGTTTAGGCCTCTAGGACAAAAGTCCCCAACCTGTGGGTTCCTTCAATGCAATAGCCAAGAAGACGCACTAAATTTTTATGCCGAACATGGCCTATGGCTTCAACTTCCACTCTAAATTCCTTCTCAGCTTGGCCCCTAAAATGTAAACAAAAAAGGTGATTTTCACATAAAATTGTGTATAGGACAATTTCTAAGCATTACATATTTTTAGTTCTCTTTATTTCCTTTTATTACTATGTATCCTGTAAATATCCATGTACACCTTTTGTTTGTTTAATGAAAATTTAGAGGGCATATCGCCCTCTACTTCGAAAAAAAAAAAAAAAAATTCCATACATGGTGCATGAAAAATATGGCATTACCAAACCTTGAACAATCAGGAGAAACTCTAAATTGACACATAAACTTCATTACTGTTTGATCCCTGAATTTCTTTATATTTAAGAAAGCCATATACTGTTCTTAATAGTTAATATCAACCAATCATTCCTGTAGTTATCTTATATATGGCAAGGGTTAACTAGGCAGCTGTCATTCATACCAGAGCAAAAAGAACTATATATTTCATTCTATTTTTTAACCACTATGAAACTACCAGAAACCATTGAATCTATGCATCAGCATCATTAGAGATAACACGGCGGAATATCGAATAGAATAGGAGCTCAAAGGGAACATTCAACCACTCTTAAAAGGGACGAAGGACCATCTTTTGGACATTCCATATATAAATGATTAAATTACCAAAACAAAACTTACACATTGTTAAGAATCCTCTTAACCGCAACTTCGGTCCCATTTATTAACTTGCCCCGATAAACGACCCCATAGCCTCCCTCGCCAAGCACATGGTCTTTTGAAAACCGGTTTGTAGCCAATTCAAGGTCACGCAAAGTAAACCAATGGCCCCACCCAATGTGGGACAACTCAGGGAGACCAACTAGAGGAGACGCCGCATACAGCCTTTTAGCCTGCCCGGACCCACCATCAGAATAAGAGCTCCCAGCCCGATCCAGGTTCACAACCGAGCTACATTGACTTGCAATATCATCTGCCTCTTTCGATGCCTTGCTATCAAAGTGCTTACTATTGGGTGAGAATGTAGGGTTTTCGGGTTTGTCAAACTTCTCGGCAAGACTGTGACTTTGAATTTGCGAATTGTTAACGGAATCCACAGTGATTTCTTTTGAGACGGCGGGGATTTGGGGCTGAGTGTATACAGTGTAGTGGTTATTTACAGTTGAACTTGAATCCTTGTTCTTCCGCCGGAGAGATGCCCATATTATCAACATCAGCAGGATCATGCCGGTTAGAATGCCGATGCAGATCGCAATCAGAACCCACAACTTGAGGTGAAATATCGGGGTTGATTGTGATAATGCATCATTCAGAGAAGACATTCTATTCTCCCTCTACCTTTCTTGCTCCCCTTGTTTCGACTTGATATAACAAATTGGGTATCTTAAATTTTATTCATCCGAATCGAATTGATGTACAGAAGGACCCCTATTACTGCAGAATAGAAGAGAAAATACACATTGAATTGGCAATTATGAAATTGGAAGGTACTGAAAAATTCCTCATTTTTTATAGTAGAAGACAATGTGTTCTGTATGCTGGCATATTTAATTATTTACATTCCTTCTGATGTATAGTTGTCATCCTAATGGAACAGAGATTCTGAGGAGAGAAACATTCCAAACAAAAGAAAAATTGAGAGCAATTGTGATATTATTATTCCATCTGATTCTGGGTACAGAAAATGAAGCACCAAAATTAGGAACAAAAGATCAAAGATTACCTCCTCCTCCTCCTGCTTGAAGCAGATAATTGAGAGTGCAGTGGAGAGAGCAAGAAAATTAAGACCTTGGCTTGTCTTGAAGAATGGGAGGAATTGGAGAAGACCCAATTTAAGTTAAAGGTAAGTGTTTGTGAGTGTGTGGTGCTGCAGCATTTGGGAGCTGGAAAGAAGAAGAAGAAAGGGGAAAGCAGACAGCTTGGGCAGATTGTTGAAATGCAGGCAGCCAGAGATGAAGAAAGAAAGAGAAAATGGGAGGGAGGGAGGGAGTAAAGGGAAAGCAAAGGGGATTGCAATTAAAGGTAGGTAATTGATTATTATGATTATGATTATTGTGGGCTGAATGGGAGGGAGGGAATTTGGTATTTGGAAAGGAGAAGAGAAGAGAAGAGAGGAGAGGAGATGAGGTCAACATACAACACAACAAATCAGAACACAGAAAGAGAGAAAGAAAGAGATAGAGAAGAAAGAGAGCGGCTTTAGGTTGGCTGGCACCTGCTCACACTGACAGAGTCCGTATCTGCTGTTATTCTTAGGAATAACAGGAACCTGTTATCCTAATCTGTACCGTTGGATTAAAATGAACGGTTCAGATTTATACCAAAGTACAGTTCTTGAAGGGAGCAAAGACTTCTGTGAACGAATCCGATCCGTTCGTTCTGATCCAACGGTCACATCTAAGATAATAGGGCCCTGTTATCCAAAATATGGATAACAGGTGATATCATTCCCACACTGACTGACTCTCACTCCACTCTGATCTCTCTTCGCTTCTTCCCTTCTTTCTTTCTTTTACCGTTAATATTGCACTTACAAAAATACAAATACATGCTTTGTTTTTTCTTTTCTTTACGTCTCGCCCCTTCCTAAACTTTCTTCTAATCTTTCTTACAGGGCTGCGATCCCCATCACATTATCACATAGATAGTCTGTCAGTGTCAATGTGTCATGCATCCTTAGAAAAAAAAATAAGAGTACCAGGTAGCGTCCACTATTTTTATTTATTCACCGGTTTACTGTATTTTTAATGAACAAATATAATTTTTCAGTAAACATTTATATATTTTTAATTAATAGATATCATTTTGCAGTGAACAGGTATACTATGGTTTCCAGTGAATATTTATGCGAGTGTGAGAAGCACATAAATGTATGTGGATGTATTAGAATGTGAGAAGAGTGAATGTGTAACCTACTTTATAGAAGTTGACTCTACATGTTTTCCAAAAAAATAATTAGATGAAGATCCACAATAAAATTTTATAGACAACAAATTTTATTTAGTTTATTTTTTCATTGCTTAAAAGATAAATAACTTCCCACAAAAAAGATGAATTAATTATTATACTAGAATTATGTACAGTGCAGTGCAGCTGACGTTAACAGGTATTCGTTATAGTTTGTGCGTAATTTTATAATTATTTGTGTCAAACTGTCAACACTCAAGCAACATGGAAACGTCACTCACGCTGTCACCAGGTTAATTCCAGCTCAAAATAAAACTTCAAATAAACTTAAAATAAACCTTTAATTCTACCCTGTGCTTCAAAGTTCAAAATATCAGATTTCCAGCTCAATATATTTTCTATTAATTTTTACAATTCTAAATTCCAAATTACGTACATTATCAATCAGAAACAGAGAAACTTCATGTATTCATTGATAGACGGTCCATAAAAATTACACTGTGAATGCAATTAATTGTTACATCTGAGTTCATACAGGGTCCATTTGTCATACTGTTTGTTACTTCTATAGACCGACCATCAATATACGGTAGGTCTTACTATAATAATTAGTTCAAAATATATTTTGCCATGAGGCACTCTTTCTTTTCGTTTATTATTATAAGTATCAACTTTTACGTATATATATATATTTTTTTTTATATTATTGAAGTACATATATACATATATGATATATCTGTGCAGAAATTGAGATTGTACTTGTAATCTCACCACTTCATTTTCATATTTGACAAGCTCCTACTTAAATGTGTTGCCCTGTTCAGTGTTCATCATGTTCATTGAAGCAGATAAGATAACTTCGCCAACTTAATTGTTTTGTCTTTTTCTGTTTGTTCTTTTTTTTGGTATAGTTGACAACTAACGACTAATTAATTAATTGCCTACGAGCTTAATGCAAAAAATATATAATCAAAATTAGTGTAATAAATTGTACACATAAATGGGTTTGGTACCAACTGTTTAATTCTATCTTTCAAACTTCTGGTTTTGGGGCTGTTAGCAATCATCTCTCCCCTTAATATTTTACATTTTTTTGGGCATGGTTTACCTAATATTAATTAGTAATTTCATCACTTCTTTAAGCAAAAAAATATTTCTGTAAATATCAATCCTTGAGTGAAAGACTGATTGATTAATTTCGAAAATGACACAGTAAAATTAATATTTGACCTGAGCGGCATGTCTATCATCAGAGGCGGAGGACCTCTGTGGATGCCACTCAGGGCAGTGGCCCCTCCTTATTATTTGAAATTTAATAAAATGTAAATGTAAATCAATGAATTATTATTCAATATTTAGAGTATGCCCCTCTAAAATTAATTATTACTCGTAAATTATTAAAATTTGTTGATTAATGTATCGTGTAAACTCAATTTGGTTGGCCCCTCCTTAATTTCGGCTCAAGGTCCGCCACGTCTATCATAACTATTATCAATATATTATTTCTCAAAAAAAATATTATCAATATATTATCGCAATTGTTTTTTCGATCGCCATCCATTTTTTTTTTTTTTAATAAGAAAACATCTCTTACGTTGGTAATCTCTAAATATATTTTATTATCGCACAACACGTTTTTTTATAAAAAAAAAGGCAGTGCGACTTCAAAGTGTTTTTTATTTTTTATTTTCATTTATTTATTTTTTTGTTTAATTATTTTTTTAGATAAAGATGAGGATGAAGCCACTAATATTTAAATGTCTATAAAAGACTTTTTATCTGGATTTCAAACAGCGACCATTCAAACTGAGAGCGTTGTTCTTAACTACTAGACTGAACACCGGTTATCCAAATAAGACTATTTAATGTTAAATTTATTAAACAAAAACACGAGATATCATGTTACCGGCCATTTTTATCAAGAGCAGAAAGCCCTTGTTATACTTATAAGGGAAAAATAAATAAATAACAAAAAGATCAATTCTGATATGATAGGAAAAAAAAAAAAAAAAGTGTAAGCCTCAAAAGCACTTTTAAATCTGGACCAGATGCAACCACCTATTAAGAAAGGTATTGAAATTATGCAAGAGTACGATTAGTTAGGCTTTGTTGGTGTTTACAAATAAATAATTGAGTTTCAAGTTTGAACATTTATTTTCTCCATCTAATCTAAATATTCCAAATAACCAAATAGCTTTTTCTACGAGACACGGTCGATCTCAACCGTCCGATCACAAACCAAACAGTCGAAATTCTTCTTGAGCACCAATTTGATACAAACAGAGATGTACCAAAAAGGGATTTAAATATAATCATGATTTCATGATACACGTCGAGACTTTATTAGAGAAAAGGGAAAGTGGCAAGGTTAGTTGGCATGCTTAGCACTAACACAATGTTTATTAATTATTTAATTAATTGGCAGTTGACCTTGGAATCTAATCTACCTTTTTCACATCTTTTTAATTCTATAAAACAAACCCTACGAAATAAATTTTAACATTTTGTTGGATCGATCCGGAACTTGCTTTATGGTAAGAACTAAGAACTAAAAAACCTTGGTTAGGTTAGTGTGATTTAATTATATATGAAATGTGAAATTAAATAAGTGTCTTTATAATTTCATATATATGCTGCTGCTTAATTACAGCCTATACTATTAGTACCTGCATGATAAAAGATAGAGAAATTATCTTTGCTCCCCTTAACACACCCGTTATCCATCCCTCAAACTAAAATTGGTAATATTTTCTCTTTCTTTTTCATACTCTCATAAATTTTGAGTGAATTTTTTTTATTCTTGATCTTTCTATTGTATATATATAAGTGTTTTCTTCGATTGAGGATGTGAATTACAACCGATAAAAGTGATTTGTTGTATTTGAAAAAGAATTTTTAACTAAAAATGTATTGAGGTGCGATTAATTAAGGAGGTTTTTTAAGATGTGCAGTTATCAACTCCCTAAAAAATAATGCGAATGGCTATCACGGGGGATTTGAATCTTCATGATAAAAATTTGGACAGATAGATTATATATAATTGAATTGTTGAAATGGAAATCCAATTTTATACACAGAAGAATATGCATGGTTGAAGCTAATCAGAAAATAAAAATGAACATATATTATTTAACACGTATGATATATGAATATTAGAAAATAATATATAATAAAGTGATTTTTTTGTTTTGTTTTGTTTTTGGAGATACATTATTTTTCCTTTTTTTTTTATTAATTGCTAGCACGTATAATTTTAAGGTTTTTACATACAAATAAAAATGACTAAAAGTCTAAAAGTTATGTTTGATTATTGCGTGCGATTGAATTTTAGAAACAACGTTGAACCAGAATTATTCTAAATTGGAATATATGATTTTGAGGGGAAGACGGGATGGAATCATGGCATTCACATGCAAACCCACCTTTTTGAATATTTTTGGGGCCCCTTAACACTAATTAATTACGATAATGCATAAACCAGAGCTGGATCATGCTTGCAAACATGATGCATGTTTTTCTTTTTTCTTTTTTCTTTTTCCTTCCCTTTTTGAACAAGAAAAGTAATATATATATATACTGAGCACTGACAGCCAAAATTAAATGACTGAGAATTGTTGCTAATTTTCTAAAATAAGAAAAATAATTTGTACTCTTAAGTATTATTTTATATCTAATTAATTTCTTAAAAACTGGGGTTTCATGGTAGTAACATTTTTTTTTACAGCATATCTATATATAAAAGTTGCATTCTTTTTATTTTTTATTTTTGTTTTTTGGTTGTGTCAACACACAACATGCAGCTGTCTGTCTGTCATTGTATTGTAGCGGAATCGTGAAGAAATTAAATTAAGGTGTGATCGATCACATTTTCATGAATGAATTTTCAATTCAGGCAGTGGATGTGGATGTGGATGTTATGTTACTGCATCCGCAGGAAACTGCATGCACCGGTATTAGTTAATGCTGACTGCTACACTGCGTGAAACCAAGGAAATATATATATATATATGTTCTTCTTTCCTTTCTAGCTACCAGCTGTTCAGAATTCAGATAATGAGAGAAGTCAAAATAAATGAACACATCCTTCTTCAGTTCTTCGAAAGAAAAAGGAAACAGGAAACAACTCAACAAGGTACATTTAATCTGTTTCCGGCAAATTGGTGAAGGGCAGACCAGTGTTGCGTTGAAGAAATATAAAATCAAAAAGGGTGCATTGATTCGGACTGGACATTTGGTCATAAATAAATGGAATTATCGATGTGTGCTCATTTTATTTGACACTAAATAAATGGTTTGAAAACCATCTGCTGCTAACTGCTAGTACTACGTTTAATTTGACCCCAATCTCAATTTGGATTGGTTTGGAAAATGGAATGGGAGAGATGGTGGCCATTGGGCCAGATGGGGTGGAGAAAAAAAAGAAAAAGAACGAAATCAATGGCCAAGCCCAAACTGGAATTGTATAGCCCCAAATGACAGAAGCGTTATGGGCTTTTCTCAAAGTCATTTTAATTTAGAGCATGAATGAATTTACTGGCCGTATATTTCCTAGGGAATATATCTATTGGGCCCTAAAACTTGGAAGTGGGAAATACTATTGGGCCTGTACAACAGAGGTTAGAGTAGCAACCGAATAGTGTGGAAGAATGGAACTGAGAATTGAACATTCTCCCAAACTATTCAACTCTCATGTTTGACAAGAGTCACAATTAGAAGAGTGAAATAGTGAAATTGAGTATGGAGATTGTCATAAAATGTAACAACCATATGATATATAGACCTTATTGATTTGGGAAGAGAAACATCTTGCGTCCATTGAAAAACCGTCTATACATCTATAAATATATACGAAATGTAACAGATACACTTTGAAATGTAACACACACACACATATATATTCTGAAATGTAACATATATACGCTATAGACGATTTTTCAATGGACGCTAGGCATTACTCATTTGGGAATATGTCCCGAACAGGAACAGCTAGTGCCCATGATCGTTAATTTGGTCTCGGAATGAGCTTTGCTATTTACTCATCAACCATGACCAAGTCAGTCGCCGTCAAACATATATAAAAATGAAATAAAATTGCGATGGAGTGGGTGACTCAATAATTAAAGGGTGCATGCATTTCCAAACAAGTTGTAGTTAAAACAAATTAAGGCATTAATTATCAGTTTATCACATGCAAAAGAGAACGATGACATGAAATTCTATATATTATATATGTTTGCAAGTTGATTAATCTTGACGAAACTTGATTAATTCAAACCACGTGCTAGATTCTATATCCTTACTATATATATAAAAGGGTCATACCTACCGTCCATAGAATATTTATATGGAATTCCTATCATAGAGTGTGATAGGTAGGACCCATCATGTGACATTTGTGTCTATGATGGTAATTCCATAGAAATATTCTATGGACACAAGATGTTTCCCTATATAAAAGCATATTGAAAAAAATGACGCGAAAGAGCTATCTTTTCCAAATAAGAAACCTGAGCTGTTATTTATTTTCTTGGATAGATCAAAACCGTTGATTTACGTTAATGTCTCAGCCTATTAAAATTTAGGCTTAATTTTTGCTATACCCATCAAAACTTGCTAATTAAATAGCCAATATCCCCATCAAACATTCTTAATAGCCAATATACCCATCAAAATTCATTTTTCTTACTTCCATCCCCTTTCATTTATTAAACCACCTATTAATATGTTATAAAATATTAAAATTACACTTTTACCCTTCATTTGAAGTGGAGATGTCCATTTAAGCGTTTTAGATGATAAAGTGTGCTTCTCTTTTTGACCTCCTGTAATGGTTATTAAGCACCGGGATTTTCTTAGTGTTGGAAAATATAGAGGAAAACTGATTGAAAGAAAACCAATTTTAGCATTAAACATTACAAACTCTTAGTCCCAGTATAAATACGATTTTGTGTACCGATATATGTATAAAGCATGGTACAAAGATAATGAGAAAAATGAAAGAATTCTAAGAGAATAAATTTTGAAAAAAAAAAAAGAACATCCAGCGTAAGAAATGAACTCAAGGCATGGATGTTAAAAATCACTGTTGTTTTTTTTCTCATCTCATCCAGTCAAGAATTCTAAGGAAGCTCACCATTTAATAAAAATGGTATAATGATCCATTCAAATTTGATATTAGTTAAATGATATGTTAAATAAATAAAAAAGAGATAGAAATAAAAAAAAAAATGAATTTTGATGGGGATATTAGCTATTTAGCAAGTTTTAAAAGGGGATAGAAGTAATAAAAATGAAGTTTCATTGGTATATTGGCTATTAGGAGTGTTTGATAGGTATATTGGCTATTTAGCAAGTTTTGATGGGCATAGCAAAAATTAAGCCTGGCTCATATCAATTTCCTCAGTATAAGGCCCATTACATATTATCTTAAAAATTTATTATAAAAAATAATAATTCAAATCCAAAGCAACGTGTGTGCTCTTACTAGTATGTAATAATACTCTCAGCCCTAAAAAAAGAATCATATTAATGTGGCATAACCCCTATCCATCCAAATTCTCCTTGCATGCAGATGCAGGACAGAGACAGACCCATATGGACATATACATCCACATCCAAATAATTGTTTTTATCATGTAGTCATCATCAACGAAATGCATTCATTCAGAAAATAACAGTGACCCGTTTCAGACAGCTCATCCATCCGTTGATTCCTAGCAAATTCCTGAGTCCACAAGCATTATAATGTAGCTAACTATTCCACTTTACAAAATCTCAACCATAGATTAATACAAATGTCTCTGGCTCTCTGCACTCCACTCCATGGCCACTAGATTTAAAGACTCAAGATTTCAAGAGTAATACTATAGTGTTCTTAAGATCACAGAGTACTTCCGTGAGTTTAACCTCAAAAACATATTTAACCATATTTAAATTTTGATTTATATAGCTTAATAAATTCGTTATAGCAAAATCATGTGGTAAACAAAAAAAATTATTTTTTAATATACTCAGAGATAATTAAGACATCCTGGGACAAATTGTGTTTAGATATATACTATTTTAGTGTCATGTTATAATTTAAATTAGTAAAAGGGGTAATTAATTTACAATCTTTGAAAAATGTAAAAGCGTGTTTGTTTCAAATTGAAAAATGCAGGGGTGTTTATACTTTTCCCAATACATACCTTTTTGTTTTATGTTGATATGTCTTAGTTTTGCCACGTTTGTCAATATTAATTAGTCCTTAAAATTGTATGTCGTATATCTATCTTCCTTTGAAGATAAAATAAAAAGAAAAGTACGACATGTATTAGTTACGCAACTAAAGGAACTCAATTAAAAGGCATGTCCTTTTGTTTCAAAAAAAAAAAAAAAAAAAAGGCATGTCCTTATTAATGATTACGATCGAATGAAGGAAATAATTAATTATTACAAAGAAAAAGATACGGTTATGATTTTATTATTATGCACTCCCATTTGATTTGTAAATGGTCTTTTCGGTCTTCTTTGATTGATATTATGAGTTGTTTTTATATGATCCGCTAAACAACCTTTTATTTTTTTATATGATCGGCCAAACAACCTTTCATTTAGAATCGGGTGGTTCTTATCAAAATTTTCTCTTTAATTGTATCTAAAAGACATATCGTGTCCATCTAATTATAAAAAAATTAACGGTTCATATTTTATTCGATCAATAGCAGAATTACCTGATATTATATGTATTTTTCTAGTAAATATTTCTATGGTGCTCCTAAGTCGTCCTAATATAGCATGGAGGCTCCTGTATTTGTAAATTGAAAATGTACTTAATCAACTCTAAATTTTGATTTATGGTGCTCAATAGATAATTTATATCAAAATCTCTTAGAACATAAAAAAAAATTATTTTTTGAACTTTTTAAGCATTTGTTTTGAATTTTTTAAAGTGATATAGTTTTGCATATAATCATTAAATATTTTATAATTATTTTTTGAAACTACCTTAACAAATCTGAAATAAATGCTTAAAGAACTTAAAAAATGAAAAAGTTTACCTAAGAGAGTTTGGTTACATTTATTTCTTCCAAATACTTAATAGCTAGACCTGCAATAAGTGCATCGCTGTTGCCGTACCTGGTATCTGAGGTGTTGCTTCCACTAGCAAGTTTAATTTCATCCACTGGCAGCTTGGGGCTTTACGTGGTGCACGAATCTTAATGAAGAGAAGTCCCAATTGAATGGCTAGATTTAGTGAATACAACGAGTCAAAGATTACAAGTGGACGTCGATTTGGAAGAAACTTGGACCATGCACGTGGTACGTACATTAGATCCCACCAAATTAACAAATTAATTAGTTAGTTAATTAATAGACCTTAATTAATTAGAGCATAAAATTGGCATGCATATATAACTTGCTAGTGGATCTAAAGTTCTAAACTCCAAACTCCCCTTCAATTTCTTGCACGACAAACTCTCATCTTTATACATATATCCCAATCATTAATTAATTAATTAATTAATTAATTAATTGCTTTTATCCGTTAATCAACATGACAACATGCAGATTAACAAAATGGCAATGCACGTCATCAGACAGCTCATCCATCCATCCATCCATCCCTTTCCCTTGCAAATTTGCAATTAAAAGTCCTGAGCACGCATACGGATGTTGTACCACAAGAAGCAACGCAATCCATAATATTATACTTAGAGACAGTAATCAATACCTAGCGTCCACATGATATACGTCCGTAGCGTTCATAAGTTACAAGCTTACAGCAAAATTTGAGATATAAATGTTACAAAATCGAACATATATATCTGTTATATTCTTTGTATAATTTATGTCTGTAGCGTTTATAAGTTACAAATTTGAGATATATATGTTACATTCTTTGTACGTCAGTAGAAGTATGGATGACTTTTGGATGGACGCAAGATGTTTAAAGTTGACAAATTCAACCACAAATGGTTGTATAAATAGACATGTCTCTGCACCATATATGCCCCACTTGACTTATCATATCACACCTATCCATCCACAGTACCTTGAAAGCTTTCCAAGCTCCGGCAATGGAGTCTGACAAGTCAGGGAGATCGAACAGGAGCAACGGAGATGCAACCATACATGGCGACATCGAATCCGCCGGCACGCCTGGGCTCAGAAGAGGCGGCGGTTCCACGACCTTCTTCGAGCCTCACCCCGAGCGTGAACGCACACCGACCAGCAGTAATGAGGAAGCGGAGCCCAGACACAGCGTACCGGCTCCGGAAAAGAAGCTCACGCTGTTTGCCCTCCGGCTTGCGGTGCTGGAGAAGGCGGCCAGCGGCCTCGGCACACTTGCATTCATATTGGCCACGGTGAGTTCAATTCATTGTGTGTCCAATCAATTTGGGGGTTCAATGGCTTCATTTACATGAATTATACGTAATGAGTAATACCTAAGAGTCCATAGAAAAGTTGTCCATAGCATTTATAAGTTACATTTTGGGATGTATATGTTATATTTCAGAGTATATCTGATACATTTTTTGTATGTTTATGGATGTATGGACAGTTTTTCAGTGGAGGCAAGATATTTAATTCTCTTACATAATGCTATGAATATGTATGAATCATGTAGATAATAAGACACTCATATCATGAATTCATGATCAAAATAAGAACAATAATAATAAATTAAATTGCGATCGATGTTCAGTTTGATACCATGTCGCTATCGGATTTGAGGGGAGAAAGAGAACCGGATTAAATGGAGGAAGACAAAATCTTCAAGCCAACTATGATTTAACTTATCTCATTTTATGAATTTTATTTTACTATGCCATTAATGTTCCTTAAGTGTCATCTTTTCTTTTCTTTTTTTTTTTGCTTATTATCCTTACTAAACTGGCAATTTTCTGCTCATATATATTTCAATTTTTACCAAAATTAATCGTACCTCCTGATAGAAAAGTGGCTGAAAATGAAAACGATCATTTTAGAATGAGCCGTAGGTAGTGACGTCCTTTATCTATTTACTAGTCCACCGTATTTTGGATGAACAAATATTCGAAATATCTACCTTTCAGGACCAAAGGTGATAAAATTTCTCAAAAAATTTTCTAAGATAAATTTTTTAGGAAACATTTATATCTTTCCAATCAATATATATCATTTTCTAGTAAACAGACACTACGATTTTCAATAAACATTTATGCAATCGTGACAAATACATTGATGCACATGAGAGTATCAAATTGTGAAAGAGAGATGGATGGGTGGCTTACTTTATAGGTGGACTCTACGTGTTTTCCTTTTAGAATCCATGCCTTTCTAATTCAAATTATTGACTTGACTTTAAATCTTCAATGAGGAGGTACAATGATTGATCTCTTGATGTTGCGCCATTAATCAACAGGTGGTGCTGCTTGGTGGGTTTGCGATATTTATCGGCAGGACCGATTTTTGGGTTGTGACAGTGATACTGGTGAGCGAGGGGGCTCGCATATTCAGCCGGAGCCACGAGCTCGAGTGGCAGCACCAGTCGACATGGACCCTTGCCGGTGCAGGACCGAATAGCCTCCGGTTCATACGATCTAGCTCCAGATATCTCTGGCGTGTCATCAAGGCGATGTTCAACCCGTTTTCGGCAATTAAAACCGAGCATGAGCAAGACCGGCGGATCCAGGAAAATGCTGCCAAGGCACAAGAGTTTCAGAAGAAGCTTCTGAGGTTTGTCTACAGCTTTAGATGACTAATTGAATTTCAATAATGTCTGATAATTTGCAATATCTGATACAAGACTGTTTACCGGTATATCGCAGGTATCAAACAATGAGAGCATGGCATGGACCGGATGTCCCGCTGCTTCCGCACTCCGGCTGGATGTTCTTGTCGAAGAACATCAGCAAATGCTTAATGTGGCTACAAATCTTGTCGGCGTTCAACTGCATCGGTCTCTCCCTGTACCGTCTGATCGTGCAGGACTATGGCGAGGTGGATAAAGAAGAGAAACTGAACCGTGCACCGGCTCTGAACCTCTTCTACAGCCTCGCTTTGGTTGAGGCTACATTGTTCTTGATGGAGAAAGTTTATTGGACATATAAGATCTCGTATCATAAGTTGCTGGACCATGTCAGTGCCGACTGCGATCTCGGGGCTGATGGCCTCATAACGATCAGGCGGTTCTTCTACGATGCTTACTCGAGATGCATAGATGGAAGCATATTTGACGGGATCAAGATGGACCTCGTCTCGTTTGCGGAGGAGTTGCTCGATTCGTCATTCTTAGACGAGCAATTGATTGCGGTACGGATTTTGCAGAAATTAGTGAAAAATGAAAGCTTTTCGTTCGAGACGGTAAGAAAGATCGGGACCAACGTGCATGTTATAGAGAGGCTCGTCGAGATGTTAAATTGGAAAGAGTCCGAGGAACAGGAGATCAGAAGAGCGGCGGCCGAGATATTGTCAGAGCTAGCTTGTAAGCACAACAGTGCACTTCGGGTCGCGGGGATACCAGGCGCAATTGAATCTATCTCTTCTCTATTGCAAAAGGGTAACGATCCGAGTTACGATTACTCCGAGTTCAACCTCTTGGGGCTGTTGATGATCAAGAGGTTAGCAAGAGATCACGATAATTGCTTCAAGATCGGGAACACTCGCGGGCTCTTACCGAGAGTGGTCGAGTTCACCAGCGGCGCGCAGAGGATCTTTCAGAATGAGCTTGCTTTAGATTCACAAATCAAAACAATCAAGCGATCGCTTATGGTAACACTGCCACATGAACAGTCTAGTCTTTTCGGCTTCTTAATTAGTAGTATTGCTGTACAGAAAATTCTTTAATTAGTTGTAATTATATTGTTTGTAGGTTGTCAAGAGGCTTGTCGAAACAACCGGCACAGCAGGAAAGATTCTTCGAGAGGAGATCTCGGATATCGTATACACAGTTAGTAACATGAGAAACATCCTCGAATATGGAGGAAGAGAGTTCAAATTGCAAAGGTTGGCAATCGAAGTACTGACGGGCCTCGCAATGGACGAGACCGCAAAGGAGAGGATCGCATTGACAGGAGGCATCATCAAGCTGCTTTTCTCGATCTTTCTAACTCCGGCCGTGGAGGGAGAGAGCTCGGTGCGGACAGAGGCCGGAGAGGCCATTGCTATGCTGGCATTGGAGAGCAAGAGAAATTGTTGTTTGATACTGAAGAAAGCCGATGTGAGCAAGCTTGTCACGGCGCTCGACGACCGGTACCTTCGCCTGAATGCCTTGCGGATACTGAGGAACTTGTGCGCTTACTCCGGCGACGAGTGCAGAGGCCGTCTCGAAGGTGTCGCTGCAGCAATGCCTTCTGTAAGTCCTGTACCAGTTTTGTTTGAGAATTAAGAGGTTATATATTGAACAAAATTTATTTGAAAAATATTCCAAAGACTCTTATTAAAAGAATGCAACAAGTAATTAAAAAACTGTCAACAAGTATGAAGGACTATTTCAAATTATGGACCAATTCTTGTGATTTGACTTTTCATAATGATTCATAAAAAAGATTGAACATATAAAAACAGTTCTTAATATCATATTTGATATTTACCAGGTGCTGAAAACAACCATGAATTTGAATGAGAGGGACAAGATATTAGAGGTTTCAATTGGCCTAACCTACCAGATTTGCAAGCTTACTGGTACTCACCATTTCATAACCGAGCTCGAACAATCCGAGATCTCGGAACACCAGTACACCGAAACGCTCGTCGAAATTCTCAAACGGTACGAGTACCCATCGTTGGAAGTACCGAGGATTCGGCGATTCCTGGTCCAACAAGCCACATGGATGATGAAGCACCACAGACACTTTGTCAAATTGTTCAACAAATTGGGCATGGGGGCATCACTGGAACGTGTCGGCGATACCACGTCGGATCTCGAATGCTTCCATGTTTTCTCCGGCAGTGTCGGCATCAGCCGGCACCGAGAACATCTGTCACCGTTGGTCGATGAGGCATTGGAGCTTCTGTATGGTGGCTCTGGCCACAATCATGTGTAGTCATTTTTTTTTTTTTTTTGGATGAAGATGAGTAGTAATGTTAAATTTGTTCATTTTTTTTTTCTTCTGAATTTTGGAATCCATTAAAAGGTACAGAAAATATAGATTAAAGATGTGATGTAAAGATTTGCTGTACAGGTAGTTTAGGCTGAATAAAGCTGGCTTTCTCCACAAATACCAACCTCTTCTTCACTCAGGCATTTCAACAAACACCTGGTGCTCGTGAGACAAATCATGGTTTTGGTCCGTTTATTGTTCTGGCTTGGTACAGAACTGGCTAAAACTATGATTGGCATAGAGATACACAACCCCAGAACCCAACGGTATCCCGGAAGAAATGCGGTACAATGGAGAATCATAGTTTTGGTCCATTTAAAAAGCTGCTTCGAAGTCGAGGCCCGAACTCCCGGAATCGTTTGGCGATTGCGGGTCGGGTACTTCGGGCCGGGAGCGGATGGACCGTCCGATCAAAACGCAGATGCGATCGGTTGATTATCGGAGTGGTTACTTAACCCGGATCCCGACCCGTTATCGTCCGTGTGCCCGCTCGATCCGTTAGATTTGACGGCGACATGACGGAGCAGTAACGGAAATAGGCAACTTTTTGTTATTTCACGGTCGCTACTCGCTTGGGTTTTGTAACTTTTGTTCCTCTTTCGCTTCGTTTGGTACGTCTCACCATATCCTTATAGCCCAGCCCAATACGCTGTTTCGTTTTGGGCCCTGAACCCACCAATAAGTTCCCTTCATTAATAGAAACATATGTATACGGCAATCTTCAACTTTTACGGTTACAAGTTTTAATTATGCAAAAGCAATATTCTGAAATAATTTTGTGCAAGTTTCGTCTCTGATTAACCTGTCTTCTTTCTTACGAAATATATAATCCATTAATTCGTTGCTGGTTTTGTGAATAGAAAGATAATTATTATTATCAATTTATCATATCTTGATAAATTATATTTCGTAGAAATAAAGCAAACAAATAAGTAGGGGATAAATGCGATGGAGCAAAGGAGTAAGAGATAACTCCTGTTATCCTTCCAATTGGTCTCTCTACCAAACAAATGCATGACCCTTCGCATTTTATTGCTTTATTTCTTTTGATCTTTGCGTAACATGATTTTGAGGCGTTGTGATAGATGTTATCCCGTTATCCATCCCTAAAACTTCACAAACACGGAGGAATTAACAAGTTTGAGCAAACAAATAAAAGATATAACCTTAAATTGTCTTTTTCTTTTTCTCTTTTAGAGTGTATTAAGTTGCCATAGAAGATAAGCCAGAAGGATAACATCGTCTTACTGATGAAGTTGCTTCTCCAATATGTGATTATGTTTAAAGTGAAAATACAATAGTGATATATCATGTATTGACATGCATATTGCGGAATGAAATCATGATTTATAGTTAGTGTACAACATATAAAATTATGGAAGGCGAATAGATGTTTGTTTTTGACAAGTAGAAGAAATTATAGGGATTTAAAGCATGTAATTTGTGAATGTTGTACGCACAATTAAGATGTAGAAGTTGAGTATTGTAAACTAATTAAAAAGATAAGATAAGAGAGTTTGTTTAGATAGATAATTAGATAGGGGCAAGCAGGCAGAAAAAATAATAATGAAATATAGCAGTGAACGAGGGGCTTCGACCCTTGGCCCTTGGGTCTGTTTGGGTGTAAGCCTACTGCGAGGGAGGGTAAGGTATTGTAGAGTGAAACACATAAAGATCGTTCGATTGTCTTAAAATTCACGTCAGTACGAATCTTGAAACAATCGAACGGTCCACTGCTTGAAGGCGGAGGATAAGCACCGGATGGAGGGAGGAAAGAAAGGGCGGCAAGCAAGTCACGTGACCGGTCTTCCCAGAGTGGCATTCCCTAACTTACTGCATTGTGCTGTTCACAAAATCAGCCGTTGGATCATCTCGAGATCCGCTCTGGAACGAATCTGTAGACAATCCAACGGCTGTTAGTTATGAACTGCACAATGCAGTACAGCAGGGGATATGAATTCGTTCACTGGAGCGGAGAGGAGAGGACTGAGGAGAGCGCGCCACGTACCCCCCAGCGTGGGCTTCGGATCTCAAAACTTTTTTTTTTTTTGATAAGAAAGAGAGTTATCAGTTTTCGTGCAAACCAGATCGCACGGGACGCACACGCAGTGTCTCCCGTTAGATGACCCGTTTGGCGAGCCAAAGGAACCGCCACATATGATTGCCATACAGTACTGGCCGCAGAAACTGGAACTCCTCCGTTCTATTTTTATATATAAACATGGGAGGGGAACGGACGACGGAGAATCCCTCGGTCCCCTTATTTATTGACTGATTGTTTTTCTCTCACTCCGTCAGTCAGTCGCAGTCGCATCGCATGAAATCAAATCGAATCAGCTCAGAAGTGATTCAGCTTCATTAATCGTTGCCATGGCTTCTTCTTCGCTGCTCCTCTCCCAATCCCTCTTCTGCTGCTCTCCCGGTCCCAATTCCTCCCTCCGCCGCCTCCAGCTGTCTGCTAACCATGCCGTTCCTCCTGCGCGCACTCCCCTCGCGCTCCCACCCCTCCGCCACCGCCTAATCCCCAGGTACGTACCGAATGCAATGCTAATGCTGCCACGTTGATTACCTCATTGATCAAATTAAATGCACTCTCAATTCGATTTCAATTGCAGCGGCCTTGGTTTGGCTTCGCCTCTGCCGCTGCATCCGATCAGCAAGCGCAGCAGTCCGTTTGTGGTCCGTGCATCGGCATTACCCGCCGTCAGCGTGCACACTCTGCAGTGGGTCTCCGCTGTTTCCACCGCGTCCGTCACCTTCCCTTTCTTTCTCTCTCAATTCATTCATTAGCTGCCTCTTTCATGTTGCTTTCATTGCTCTTAATCAATCAATAATGTATGTATCTTAATTATGAGGTGTTCTGCTATGGATCGGTCAGGCAACCGTTCATTTTGAATCAAGCGGTTCTAACTTCGCAGATCAAACATTCATCTTCAATTGTGCCTAAAGGATAAATCACGACCATCCGATTTTGAAAAATGAACGGTCTGTATATATTTCATACGATCCATGGCATATTAAACCTTATGATTATTATCTGGGTGTAGAGTACTGATGGTGACCAGGGGAACGACCATCCAGAAGTCCTTCCTGGTGCCCCTCTTCGCTCTCCAGGCTCCCACCTCCATCGTCGCATGGATCAAGTACCTACTCAGATTCACTTCCTCATCTTCTCTCTCGCAATCCCTCCCTTCCCTTGCTTTAATTTAATCCCCATATATGTCTTCCCTTTTTTCAATTGGCAGGGGCGAGTACGGCATGTGGACTGCATTCCTCACTCTCCTCATCCGTCTCTTTTACTTCATTCCCGGTACCTCACCTCATCAATTATCAATGCTGTCATACTTATTGTTTCTGTTAATTCTTCAGTTATGGTTTTACATCAATCATCAGCTTATGAAATTAAGCACCTCTTTTTTTATGTTCTTGATTGTTTGATTTAGGTGAACTGGATCTTCCTTTCCTCACCATGCTGTTTCTGATAACAGCTCCGTACCAGGCAATGACTCTCAGGTCTGTGCTTTTTGTATAAGACCTCTTCACCCACATGGTGGTGATGTATGCATATAGATTAGCTCAAATAACTAGTTTGCTTTTAATCAGACATCTAAGAGGCTCTTCGCTGATAAATAGAAGTGAATTTCAGAAATTCATCTTATGTTGGTGTACTTTGATAGCATAGTAGTCCTCAAGTTTTGTTTAGATATTTTGTTTACAAGAAATGAATGCTAAAAATTGTAACAAACAATATTTGTAGAGAACCACTAGGAGTCTGGCAGACAAACATTTACCTGTGACAAAATTCCACAATTACCCCTCAGTTTTTAACACAATCAAGCCTTAAATTCAGCAAATAAATTCAAATCAACTCAGTTTTCACTTTTCAACTGTGCTGCTAATTCCAGCAAACAGTCAATTGCATAGCTTGTTTTCAGTTCAAGTAAACTCCTTATACAAGCACACGTGATAGAATGTGATTAAGCTTCATATATTTGTATGACAGGGGAAGTCAAGGTGGTGCCCTAATCTCCTTAGCCATAGCTGCATATCTGGCATTTCAACACTTCTCTCGTCTTGGAAATCTGAAAAAGGGTTTCGAACAGGGCTCCATCATCGCCACCTTAGCCATCTTCGTTGTCACTGTCGTCCCCCTATTCTTCATGTTCTGATTGTATGGCTGTACCAGTCCAGTCCAACTGCCCAGATCAAGTCTGATATGTCAAATAAGCTTAGCTCTTTATTTGTAAAAAGTCGGGTTAGTTAATAATATAATGGTGTGCTCTATTGTCTTTGTCAAATTTTTTTTTTTACTTTAAATGCTTGTAATAAACTGGGGCTAGTGCGTTGGAATGTAGTTTGAAAGCTCTGGTTAGCTTTCCTAGTTCATTGTTTTATATCGTTTGAATAAAATGTCATTGATTGATTTGGGTCATTTTTGTTGTTTATAGAAAATAATAGAATGTGGTATGAAGAATCCCTATGCTCGCTTATTAGAATTTAGAACCTAATATTTTTGAACGCTCTAAATTAGGGAGAAATTTGCATGCCAATAAGTTCAAACCTTTTCCAATAATTTCGTTGCCGATATGCCCAGAGTAATTCCTAAACCCTTTGCATTTTGATACTATGAAAGTTGTTATGAACTTTGTAATTTAGTCTTTTGATATAACAACAAGCTATCGATATTTAGGTAAAACAAAAAAAAAGGCCTGGTAATTAGATATAATTCTTCTAATTAAGATAAAAAATATCGTACATCGTGTCTACGGTGTCTCAGCAATATTTTAACAGAAATAAAATTCAATGCATTAGGATATAATTTTTCTGCTTTTCATACCGTGTGATATTTGTCTTTATAAAACTTTTTTTTTTAATATTTGTCTTTATAAAACTTTTTTTTTAGTGTGATATAATTCACCTTGTTGTCTTTCCCACTTGGGGATGAAGTAATAGTATGGCTAGCTAAGCTGTTCAACCACATTTTTCGGTCAAACGAGATGCCCGAAGAGTGGAGGAAAAGTATATTAGTACCAATCTTCAAGAATAAAGGAGATATTCAAAGTTGTACTAATTACAGAGGAATTAAGCTGATGAGTCATACAATGAAATTATGGGAGAGAGTGATTGAACATCGTCTAAGACGAATGACAAGCGTTACAAAAAATCAATTTGGTTTTATGCCGGGGAGGTTGACTATGGAAGCGATTTTCCTGATACGACAACTTATGGAGCGACATAGGGAGCAGAATAAGGATCTATACATGGTATTTATCGATATGGAGAAAGCGTATGATAAAATACCGAGAAATGTCATGTGGTGGGCACTGGAGAAACAAAAGGTTCCGACAAAGTATGTTACCCTTATAAAGGATATGTACAATAATGTTGTGACTAGTGTCCGAACATGTGATGGCGAGACTGATGCTTTTCCCATTAAGATAGGACTACATCAAGGGTTAGCTCTGAGCCCATATATTTTCGCCTTGGTGATGAATGAGGTTACAAGGGAGATACAAGAAGATGTCCCTTGGTCTATGCTTTTTACTGATGATGTAGTGCTAATTGATGAGAGTAGGACAACTGTGGACACAAAATTGGAGTTGTGGAGAAAGACTCGAAACAAAAGGTTTTAGGCTTAGTAGGACTAAGACTGAGTACATGAGATGCAACTTTAGTGATGGAAGACCTGAGGATGGAGACATTAGTCTGGATGGACTAACAGTGCCTAAGAAGGACACCTTTCGATATTTGGGCTCGATGCTACAGAGTGATGGGAATCTAGATGCAGATGTTAGCCATAGAATTAAGGCGGGGTGGATGAAATGGCGACAAGCGTCTGGTATCCTTTGTGATGGCAAGGTCCCACAAAGGTTGAAAGGTAAATTTTATAGAACAGTCATTAGGCCTGCAATGTTGTATGGGGCAAAATGTTGGCCTACTAAAAGACAACATATCCAGAAGATGAGTGCAGCGGAGATGCGTATGCTACAATGGATGTGTGGCCACACAAGAAAAGATCGCACAAGAAATGATGACATACGTGACAAAGTAGGGGTGGCTCCGATTGAAGAGAAGGTGGTTCAACACCGCTTAAGGTGGTTTGGACATATTCAACGGAGACCTCCTGAAGCACCAGTGCGTAGCGGTATCCTAACCCGTGCCGAGAATACAAAAAGGGATAGAGGTCAGCCAAAATTAACATGGGAGGAAGCTGTAAAACAAGACTTGAAGGCATGGAGTATATCCAAAGAGCTGCTCTTGGATAGGGAGGCGTGGAAATTAGCAATCCATGTACCGAAATCATGATGAACAAATCAAGTCCATCGCGGTTATTATTATATTACTATTATCACTATGACTACTATTTCACTATTATTATTGTATTATTTCTATTTTATTTACTTACTTATTTCTCTTACCATCATCATCATTGATATTAGTATTATATTATGTAGTAACATTCTCATCACTATTATTATCATTATCATTATCATTATCATTATCATTATTTTATTATATTATGACTAGTATTTCTTTATTAGTATTATTATTGTTCTTTCCTTATTTATTTATCTTATCTTTCTTAGCATCATCATTATTATGTAGTATCACTCTCATTACTATTACTATTATTATTATTATTATCATCATCATTATCATCATCATCATCATCATCATCATTATCATCATCATTATTATTATTTTACTATACTATTATTTTCACTATCGGAATACTATGATTTTTAAGATCCTCTTTTTTGCCACCTCTATCACTACTTGGTTTCATTTTTAGCATACCCCAACTTGTTTGGGACTAAAGGCTTGGTTGTTGTTATTTTTTGAAGTTTGTGGTATACACTTGTTATGCATGATATTTGTTTTATGCATAGACTTTTTATATTTATACAGTATGATATTTGTTTATCTTTATAAAAGTTATTTTCTAAGTTTGTGTTATACAGTTGTTTTTAGGATATTTGTTCTATGCATTATAATATTTGTCTTTATGAATGTTATTTTTTTTTTAAGTTTGTGTTATGCAGTTGTTATGCATAATATTTGTTTTATACATAAATATCTTATTTTTACGAAGTGTGATATCTATCTTTTTTTTTAAGTTATTTTCTTTAAGTATATGTTATACTATTTATGCATAATATTTATTTTATGCATAGACTTTTTATTTTAATGCAGTGTGATACTTGTCTTTATGAAAATTATTTTTTTTAATTAGTGTTATACATTGTTATGCATGATATTTTTTTCCGAGTAAACATCTTACTTTAATGCAGTGTTATATTTGTCTTTATAAAGATTTTTTTTTAGTATGTGTTATGTATAATATTTGTTTTATGCATAAACTTCTTACTTTTATCTGTTATGCATAAACTTCTTACATTTTTTTAGTATGTGTTATGCATGTCTTTATGCATAAACATCTTAGTATGTGTTATATTTATCTTTTTGCTATATTTTAAGCAAAGACAAATTGTCAAATCCCATTTCATAACGTGCTTGAGCTAAAAAATACAAAAAAAATAAATAATGAGTGCACTAATAGATCAACCCCAATATATGACTAGGTGCATACATGATAGTACAATGCAAAATAGTAATTAGTGGTTGCGATCGAACTTTCTCATATATATATATATATAAGTGGCAATTTATCAGGTCGGGTCCTGTTAGGGTCCGGGTCATTGTCGGATTGGGTCAATTTGACCAGATGAAAATGTTGGGTCAAGTTTCGAGTGGACTAGTGCTAGCATTTTCTCGTGTCTCAGTCATTTTGGGTCTGGTCAAATCGGTTATCGGGTTAATGGATGCCGGCATTTTCTGGATCTCGGGTTTGGGTCAACAAATTTCCAAATCATCTCGATTTTTGGGTCGAGTTCGAGTCACCAGATTTCCGGATCATCTTGGGTTTCGAGTTGTTCTGGTTCAGATCAGTTTAACTTACCCCAAAACAAGATTCGGGTCGGGTTTTTCAGGTGAGGTCAAATTTTGCGACCTCTACATATATAAATGTGCATTGATGATTGATAGGTTGGTATTTTATACCATTTTTATATAGTAATTGTTTTAGAACTTGACCAATTGTAGTTAGATTTTATTTAATTTCACTTTGTTTTATGCCAAGAATGAGATACTGTTGCGTTTGCGGTTTTGTTTGCAGATATGGAGCAATTGAAGAATTTCGGAGCAAATTGGAGCGAAAACGGAGCAAGGACATGGAGAAGGAACGGATTTGCAACTCTCTAACGACACCCGCCCAAAATTCCGGGCGCCCGCCAAAGTCTCATGCATATTTCCAAGCATCCAGGATCTGCCCGCCCAAAATTCTGGGTGGCCGCCAAGAAGTCACGCAGAAAAGCAGTAAATTTAGGGCACCTGCCCGAAATTTTGGGCAGCCGCCGAAAAATTCGCTGAAAACAGTTTTGGGCTATTTTTGGCATCGTTTGGCCTCATATTTGGAGAGATATAATTAGAAGACTCTTTTTTTTTCATTCTCTCTGTCTAGAACTCTTGGGAGACAAGTTAGAACGGATCTAGGGCAAGAGAAAGGATCTTGGAGAGAGATCAAGAGATTGGAGCGAGAAATTGATCGGAAAACTCGATGTTTTGGTTCTTTGTCTCTTTTCTTTCTTTGCTTGTACTTTTCTTGTAGCTATGAGAGGCTAATCCCCTCTCTAGGGATGTAGCCGTAGTTTGAACTTGTAGTTGTTAATTTACTTGGATGATACTTTTTATGCTATGTTGTGATTTTGCTTCTTTGTTGAATTACTTGTGTATTGTTTAATCGCTATGCATGATATCTTAGAAACTAGGGTTAGAATTTGATAAGTAAAACTCATAGTTTTGGAATTGAGGAAGCAAAGTTAGGTTTAGGGTGAGATACTTAACCGTGAAACCATGAACCTAAGGGAATTCATTAATTGACTATCAAATCATGCAATGTACTTAACCGTAAAGTATGAATTATAGTTGATTAATTGAGTGTATACAATTTCTTCAAGAAACCTCTGGGGAACTTTTAGTATATGGGGAATAGGTAAACGCCACTTTTATTTGATTAGAGTTCCATCTGCATTTCTTGTGCTAAAAATAAGAGCAATTCTGCAAGAAGAATATAACTGTCAATTCAGCAACCAAACCAAACGAACGGCTATGAAAGTATGATGAAGGGCAAACAAAACAAAGTGAAAGAAAGAAAGAAAGAGAGACCCAACACCAAGTGTCAAATAATTACAGAAAGCTACAAATTGATCATCTAGGCTGAGTGACAACTGACAAGTGTTGTGCCCCGGACGAATTAAAGCGACTTGTGATTGTTGCAGATGATAATACCATTATCCTCGCGTGTTTCCTAAGCTGCTTCTTTTTTTGTTCTTCTGATATTCGCAAACATATGGCCTTACAAGTTGCAAGTCTCAATTGTTTATTTTCTTGGGGTTTCTTAGCAATTTGCACGGGTCGGATGGATCCAATATTATTTGGTAGTAACTTGAAGAAGTTTGTTGGAAGTTGGAACAGTGCGTAAGTGTATTATATGGTACTAGTTATCAACTGTTGAATACATGAGCCATTCTAAAGCAGTAAAGTACTAAAGTGTTGTTCGGACTTTCAGAATTGTAGACTGGCTTTGAAACAAAAAAAAAGAAGAAGAAGAAGATAAATTAGTTATAAATGGGTCAATAAAAATAAAATACATCAATTATTTGTAAAATTATTTCTTCTACAGCTAACACCAGCTACTTACAGTTTCCCCCTTATATATTATTTTCATTTCTATTGAACAGTGTAAAATATTAGCCAACATTACTGGAAATACCAACTTAATAAGTAAATAAATAGCTGGCCCGAAATGAAATGAAATATATTCATATTCTTCCGGCCCAGCATTACTGTTGCTTAATAATAATATAAACGAAAACATTCTCCACGCTACCCTCTTCCCTTTGGATCTCATATCCTGTAGCGCTGCATCGTGTAGCGCAGGATTTGAACCGTTAGATCATCTGGGGATCTGTGCTGGTTCGAATCTGGAGACGATCTAACAGTTCACATCCTGCGCTACACGATGCAGCGCTACAGAGGATGAGCACTCCTTCCCCTTCCCATCTTCATGGGAGCTGCTTTGGGCAGCGCTAAAATTACTTACGGGACAGTTTTTTAAATAAAACTAACTAAAATACCCTCTCTGAAGAGTGAAATGGATCCTTGATTGTAGGGGTATTTTGGTCAGTTTTGATACAAAAGCTCCTCCATAAGTAATTTTAGCGCTGCCCAAAGCAGCGTCCCTTCTTCATCCATCATCCCTCCTTCCTCCCTCCCTTCAGCTCAATCCATCGCAATCGCAATCAGAATCAGATCCACCTCGTCCGCCTGCCTTCCCTTCCCTTCCCTTCCCTTCCCCGGTTAGTCTCCTCCGTCTCTCTCACCTCCCCCCTTTTACGCTCAAACCTATCATTGATCATAGATCCTCTGCAAGACTGCAACTTTGAATCGATCACCAGTCTCACAGATTCACTCAATAACTCAATCGATCAATCAATCAGTCAATTAATTAATTGATATATGCGCTCAGGAAATTGCCCTCTTTCAATTCAAGCATGGTCTTGTTATGTCTAAGTACAATAAATCTGTTAAGCTGTCTGTTTATTGTGAAACATGTGATTTCTGTTAACCAACCGAGGGTTCTGATAGCAGCCGGTACCAGAATGCTCTCTGACCATTATATTATATACTTACTGGTATTGCCGGGATCCGGCTGGTTAACAGTTAGATCTGGTTGATAACAAACTATAGATGTATTAAACTCTTTTCCGATTAAATTTCTGTATGAACCTATAATTGTTTGAATTGCAGATTACTCGAAGACATTTAGTGCAGAATGTCAGACACGAAGCCTGATGCTGCAGCTGCTGCTGCTGCTGATTCCAACCTTCAAGGTAGTGAAAATCCTGAGGTGAACGCGGTGAGTGATCTGCTGTCTACTCTACAGGCTACACATGCTATCTTTTAGTATCTACATCCCTCTAGGTTTATGGGTTCCTGCATCAGTTCATTGAGATCCCTATATGTTGACACCGGGTTTCACTTGTGCTCGCTGTCAATTGTGTTGTTCACTCGTTTTTGCATGTAATTGGGGCTAAAGTGATGTTAGTAAATCCACACAACCGCATGATAAAGTTGAAAACTTTGTTTGCTTACTGACTCAAGTTTGAATAATTAGTTAATTACTCTCCCTGTTTGGAATTTGCTATGGATAAACCTCAGCATTCCGGTTTCAAATTAAATAGTATGTTATAAGTCAGTGCTCTTGATATATGATTCCCTTTCGTGACATTTTTCCAGGAGGCCACACTAAAAAAGAAGTATGGAGGGATCATACCGAAAAAACCACCTCTTATTTCTAAGGTATGTAATACACTTTTTCTTGTTGCTGGATAGTACAATGAGCAACAACATCGGTCAAATAGCATTTGGGTTACTTATATATAGAATTGCTCTTGTTTTACTTGCAGGACCATGAAAGGGCATACTTTGATTCAGCTGATTGGGCACTTGGAAAGGTACACCCAGTTTAAAACTTCGTTGGTTTTAATTTATTTTTAGTATTGTATTCTTAATGTTTTGAACTGTACTATTTGGAGGGTTCGGCAATTGCTTTCTTCCTCATAGGATGAGAATTTCATTCTTCTTTATTTTCCTTCTTTTTCTTTGTGCTGTGGCAAACTGCTGGAGTCTTGTGATGAGGCTCCTAACTGAGCATATTTTTATACCTGTTAACTTCAGTTTCTTTGATTGGTTACAGCAAGGAGCAAATCCACAGAAACCAAAGGGTCCTTTAGAGGCTCTTAGACCCAAATTACAGGTGAAATCCTAACTTCCAATCCTCAGTTCTTTATACTACAACAACAAAGCCTTTAGTCCCAAGCAAGTTGGGTAAGCTAGATATAGAACCCAACTATAGCCAAAACAATAATAGTAATAGCAATAAAAACTAGGTAGCGGGAATAGAACTTGGGTAAATGCGCTACTTAAGCACTTGTCGCAACGCTACATACCATTTGTAATCTTCACTCGTTTGTAGTAATTCATATTGTTTACAATTGTCTTGTTTTTTTGTTGCCGTCAACATTACCCTTCTATATTTTAAAGAAACTAAGTGTGACCCCCGTGATGAATTTTCATATTTTATTTTGAAGTAATTGTCTAGTTGGGTAAAATTGCACTGAATTCTTAGATTGTCCTGGATCAAATTTGAACAGGTTTCTCTTCTTTGTGCTCATCCAATTACAAAAACGATAAGGAATTTGATTTGAAGTCAATGACTGATATTTTGTTCTCGTTGTGCAGCCTACACATCAGCAGTCGCGTGCTCGTCGTACCTCTTATGCATCCAATGAAAATTTAGGTAAGGATCTCTTGTTCACACAGTTTGTGATAATTGGCAACGGAATTATTTAATAAACTTAATCATGAGATCTCGTAGTACGACATTATAGAAATGCATGCTTACCATATGCTCTCTAATCTTTACCGTCCATGTCAGATATTGGAAATCCAGAGGACTTACTCTCTAATGAAGCAGCTAATGAAGATAATAGCTCTGAGGAGAAGAACAAAGACACCGTCGCTGAATAGTTTGCTGTTTCTCAGATTCTAAAACCAGTATTTTCCTTTTAGTTGGTACTGTCCCTACTACGCATAAAACATAATAATAAGATGTTCGACATTTTAGTATACGTTCCAACTTCTTGTTGTTGTATTGGCATGCATGTGACATTGTAAGCTGTTTGGCCGTTTTTATCAATGCATGAACAGCTTGAAAAAACTTCTCTTGCGCCTCCGATTGCTTCTGTTATATATTCTTTCAGAAAATCTTTAAACTGACCAATTACAGATTTTGTGTGATCAATGATTTGGTTTCTTTGGGATTTTACTGAAGTGGAATTTTACTGAGGTGTATGTATAATATCACTGTTTCATTTCATGAAATTTGAGCTGAATAATTAATTTGGTTTTATGGAGAGTGCAGTATAATATCACGGTTTCTTTTCATTATATTAAGGAGATCTAGTATTTCAAAAAAAAAAAAAAAAATGTGTTCCTTTTAATAACCATGAAGAGGAGCACCCTGTATATCTTGTAAACTCAATGATGCTATGAATCTAGATTATTTGAGCGTGGGAGTTCAAATCCATCTCTACTTATGCTCGTTGTTTCTTAGTTTATAATGCAAGACGTGAGCTAAAATGGGCTGCATTTATGTGAAGATGGTGCCTTTTTTTTTTTCTTAGAACAAAAAAATTTATTACTAGGCTTTTATATGTACAATCTTGGGACAGTTTTATTGTGGTTTTGGGCTTCATTAACCAGAGTTCCAAATTGAAAGAACAGAGAAATAAATTACGACACCCATGTAAATTGATTAATTTTTGGGGGAGATGCGGAAAAGAAATCAGAGTATAATAGAATTGAGGAGTCGATGTTATTTTTGACTGACAATGATTAGTTTTAAAAATTTGTAATAATTCATAAATATTTGTAAAACTGAAAAAACTTTTATAGACGCGAAATTTCAATCAATTTGAACATCATTTGATGCCTTATCAAAAATTTTTAAATTTTTTAACGGTTGTAATTTAAAGATCTTTAAAGAGCTATTAAATATTGATTAAATTAAACTTAATCGGAAACTTAATCAATTTATAAGTTAAACAATACTTCTGTAAACATATTTATATATTTTAAGATTTTGTATAAATTTTTAAAAATTACCATTGTCAATGTTGTCAAGATAACTATTTGACAGAGATCTAAGAGTGATGAGGTTATTAGTTTAGGTATTAAAGGCTGATCAACAAAAGTAATCATGTTCCTCTTCGAACAATTCCAAACCACCCAAAACACAGCTCCAATAAGTAGTCACAACCAACTTCTTCTTGCATCTCACTAACTGTTGACAAATCTTCCACATTGCTGTTAAGCTTGAAAGATCAAAATCTGCTTCCAATGTATGAGCCACCCAGTCCTAGAGATCTTCAACCAAAGGGCACTGCAGGAACATATGAACTGTAGATTATTCTTCATAGCAAAAAGAACATTCAGAATCACCTCCTTAGCCTCTCTTTACCAGAATCTCTCTGGACAGTATTCTGGTTTGCCCTTTGCAAAACCAAGTAAACACATTCACTTTGAGTGGCAGATAGGAGTCCCATAGCAAGTCATAGTCCCTTACAATAATTCCTCCATTACTATTAAGAATTAATATTTTCGGTATAAAGGCTTGTTAGTTATGGTGGTAAGAACTAAGGTATGTTAAGGGGTATAGAACTGGAGTATAGTTGGTTGAACTCTTCGGTTGGAGGAGAAATATGGAAATCAATTTATGGGGTTCATTTTTTATGGTCATAACATACAAACCCCATAAAGAGGGGGGAGAGTGGAGGCCTCTCAGTGATTTGGAGCTGAGAGGCGTCAGATTTGTGGGGTCAAGTAGATGAACGGTCAGATTTGATTCGTCATTTTATCTGTTTTTGTGAGAATTTCGCCACAGTACAATTTACCTACTTATGTTATTTTGTTGAGAGATCAAATGATCTTTTCGATGATTTATCGGTGGCCACAAAATTAAATCTCAAATAACTAAATTATAAAATTGTAAATAACAAAAACTAATTGATGAAATGTGTTTTATGTATCATATTTATTTACAGTAAAACATGCGAGCTAAGCTCACAGATTCTTTTCATGAGCATACCTCTGAAAACATACCAAAACACCTTCACATTTTTAATTTATATAGCCCAAATTATACCAAAATCTTATGGGATACAAAAAAAAAAAAAAAAAAAAAAAAATTATTTTTGAAATTTATAAATGATAAATAAACATTGTCATTTTTATCAATATTGTGTGTTCACTTTTAAAAAATCTCAAATAAATATTAAAAATTTTCAAAAATGAAAACTACTATTTTCCCATAAGATTTCGATGTAAAGAACTTAAGAGCCATATAAATTAAAATTTGAAAGTGATTTTATATGTTTTTGGATGTATACTCACGAAAGGGCCATGTGAGCTTAAGCTCACAGTAGATTTACTTTATCACGTGTACATAAAAAAATTATATCATTTTGATTTTATTTATATATGTATCAAGCATTAACAAACATCAAATGTTCAAAATTTTTTATTACAACAAATATATGCATTAGCCACTTATCTTAGCATCTTCAAATTATTTCAAAACTGCTTTTATATATGTAAATGAGTTATAAAAGTTTTAAAGCTCTGAACTCTTTATAAAAATTAAAAGATAATTGGAATAGATAAACCATTTGCTGCTATTTTTTTCATTTTTAGATCAGCAATTTGATAAATGACACAATACACACAAAAATGAGCAGAAAAAAAAAGAAATTTCTAACAAATTGCAAAACTCCCCGCTGCGAAGCGCGGGCGTGGAACCTAGTAATAACAATAGGGAAGGGATGCGGATGACTAGCTAATTATCTTGACAACTATGAAAACAATTTCTAAATAAATTCATAAAGATCTAAAACTGAAAAATCTTTTGGCAACAAGTTCGTACATTCATAGTTTATACATTCATAAATTTTTTGTTTCAGATTTTATCCAAGCTTCAAATTTATATAATAATTATAAATATTTAAATTTAATTATTGTTGACGGAGTATTAAATAATATTGAAATTGAATAAAACTTAAAACACAATCAATATATGAGTATATAAACATATTTGTAAAATATGTTTAACTTTAAAGAATTTTCTTTTTATGAATTTATTTTCAAGTAGTTATCATAGTTGTGATTATAAATAGTTGTCATGTGATTTATTCTTATTACTATGGTTTGGAAAGAAAATTGGGTTGACACTACATTTAGGGCTTGTTCTGTAGCCATTGATTCCACAGGAAAATTTTTCTATTGGAGCAAGATTTTATATTACGTTTGGTGAAAATCTATGATGAGCCCATCATTGATAGGGAAAAAATAATTCAGTCCAACTTAATTAATATTTTCCTCTAAAAACAAGCGTTTTAGAGGAATAAGTTCCTATTAGGAATTGATAATATAATTTTCCGAACAGTGAATAGATTATTATTTCCTATAGACTCCCAATTCCTATAGAAACCTATAGAATTTGTGTATGCCAAATAGGCCCTAGAGGAAATAAGTTCCTATTAAGAATTGATTGTATAGTCTGTCGAACAGTGAATAGAAATTATTTTCTATAGACTCTTAATCTATACTCTATAAAGAGAGTGATAGATTTCTAAGTATCTCAACTATGCCACATCATCACTATTATTAACCATTGATTTTTTGAAACTCTTCATTTACTTTGATCTAATGGCTTATATTTATTTTTCTTTCCTCATTAAATAAGATGAATGTGATATGTTTAAAACAAATTTTAACACTTAAAATGGTCCAAAATTTATATATATTCTTATTTATAAATTATTACATTATTATTATTATTATTTAATTACATTAAAAATTTAAAATTTTGTTCAAGTTTGCTTAATATAAATATATTTAAAATTTTATTAAACTCTTAATTATTTAATACCATTTTTGGGGGAGCCCGACTTACATCTCTAGGCTGTTCGGCAGTGCCTCCTCAAGGCTCCTCAAGTCTTTTCAACACTTTGATCCTCCTTGATCCGTCCGAACACGTGCTCCTTAGTGCGGATCAAGAATCCCTCCTTAAGCCTCCTTAGCTGCCCGGCTTGATCTCCTGTCCGGATTCTTAAAGAAGGGGAACCCATGACTTAAACCTCCTTAGTACTTTTATATGGATCAAGGCATTCGAACGTGAACTCGTTAATGTGGATCAAATTTTGATACTCATTAGATTGCCGAACGAATCAAATTTTGATGCTTGTTAGATTGCCGAACGAGCTCTGTAAAGAAACCTGATTTGTGTTTGCCGACCAGGGCTTAGCTTTCGGAAAAAAAATAAAAGAAAACAATAAAACGGTGAAGCGTGAATATTGAGAATATTTTGAGGGTCGAGTGCTCGTGCGGCACATGAGAAACAACAAAACCCTAGTTTAGTGTTACTACCGCCTTCAATCCTCTCCTTTCCTCTTCTTTCCTCCTCTGCAGTCAGTCAGGCGGCGGCAGCTCCCTCTCCCCTCTGCATTTCCGATCAGATCCATCCGATACCCTAACCCTAACCCTAACCTAACACCATCACCATGAGCTTCGACGTCGCCGTCGTCCCCTTCAACCCCGACGGCTGGGGCCCACCCGACGCCCCCGCTGCCCCTCTCCTCCCCCCGCGCCTCAACGGCACTCCCCACCCCGCCAACATCCCCTTCGCCCCCTTCTCCCGCTCCGATAAGCTCGGCCGCATCGCCGACTGGACTCGCTCCGCCTCCTCCTCACATCCCCACACCTCCCACTCCCGCGACGCCGTCTTTGATTTCGCGCTCGATGATGCTTCTGCCCTTGCGGCGGATGATGACGCCTCTTTTCGTCTGGTTGATGCTCGCCCTCCCCCGCGACCTAAGTTTGGTCCACGCTGGCGGTACAACAACCGTCCCCAGCTTCCCCAGCGCCGCGACGAGGAGGTCGAGGCCAAGCGCCGCGAGCAGGAGAAGGAGCGCGCCCGTCGCGACCGCATGTACCATATGCACCGCTCCAATAACCCTAACGCCCACCAGGGCCACGGCGGCTCCCGCGGCTCTGGCCCCAACTACAAGTCCTCCGTGGACATCCAGCCGGAATGGACCATGCTCGACCAGATCCCCTTCTCCACCTTCACCAAGCTGTCCTTCTCCGTCCCCGATCCCCCCGAGGACCTGCTCGTCTGCGGCTCCCTCGAGTTCTACGACCGCATCTACGATCGCGTCAACCCCAAGAATGAGAAGCGCCTCGAGAGGTTCAAGCCCCGCAACACCATCAGGGTCACCACCACTGATGACCCCGTCGTACGCCGCCTCGCTGCGGCTGACAAGGCCACCGTGTTCGCCACGGACGCCATACTCTCCGCGCTCATGTGCGCGCCGAGGTCGGTCTATTCGTGGGATATCGTCATCCAGCGTGTTGGCAACAAGTTGTTTCTGGATAAGAGGGATAGGTCGCAGATCGACCTGCTGCCTGTTAATGAGACCGCACAGGAGCCGTTGCCCGATTCAAAGGATGACATCAATTCTCCTCAGTCTTTGTCCGAGGAGGCCACTGAGATCAACCAGAAGTTTGCTCAGCAGGTTTACACCCACCCATCATTATATTTGTTACCCTAGTAGTTTGTTATGATTAAGTTGTTTCGGCTCCTTTGTTAAAGTGTCTGACTGTCTGGTCCGGTAAAACCTTGAGAATGTGTTCTGACTTGTATAAAGAGTTCGGTGGTGTACTTTGCTCATCAGATTTACACCAAGTCTTTACAGGAGAACCTATTTACTCGTGTACCTCAATAGTTAAGGTTGGTTTTGGACATTGTAAGAAAAATAGGTTATGGAAAATGGCAAGCCAAAGTCTTTGCTCTTGTTGTTGTTGTATGGAAAATGATGAGCCTTTATGAGACGTATTTTTAATGAACTAATATTTTGACGGTATGCTGCTGCTATTCGATGTCTGGGTCTTTTATTTTATTTTTTTGTGTTTGCCTTTTGTTCATCAAGGAATTAACTTTCATGCCTTCGTATATATGTGCGAACACTAATAAATTAATTCAGTGTTGAATTTATGATAGTGTAGCAGTTCTATGTTTTGTATGGCTCAATTGAACATAGTGCCTAAATTATATAATTCAGATGTTATTGTCAAATATAATCTATTTACAAGAGGACATCTTTCATTAAATAACAGGTACTTGTCAGAGATGGGAATAAGGTGACCTTTGATGAGCCAAACCCCTTTGTGAACACCACCGAAGGTGCTTCTGCTGTGTCTGAAGAGCAGGGATCTGTGGCCTACCGGTACCGGAGGTGGAAGCTAGATGGTGACACATACCTCGTTGCCAGGTGTGAGGTGCATGCCGTCTCTGATGTGAAGGGACAGCGGTCTTTCATGACCCTCAATGCCCTCAATGAGTTTGACCCTAAGTACACTGGTGTTGACTGGCGTCAGAAGCTTGAGACTCAGCGTGGTGCTGTTCTTGCTACTGAACTCAAGAACAATGCCAACAAGCTTGCAAGGTAACCCTTTTTCTTCTCTTCCATAACTGATCAATAGGTGGGAGCATTTTGGAGGGGCTCTATATGTTTGCATTTTTGCTTAGCAGTTACAATTGAGCTCGTATTTGGGAACATGGTCCTCGATTGTACCTTATATATTGGCAGTTCATTTTAGTACTATGTGGGATCACATAGCTGAAAGTGATTTTGTTTTTGGGTTTGACTGGTGTCTTACCAGAACTTTCAGCTAGGGGTTAGGTTCAGAACAAACTAACAAGAAAGCCCAGTCCCAAACAAGTTTGGGTATGCTAGAGATTAACCCTAACCGGAGTCCCGGGAACCAAAACCAGTAACAATATTAGTTGAAATAAGGCTAGTAATATATAGTGATAATAGTAGGAGTGTAGGACTATGCTATAAAGTATACTCCTTAGGTGTCTAAATTAATGTCCCTCTTTTTCTGGCCTCAAATGAAAAAGGCTTAGGACCTAAAACCTGTACCACTATACCTCCCGTTACCTAGGTCATGGTTCTGGTATGTGGATTCCTAATTTTCACATACCCCATTTTGGAGGTGAACTTAGCCAGATAATGTTGATTTATATTTCACTTCTGTTTGTTTAGTGTGGTATAGTATACTCGAGCCTGCACTTCTGAAACTAGAACTATATTTCTGTTAAGTTTCTCTATTAAATTCTATTAGAACAAATAATCTGTGAAATTCCTCTAGTAAATATTTTCTGTTTAACAGGTGGACTGCCCAAGCCTTACTATCTGGTGCTGACATAATGAAGCTGGGTTATGTGTCACGTGTGCATCCTCGTGACAGGCACAACCACACTATCCTGAGTGTGATCGGCTACAAACCACGTGACTTTGCAGCACAGATCAACCTGAACACAGCCAACATGTGGGGTATCGTCAAGTCTATTGTGGACCTCTGCATGAAGCTCAATGAAGGTAAGTATGTGCTCGTCAAGGACCCTGCCAAGCCCCAAGTCAGAATCTATGAGGTACCTCCGGATGCATTTGAGAACGACTACGTGGAGGAGCCACTTCCCGAGGAGGAGCAGGTCCAGGTCAGACCGACTGACAAGGAGGGAGATAGCTTGGTGGCTGATAGTGAGGCAGCTGATGGTGTGGCTAATGGTGCAGATGAGGCTGGGAAGGATGCGGTTGCAGCTTAGGGATGGGGGGGTTTTTATGCTACTTTTGATATATAGAGTATTTATTTAGAGGAGTATTTTCGGGTGTTTTTTGCTCGTATCCTTTACATTTAGTCTTTTTTTACTGTTTAGTGCCAGAATTTTCTCTGGGACTCTAGATGAAGTTTTGTGGCTGTTAATTTTGGTTGCTCTCCTCATGACTACTGTTGGATAATTTCAGGATGCTTGGTGAACTTGTGTTTCTGTCAAGAGTTGGTAATAATATAGGTTATTCTGATGGCAGGAACAAAACTATGAGCTGAGGCTTGCATTGTTTTTATCATGGACTCTGGAACAAAGCAAGTATCCTTATGAAATTTATACAGAGGTGTTGGTAATGCCCGTAATCGATGATAATAGGGGACTTTTATTTTCGTTACGCCCCCAAAGTTTTTAAGAGGGGTTCTGCTATGGATCGGTGAAATAATCTTTCATTTCGAATTGAATGGTTTTTATTAAACATGTTTCTTTATTTGTATTTAAAAAATATATTATGATCATCTAATAATAAAAAATAAACAGTCATGGTGAAATAATCTTTCATTTCGAATTGAAGGGTTTTTATTAAACATGTTTCTTTATTTATATTTAAAAAATATATTATTATCATCTAATAATAAAAAATAAACAGTCATATTTTCATCCGATCCATAATAGAATTAGTCGAGTTTTAATATGTTTATAGTTAGAATAGATTAGTGTCCCATTCGATTATAGGCCGAGATGGAAGAATGAAACAGCCCACTCGAAATGGGAAGTAGTTTGACAGAGATGTGTTTGGTTTGTTTATTAAACGAGATGATTTGGTTTTGTTTTGGGGGCAAATCGTCGTCAAAATTCGGTGATAAAGAAAGGTACTTGTCTACAGCTTGGGACGCGTGTGTTATTTCATTTGTGGCGTCTATGTAATGAAATGAAATGATTCCTTCCCATGGCAAAATTATGCAGCTGACGTCTTTGTCAGTTCTCACTTCTCACGGTGCATTATTATTATATGGATGGGATGGGATGGGAATAATGGGATCCACTCGAAATGTCTAATTGGGTATTCATCGCACAATAATATTTCTAACTGAAACTAACGCCGCTTGTGACTTGTTCCTCCCAGCCATTAGCCATTAGGTATTTATTTTTTAAAAACATGTAGAGTTTACCCCTACTTTGTGGATGTTTATCCTCTGACCTACTGCACTCGAACTCGGCAGACAGAGAAAGAGAGAATGACCGAGATGGGACCTCGGTTCGGTGGGTCCCACCCTCGGCCACTCTCTCTTTCTCTGATTGCCGGGTATAGGTGCATCACGGCCGAGGATATGAATTCCTACTTTGTAGGCCATTTATCCACCTTTCTCACATTTTTGACACACCATGTGCACCATGTACTTGCTATAGTCGCATTAATGTTTACTGGAGACCGTAGTGTATCTGTTCACTGGAAAACAATATTTATTGATCGGAAAGATATAAATGTTTGCTAGAAAATGATATTTGTTCATTAAAAATACAATGGACCAGTGGATTAGTAAAAATAGTGGACGCTAACTCTTACTCTTTATTTTTAACTTTATGGAGCATTCGATTCTAGTTCACTCCCTAAATCATTCTTTTCTTTTTTTTTTAATTTTCCCTGTGGATGTAGAACACTACAGGATCGAGAGTAAAATTACGATACACTTCAGCACTGCGAGGAAAATTTTACTTCATTTTAAATACGAGAACGAGACGGTAAAAATCAGATGTAAATGCATGCATTTGTGCAGAAATTCAAAAAGATTTGAATGCATCTGATTAGAATATACTGTGAATGCACTGTGATGCATTAACTAATATATACATCTTATTTTCTAAACTGGTTCATTGTCTGGATATATATATACAGTGCACGTATCTTCATATTTTTAACGCAGAGGCATGAAAACACCTACCATGTGAAGTGTGAACAAATTCAGATATAATCATATCTTCAATTCAGATATAAATATATACTGAGGAAATTGCAAAATATAAGAAAGGAAAACACACAGCCTGCAAATAATATATCACGTGCTTGAAATCCAGAAATGTACATGTTCCCCATGTTTTAATCGTGGACCCAAATTAAAGTCTAAGTGTGAACAAATTAGAGAGAAATTGAAGGTCTGAGGTCTCCTAGCTACCAATAATTCGAGTACGCAAAAGGCACCAAGTACCAACAGCTAATTAAGAGTTTACTTGCACAATTAGTATCATGTGGAATTCTTTTTCAATAATTTATCTCTTGCCAAAATCATGTTAATTTCAAGTTAATTATATGCAGAGAATTAGTCTAAGCATTTATTTTATTTATTTAACACGCCATATATATATGCAGAGATCTTGAAGCATTGACCTAATTACAACAACAACAAATAGTAACAGATTAATAATTGAACTTATTACTCAAAATTCATAATTAACTTATAAAATGTGATAGACACATAATGTAGCACTGATTGCCTATTATAATTGTTGGCTCATTTAATTTCTGGGTCTCTGAATGTGGCTTCCCATTTTCTCACTACCTTAAGTTTCCTTTAATCATTTTTGTTTGAAAAGTATCAAGTGATGTTACACTGTAATTAATAATAAATTAATATGAAAAGAACTCCAACTTGGTGGAGGTCTCTATTTGTAAGTGAATTATTTTCTGCACCAATTAATGAGTGTACACGTAAGCATGCAATTGCATTAAGTTAAGAGAAATTATTTTTGTCCCCTTAACTTTCCCCCTTGTCTATTCCCTACTAAATTTATAATATTTTCTCTTTCTCTCTCGCGCTCTCATAAAATTTTGAGTGAATTTTTATATTCACTATCTTTCTATTGTACATGTATGAGTATTTTGCACTGTTGAGAATGTAAATTGCAACCGGTAAAGTGATTTGTTGTAGTTGAAAAATGATTTTTAACTAAAACTGTATTGGGGGATGGATAAAAGAGATTTTTAGGGGGATAATTATCATCTCCCTTAAGTTAATTATACAACTTTTGTACAATCATTGTGGATTAATTATTAGAAGTACTTGAAATAAAATCGCCTTGTTCTGATCAATCATGCAAGTGGGAGTAATTATTGGATTATCATAAGATAACCATTCTGTTCCTTTCTATGAAATAATTTTATATTAGGTTTTGATTCTTTGTAGATCTTTTCTCCAAATAGAAAATTTCATTTTGGGATTTCCAAATTGATCGATTTCTTAAAAGCTTTTGACTCTAGCTGCAATTTAAAATTCTCAGTACTTTTGTCATGGCTTGTGTGAATTTGAATGAAATTAAGGGCAACCGAATTAGTATAATTATTCTAATATAACCTCTATGTTTTTTTTTTTATCACTTTCATATGATGTATGCAAATTTATTTATTGTGCAACAAAAATTGTTTACTATACATGTAAAACCGACCTGTCGAACTTTTTTTATAAAAAAATATTGAACAACTAACAATTTTGTATGCATAGAAAAACATTTCAGCAACATGCATTCTAAAGCTATCATATTTCATACAAAATGAATCCATAATAAATTCAATAGATTGTATGATAAGCTATAGAGTATGCATAATTAGTTATCGCTTGCATAACAAACACATCACAAGAAAGTAAAAGAGAGAAAGAGGAAGATGTACAACAGACTGGATGAACGGGTCATAAATCAGTTGAAATTTGCTGAACCTGTTGATGAACCACGGTGTCCACGACATTATTATTCAAAATAAATATTGGTTTTATTTGCATAATAAGACTATATTGTTTGCACAATAACCATGTCTCACTGCACAACAACGGAAATTAATTTTGTTCTCCGTATATCATTTTCTTTTTTCTTAACCTTTTAATTTTGTTTTCTCTCTCTTTTATTTCGGGAAGATTAATTGTACTTATTAATTAGTGACAAGTTTAATTTAAGCCCAAAAAAAAACAATTAAAGCTAGCGCGTCTAAATTAAATAATCCAGCGTGATGCACGAGCAGATTATTTAATGTGTGATCGTGAGTGAGCTTCATTCAACAAAACTGTACCACAACTAATTAAACTATTTTCCATTTCTTACGTTTGAATATTCAAACTTGAGTTGAAATAAAGGAACTGAGTACAGATTTAAAATTTATAATAATTAGTGGTAGCAGCTGCAGAAATAAAAAAAAAAGAAAAGATTACCAGCATTTCACTGTCAAGGTCCCAATTAAGAATAAATTATGGGATAAATTAATCTGTTAATTATTGCTTTAAGAAGAGCCAACAACAAAACCTCTCAATCATTGAAAGAGAGGCAGTGAAATTTTGCCCTTGTTCTGTTCCACTTTAAATAATTACACTTGATAATAATATTTTCATAATTTTTTTCATCATTGTATACTTTTTAATGATTGATATTTCTTGTTCTTTGAGTCGATATATACAACATATTGCGTAAATAAAAGCATAAAATTAAAGTTGTGAACTTGTGATAATATAATGTGAAACAAATAAATAAATATTCTTATCATGAAGCAAAATTTTCATCATATCATTTTTCCAAAGCAATTCCAATAATTAAGGGCAGTGAAATAAGGGCAAAAATGCGGAATTGCGTTGTTATAAGTACTAGAGCTGTGAATCGGGCTTTGCCCCCAAAAATATAATAATATCACTTAAATTAATAGGTATTAAAAATAAATATAGATTTTTTATAAATATATCTTATTATATAAATATTAAACTTAATATATTTTCTATACAATATATTTTTTAGAAATTACAAATATACTTTTTAGCAAATTATTAAATAAATATTAAGAGAATACAAAGAATAGTTACAAATATTGTGAGTCTTAAATTGTTCTTTGGGGCACATCATATTATATTTTTAATGAAAAATTGAATTGAGCAATTTGATTTAGATAAATGAAGAGAGAGAAACAAAATCAATGGTTGAGAATATTGATAATGTGATATAGCTAAAAAGTTTGGAAGCGTACCCCTCTTTCTAGAGTATGAATATGAAAGGCAGTGAGTTCAACTTAGAGAAGAGGCAAATGCTAGTATCCAATAATTATGAGGAATTTAATGAGAGTAATGATTGAATTTATTATGCCATTTCCGTTACGTATTTCTTGAGCTTGGTGGTCCAGAAATCACTTGATGAGAATACTAATTAATGGAGTCACGCACAAAAGAAGAAAAAAAAAAAACCAACAAAAACAAATTAATTAGGTCATTCTATTTCTAGTTGACCTTTTTTACAATTTTAATTTTTAGAAATTAGATACCACTAATTTTACTTCACTGATTCTTCCTCAGGTTACTTTAATTATATTGATATTGACACTAATTTTGCTTTGATTATTACTACTACAAAAGAAGAAAAAACCAACAAAAACAAATTAAATTAGGTCATTTGATTTCTAGTTGACCTTTTTTTGCAATTTCAATTTTTAGAAATTAGATACCACTAATTTTACTTCACTGGTTCTCAGAAATTAGATACTACAGTCCTCATCTTGTGTCGCTAGACTTCCAAATTCAGTACTTAGAAAATAAAAAGAAGCTTAATAATTAATAAAACTAACTTCACATTTTTCTCTGCTTCTTGTCAAAGGAGGTTCTTTTTTTTTTCCACTGAAATTTGTCTTGTATGAATGAAATTATAATAGGCTTATATATATATATATATAGTAACCAATGGTCACACCATATATGGTTAGTAATGGAATCAAAATAGAGTATATTCTCAAACGGAATATATATACAAAAACATGTTATCAATAGTTGGTGGTGACTGGTGACTGTCACATACTAAAATTAGCTTCAATTATAAAAGGATGACTCCAATTTGGGATTAGAAATGCTCAAAGGAGGAAGGGAATATTCTTCATTGCTGAGTTCTCTGTTTGATGACAGCAGAAAATTCCATACCTAGTGTCCTCAGTATTAGTGTCCACATGTCTACACTGTTATAAAGTTTGAATTAAGTGTTATGCAATTTGAGATAGGAGTTACAAAATTGGTATATGTGTGGATGTGTGATAGTTAAAATGAGGAAAAATTTTCTAGTAGATGATCACTTGATGTGTATAAGCTTTTAAATACCCTAAGCAAACACTTGATCGCAAGTGTACGATCTCATGTAGTACAGTCGGGGTCAATCCACAATAACGGAATTAAAGCTAGATTTACTCTAATTGCAATTCAAAGTCCTAAAGGAATGTTTTTGGTCTTTTTGCATAAAAGGGGGTTTATCAAAGGTTGGTTGCTGAAACAGTAGAATAAGTAAAACAGTAAACAAAAACAGGTAAAGACTCGAAAAACAAATAATAAACGGGCGTTCCCAGGGTTTTCAGAATCAGTTTGGTTTCTGGATCAATTGCTTGCGGCCCGCAAGATATCTCTTGCGGGTCGCAGAGGATTGGTTAGAGATTCCAACACTGTCTACTGGCCGCGGGATGTCTCCTGCGGGTTGCGAACAGTGTCGTAACCTCTGTCTTACACTTTCTACAGGTGCTTGCGGGCCGCAGGATGTCTCTTGCAGTTTGCAGGCAACTGACAGAGAGCAGTTCTGGTTCTAGTTCGGTGTTTCGACTCACGTTATCAATTCCTATTCAATTCAGAATTGGTACAAGTCCCTCAGTTGTCACGTTTTGGTCCTTCTAACACTTCTAAGTCAATGGAAATTCCTAGAAATATTTCTAAACTACGTTCAGTTCACTTTTTACTCTAGGATTCGGTTGGACTCTCGTCGAAACCGCAGTTTCTCCTCTCGGATACTTTTGGACAGAAATCTATCAACCCAAATTGTGCAAATAACAGTTCTTGGTCAAATGATATTTTATGAACCAACTAGATTTGCGCATAATCTACAGGTTTACGATACGAACAAGCAAAGTCACAAGCACATTATAATGAAAATCGCAAGTAAACTGGAAACAACGTAAGTCTAACAACATAGAATCAATCCATAAACACAAACTTCATCGTTCAACCCTAAGAACTAAAGATCTACTCACTCATGACAAGAGAAAACAAAGCAAATAAAGAAAAGAAAGAGTTCATGATGCAAAAGAACCGAAGAAGAACCAGAATCGAATCGATCTTCACTTCCGCGCAAGAATCCTCTCGAATCCCCTTCGAAAGATGATGGAACAAGCGAAAACCCTACTCTCCTCTGTTCTCTGGCGGTTGTGCAATGTGAGAAGATGATTCAACCGTCCAAAAAGACTACCTTATATAGGCTAGGGCGCCCAAAATAAGCAACAGTAGCGCAGTAACTTCCTTGCGGGCCGCAAGGAGCACAAAATGATGGTTTTTGCTCCACAGGAGGTTTCCAGCGCCAGCGAGATGCAGAAACTGCAGTGAAACCACTGCTTGTGGCTCGCAAGGTGCCTTATCCAGTGCTAACCACCCAGCAGACGGTTTCCAGCGTTAGCAGGAAGTAGAAACTACAGTGTAACCACTACTTGCGGCCCGCAAGGAGTGTACTCTAGCGCCCGATTGCTGCTCCATGCTCCAAGTCCCGTCCAAATAGCTCCAAAAGCTCAATTTACCTGAAAATTGGACAAAAGCACAGAAGTAACTGGAATCTAGACATCTTACTATCTAAATGCATATGAACTTGGGAATTTTAGGCCAAAAATAAAGGTGCAAGTCTGGTAAAATGCAGATATGAATACGGTGCATCAGTATATATTTATTTTTAGGGAGATCTTACGGTTCATCGCAAAGCAACGTGTTTTTTGTTTTGTGCATCAAAAATCTCGCAAAAATCATAGCTCAAATGAACATTTGATCTTTAAAAATGTAAGATTTGAAGCCAAAACAAATTATTCTTATTCTTTATCAAAAATACAGAAGACAAAATTTTGTCACCCTTTGAGCCAAAAAAAATGGCAACTTGTAGCATGCAGTGAACGGTGGCAATGATTTCAGCATTAATATTTTCTCTTTGTTTTATATGAATCAATAGACTGATTGAAATATTTGTGGTAACATTTTGAGATATTCTAGTAGAAGTAAAATATTTTGTTATCCTTTACCCAAAACACAAAGGACAAATTATGTAAAGGGTGTAATTCTCTGTCACTTATCATCACAACTTGGTGCTCTTTCTTTTTTGCCTTTCTGTAGCAATCAACGGCAGCAAATGGAGTACTCCAACACATAGTTTTGTATCTTTCTTACCTTTTTTTGTAAAGATAGAGATGATTTCAGCCGTTGGTTTCTCAGACAAACCGATCGACAGATTTGTCTCCTTCAAGTTGATCTGTACACGAGAAAATATCATTGTACTGATATATGCAACATAGTTAATTAGCAATATTTACTTTTTGAATTTTACTTCAATACTCTCACTAAAAAAATTGACGATTATAAATAAATATTATCAATTATGAAATTTATATGTAATCGATAAAATTATCTGGGTGTGAGCATGGAAGCAACATCCGTATTTTTTTTATAGCTAGAATTGTAGGTTTTTTTTAGTTGACATTTTAAGATTTTATTCAAAAGGTTAGATGATCAAAACTAAATTAAAAGCAAATATATGATTCTATTAAATAAAGAAACGTGCTACATACAATTATACTAAAATAAAAACAAAAACTTGAAATCTTATCATTCTATTTCGAGAATAAACACATGATGGGTGTTGATTGTGACCGCTTACAATCAATCACAAGAAATAAAAGAAACAGATTTCAACAAAAACAAAAAGATAAAACAGCTGAAATGTCAATTACTTTTTGTGGACATGCGAGAATAAAATCTTTATCAAGTTCCTAGTATAGTAGTATGTTTGATTTTTTTTTTTAAATAATAGAACTTTTGGAATACATAAAATTAGTATTATTATTATTATTATCATCATCATCATCATCATCATTATTATAAACCGGAGTCCAATGCACTCTCCAGAACCAACATTTGGTCTAGTGACTAAGGACAATGCTCTTTGTGTGGGAGATCTTATGTTTGAAACCCGGAGAAAGATCGCTTTTATAGTAACTAGTAAAGAGTCCACGCCTTGCTTTGGGCTGAAATTATTATATCTTATAATAAAGGGCCGAAAGCTCATTCTTTGTGAAGAAACTAATACGAGCCTTAAATTTTAATGGGCCGGGACATTAATGTACGTCAACGGTAGTGATCAATTTAAGTAAACAATCAACGGCTGAGATTTATTCTTTGGAGAAGATAGAACCTTCATGTAAAAAAATCCAATTTCTTTTTATTAGAAAGTAAGGATTTAAATTTAAATGGATTGACTTTCATCTTTATCTCAAAAAAATTAAGCTAGCTTATAATTAATGAAAGATAGAAATAATAATAATTGCATAAAAAGATGACCACACAAGTCTGAGGAAATTCTCTGGGGCCTGCTTGAATGGGGTGAGTGAGTGTAAGCCATGCATGAAGCCAGGAAATTAAGGATACAGAAATGAAAGAGAAATGAAGAGATGATGATGATCTCTCATCTCTGACGATGCAGCTGTGGATTAATATTGTGGAGCTAAAGAGTGAAGAGGCCGATTTGCAGCTTGTGGCCACAAACACAAAGGGTTGATGCATAGCATTAGCATAGCAGCTAGGGGCCCTGGTGCCTGAGTCAGCACTAGAACAGAAGAAGATAAGCAACAAATTGGCAACCAACCAACCAAGGAAGGAACCCAAGTACCATTCTTGTTGATTCTATTTGTACCAACCAACTAATTAAGTTCACTATCGTTTTAAATTTTAATTATATATATATTAAATATAGGAGTGGTTCTTCTGTGGACCGGTCAAGCAACGACTTTTCGTTTTGAATCGAGTGGTTATGATCCAGCATATCTCCTTAATTGTATATCTAAAGACATATTGTGTGACGTCCATCTGATTATAAAAAATGAACGGCCCATAGTTCATCTGATCCATAGCAGAATTAGCCTGTATTTATAATATTAATGGACACGCTCCAAGGGGACACCTCAACTTATTACCATCGGCTCTTGGCTTTGGCTTCCACTTTAATTGCTATAGAGAAACATCTCGCGTCGTCCATTGAAAAGACATCCATACGTCCATAGACATACAAAGAATGTAACATATATGCCATAATATGTAATATATATCTTAAATTTGGTAACCTATAAACGCTATGGACATATATATTCTATAGACACTGGGCATTAGTACTCTTTGCTATATATACACTTATCCCATGTTTTTATGTTCTTCATGTGCTGGCTTGTATATTAGAATAATATATTCTTTTAGATAATGATAAGCTTCAGATTTAGGTGTTTAATATATATATATATCCAGACAAAACTAATTAAATAGCGAGATCTGAATCATCATGTGTTTCGATGTAGATAGAGATGTCTTTGACCATATATACTGATAAAAACAAAAATTAATTAAGAATAAGATAGGTATAATTGGACTAATTTAACAGATGGCTGCATTGCATAAAACTAATTAAAATGCAAAGCCCTTTTGTAGAGATAATGGGGGCTTAGTGATTCCGGCTCTTTAATATTAATTAATTCCAATTGGATACTGAATGAAATTAAACTGCATATATTCATGTCTCCTCTAGTGGAGATGTTCTTGACCATATGTGTTACAATAATCATAAAGCACATGATTTCTTAGATTAATTAACAAAAAAAAAAAAAAAACATGCCATTCAAAGTGTACTAGATAAAAAAAAAAAGAAAAAAAAAGAAAGTATGTAATTATTGAAAAGTATCCGTTTAGCAAATTTGATGTGATTAATTGTACCAATTAAGCAGCAATTGATAATTGATAATTAAAGTGATGGCTTTTCAGGGGGTCTACCATTAATTTTTTCAAAATTGGGTGCAGCCTTAAGCAAAACAAAATTAGACAATGGATTGATTGATTAATCATATTTTTTGCTTTTATTGAAAGAGCTTTATGACATGGCATCTTCATAAATGGTTGCCCCCCATCTTCGAGAAACCTTTTGTGAAATAAAAATAAACCTGAATTTTGGTGGAAGAAGCACTTTGCCACTTTCATTTTGAGAAGTAGCTTAACAATTAAGTTTTTCTAAAAAGTTTACACTCTACACTTGTTCAATTATTGGTAAATGGTGTTTATTGTTTTGTCATTCAAAAGGTAATTAAAGAGAATAAGTTTCGTATCAGATTCACTAATCAATTTTATTTATCGGATTATGACAAGCACCCGCATTCTTTTATTATTGTGTATATTAATTAATAAATTTAAATTATGTAGGATTCATATATATAACACTTGCCAAAATTTATAGAGATTTGTTTTTTTACATGAAAATAATAAACATAATTGATAATTGGTAGGCAAAAAAATAATTCCATGAAGTCTCGTTTTAATTATAATTTATTGTGCATACGTGTATTAATTTGATGAATTATTTCAACGATATTTTTGCAACGTCAAAGTCGGCATTTGAAACATTCAAATTGTCCCATTAAATGTATTTAAAAAGTATATCTAAACGCATACAATTAATCTTATATTTTTAGGAAGTCCATGGTCTCCCGTATTTTTTTATGTCCCTTCAATTCATGCACAATTGCTAAGAAATGGTAATCAGGAAAAAAAAAAAAAAAAACGTAAGAGAATTATATATAGTGCATCCGGATAATTCCAAAATATATGTGAAGTCACTTAATTTCTTGAGGGAAAAAGAAAATTAAGAAACCTCATTATTCTATACTAGTAAAGAGCTCACGCCATGCTTTAGGCTGAAATTGTTATTTCTTATAATATATTTTTAAAATAACATATAATGGGTTTGAAATTGAGAAAATTGATATGGGACTTAAGTTCTAATAGATTGAGACATTAAAGTACGTCAACAGCGGTGATCAATCTAATTAAACAATCGATGGCTGAGATTTATTCTTCGGGGAAGAACTTTCATGTCAAAAAATCTAATCTCCTTTTGTTAGGAGTAATGATAAGGATTGATTAAATAATAATAATAATATATATATGTATATATTTTTTTTTTTGAAACAAAACCCGTAGGCAAACCCCCAAATTATCCCCTGCCTAGCTCTTGCTGGGACTTGATCTCGAGTCTCCACAGTGGGAGCCCATGTCAATTGAATAAAGAGAATAAGGTGGGGCCCACGTGATCCGGTTTCTACATGTGTAGGTATAAAACTTTTGCACCGACCATGGATGATGGATGATGGAGTTTGTTACCTTTTTTTGAAGGGAACTCCAAAACTCTTATGGCAAGAATTGCTGGATTCCTTGTGCTTGGTTATGCTTATCCACATGGTTGAAAATCAAGTCAAGCAAATTAAACTCTTTCATTTAGACCCAAGTCTTTTTTGTATTCTTTTTTAATTGTTAATTTATTTACCTATGGTTTGTGGTTCATTTTCATCCACCTAATTAAGGTGCCACAAACTCTAAGTCAAATCATGAACAAGGTCGGTCTTTTTGAAACTATTTAATTTTGCATTATCTTGGCAAATTGTTATACGACATTGACATTGTTATCTATTGAGACTAAACTTTGGTTGGTCTTATGATATAAATTAATTAAGATTGTCGTTATTTATTTGATAGGTTTGAAACAACTGCTGTTATAATTATGGATAATTAGCATATATAGCATAATAAGTTAATTATATGTGTGCATGTTTGACGATATGAGTTGTGTATATATTACGCGTAATCATGTTCGTGTAAAGCAAAATAGACACATGTAAATTTAATTAAGCATGTTATTTATTACTATATAGTATATAATAAATAAATTAAGAACAGTCAATGATTTATCCTAGAAAGTGAAGAAAGAGATCGGATCGGATCGGATCGTCGGAACAATAATTAAGAAATTATAAGTTGAAGTTGAAGTTGAAATGATAACATGTGAATTGTGAAAAGAAGGTAGCTGGGTCAAATTGTTGGGTGATACTTCTTCTTAAGTTTGAAGTCAGAAGCATATAAATGGATTTTGAAGTAAAAATGTAGCTAACGTTACCTAACGTCGCCCCCAAATTTTACCATGGATAAGATCAAAAACTACGTTACGTTACGTTACGTAGGGAATTGAAATTTGAAAAGGGGTTGAAGTTGAAGTTGAAGTTGAATTAAAATTAAGAAGCTGAAGGCTCAAGGAAGGGGAAAAGAAGATTCGCGGCAGACTCCTCCCAATTCCAAATTTAAAAAGGGTATCTGTTGTCAACCCAACCACAATAAATAAACAATAATGAAATGATAAAATGGGATATGGTGTCTGATATTATTATTCGTGGTGAACAGAACTCACGCAAAGCACGCAGGCAGGGCAAGGGCAGAACAGGGAATTGATGGGGCCCTGTTTCTGCCCCTGGAGATGGCGTCAATTTACGGCCCTGCCACTGCAATAACTGAACCACACTCTCACACGTGATTTATGTGGCCTGTGGAGGCTACCGTGTCCGTATCCGTATGGTACTATGAATCCGAGTCCGAGTCGGGTCGCTTCGTTCCGTTGAGAAATGAGAAGTGGGTTTTGGGTTTGGGTTCGGGTCCGCAAGCCGCAAAAGCTACAATACTCGGATCGGATCAGATCGGGTCGGATCGGACATGAGTTCTCCGTATTGACCTCCACTATGGCTGAAATTACAACAGATGCCATTGATACGCGGTGCTCAAATCAGGTCCACTGCACTCCACAATCCACATGACATGTTTGACATCCCTCTCCCACATGAAACATGATACACAGAAATATCCTTTGCCTCCTCCACTGGCACTGCAAGTCTGCAACTCCAACACAGGGAAAAAAATAATGTTCAACTTTGCACAACCAACCTCCATTTTTTTTGGTTTTTTGAAAGAAACTCTCTATAAGAAAATATGTACATATCAAAATATTCATTGCAACAATATAACATAACATAATAAAATGAATAATTAAGGAGTCACTTTATATTATCAAAGATTATTTCTTTCATGATCAATCTTGAATGCTAAAACAACATATCATGGCTTTAGAAGCAAACTATATACAGCAAACATTTCCGGATTCAAAACGCTACGTGATGTTAAAACGTTATACGCTCTGTCAATCACGACAACTATAACACTAATTTACAATTCACTATGGATACAACGTAAGGCTCCAGTTGCTACTACTATGCTCTCCATATATATTCTAAATTTTTATTGATATTTTAGAGCCAAAAATTATTACGAGATATATTTTTATTAAAAATGATATGTTGTTTAATATTTGAATTGCTCGAGTAGTAAATAGCACACAATTTATAATTTGTTTTTTTTTTTTGAAATTAAATTGGTGTTTTGATATAAGATCAATAATTATAATCAATTGTTTATTTTATATGTTATTTGTTCTTTTAAAATACTTTATTTATTATTTATTGGTAAAAATATATTATTTTTAGCATAAAAAACTATATCGGATAGCTTCCGTTATAGCATGCTGTAGCGCGATAACTTTTTTATAAACCTCACTGCTATAACAAGTAAAAAAATCATTAAGAAGAGAAAATGGTAATTACTTTGGGAGCTTTCTTAGAAAGATGAAAAGATTAGGTTCCTTATCTTTCCTTTAATTGCGCCTTTATATTGGGTAATTAACAGATAAAATATTATCCAAAACAATCTTTCACCGTTGACGTAATCTTCATTCTTCATATTTATTTTACCATTTGCCATTGTTACCTAATAAATGAGCGAGCAACTAACTGTAACAGTTTTTTTTTTTTTTTTTTGAGGAAACTAACTGTAACAGTTATCCTCACCTTTAAAATCCGTGCAGAATGACAAGACAACATATCGGAAAATAGTTGGACATGCATGAAAGATTGTTGGTGGTAAGTGCGTGGTACCTATAAAAAAGGCCGAAATCAGTGAGAAGGCAAAATAATAAAAAAATAATAATAATAATAAAATAATAATAATGAAAATAATGAAAATAATGAAAATAATAATAATAAAAAAAATTAATAATAATAAAAATAATAAAACTATAATAATAATAAATAATAATATTAATAATATAATAAGAATCAGATCGTCAATTGGAATATAAAATCGATACTCTAGAAAGAATGGTAACTCTCCAAGCACTTCAACTATGCCACATCATCAATATTATTAATCATTGATTTTGTTTAAATCTTTTCATCTACTTTGATCCAAAAGTTTATATATATTCTCTCTCCTCATTTAATAAGATGATAGTGATATGTCTAAGACAAAATTTATCCCATAAAATAGTCTAAGATTTATGTACAATTATTTATATATTATTATATTATTATTGTAATTAGTCACATTAAAAATAAAAAATTTTGTTCAATTATATTAACATAAATGTTTTAAATTTATAAGTTTTATTATTTATTCAATATCACTTTTCGAGGCAAAGACCATGTTACAGCTCTAGTAAATAAAAGAGAGAAGAAATCACTAAGAATCAGAAAAAAAGAAAGAAAGAAGGAAGAAAAGAAAAGAAAAGGAAGCAAACCAAAGAGTAGCTGTAGTCGTAGTAGGAGTGCTTATCCTCTGCAGCGCTGCATCGTGTAGCGCAGGTTGTGATCCGTTGGATCATCTCAAGATTCGATCCGGCACAGATCTTAAGATGATCTAACGGTTCACATCCTGCGCTACACGATGCAGCGCTACAGAGGATATGAAATCTCGTAGTTGTAGTTGAGTTGTTTCCTGCTGCTTGCCTTTGCCTGTGGTTGCTTATAAAACAACGCAACCTGCCCAAATTCTTTCTTTATTTCTTCTCCTTCTCCCTTCTCTTCTCCTCTTCTCCTCCTCCTCAGCTCTCTCTGCTTCTGCTCCCCAATTCAGTCCGATCGGGCTGACAGATCTCCGGCTCGGCTTCCCTGCTCCTCCTCCGGGCGGCTGCTATGACTCCTCCATGATCGAGCTTCCTTGAGCTGAGTGCATGCGGGACTGCGTGGCTCTTCTTCTTCTTTTTGTTGTTGTTTTTTTTGTTTTTTTGTTGGTTGATTTCGGAGGAGATTCTGCTCTTAATTTCTCAGCTTGAGCTGAACTGAGTGCTGAGTGGTTTTTGATTGATTGAGAGGGAGTTTTTGTTTTTGTTTACTTGGTGGGAAGAGGAAATATGCAGCAGGATCAGCGAAAGAAGGTACCAACAACTATCAACTATCAATCAACTACTGTTTTAATTTGATTTGATGCGTTTTTGGGATTATCAATTGAACTCTGCTTCTTCTTTGTCTTTGACTCTTAATTGGGATTTTTTTTTTTGGGTTTTCTTACAAATTTGTTTGGTACCGACGATGACAACTGTAACTGTAGAATTTTTCTTACAATTTTTTTTTGGGTTTTCTTACAAATTTGTTTGGTACCGATGACAATTTGTATTTGTCAAAAATATTAATTCCTACTTATTATCTCATCAAATTAAATTCCATTTAGAATTTGTTATTAGCTATGAGTAAGCCACACTTTGTTTAAAAAAGATGGTTAATGTGTTAAGTGCAAAATTATGAATCAGTAATTTCTAACTGTTAATTGTTAATACCAGTAATTAGTTCTGTGAATGGTACTGAACTGTTGTCTCAAATAATTCTCAGACTTCTCCTGAGAGGGAGTTCTTCTCCGGCTATACTGACTCGAACCGGTACCGGATCCAAGAGGTGGTCGGGAAGGGCAGCTATGGTGTTGTCTGCTCAGCAACCGATACGCAGACCGGCGAGAAGGTCGCCATTAAGAAGATTAAGGACATCTTCGAGCACACTTCGGATGCCGCGCGAATTCTGCGCGAGATTAAGCTGCTCAGGATGCTGAGACATCCTGACATAGTCGACATAAAGCACATCATGTTGCCGCCGAGCAAGAAGGATTTCAGGGACATCTACGTCGTGTTTGAGCTCATGGATACTGATTTGCACCAGGTTATCAAGGCCAATGATGATTTGACCCGGGAGCATCACCAGTTTTTTCTCTACCAGATGCTCCGTGCCTTGAAATACATTCATAGTGGTAATTTTTTTTCTATTTCTGAACTAATTCTTTACCAGTAGGGTTTTATTGGCTCGCTTATTGCAATCATAGGTTCGGTTTTGTTTGTTCTTTTTTCTGTGTTGGATTTTATGTTCATGTTTTCTGACTGTAAAAAAAACTACTTTCTGTGTGCAGCGAATGTTTATCACCGTGATTTGAAGCCGAAGAATATATTAGCGAATGCAAATTGCAAGCTTAAGATATGCGATTTTGGTTTAGCAAGGGTTGCGTTTAATGATACCCCGACAACAGTATTTTGGACGGTATGTCATGCCATTTCAATTTTAATTCTCTTTCTAATAACATAATTAATTTATCATAATAAACTTTTGTTGATACACCAATAGATGGTACTTATTTCTGCTGTTTGTTTCTCTTTTCAGGATTACGTTGCAACCAGATGGTACAGGGCTCCAGAGTTATGTGGATCATTTTTCTCTAAGGTACATTAATTTTTGCATTTTAAATGGCTCTAAGAACACACATATTGATAATTCATAAGTTGCAATCTTTACCTGTCCTTGTCAAATATTTTCATAAGATTTGTTAACCTACCATCTAAAGTATAATTTGGAACTAATTGCCAAAAAGAGTTGGTTGTTTAGGAATTGTATTGTATTGACTGCCTCCTGTCATTACTTTTCATTATGTTATGAAGAGTTTCTGTAGCTCTTGCTCTCTCTTATTATTTTTTTCTTTAAGGAAGTTACCAAATCTAATTGCTCTTATTTTCTTTACTGCAGTACTCACCGGCAATTGATATTTGGAGCATTGGTTGCATCTTTGCCGAGATTTTGACTGGAAAGCCTTTGTTTCCAGGAAAAAATGTGGTTCACCAGTTGGATTTGATCACTGATCTATTGGGCTCCCCTTCCATAGATACTATCTCAAAGGTATTATTCGGTCTTGGATTTAATTAGAAAGCTTAAAATGTCTGATTCTGCTCTCCATTTGAGCTGCTCTTGATTCTAATTTGTTGCTGGTTTCCGTTTTGTTCTCGATTACAGGTGAGAAATGAGAAGGCCAGAAGGTATCTCAATTCGATGAGGAAGAAGCAGCCAGTACCGTTTTCGCAGAAATTCCCAAAGGCAGATCCTTTAGCTCTCAATCTCTTGCAGCGACTTTTAGCTTTTGATCCCAAGGACAGGCCAACTGCCGAAGAGGTAAAATAGTCATTTCTTTTGTAAACTATGTACTTGTTTTTTTTTCCTATATATTTGTCACTGTTATATTATGTTCCTTATCTTGTAATAGTAAAACAAAAATTCTTGATGATTACTCAGGCATTGGCAGATCCCTATTTCAAAGGACTGGCAAAGGTGGAGCGCGAGCCCTCATGCCGACCGATTTCAAAGATGGAATTTGAGTTTGAACGGAAGAGAGTAACAAAAGACGACCTCAGGGAACTCATATTCCGTGAGATATTGGAGTACCATCCTCAGGTGTTGAAGGACTACACTACTAGCACCGAGAGACCAAGTTTTCTCTATCCCAGGTTTGTTATAACATTTGATTTCAGTGTGTTAAAATTATAGCCTGTAGATGGGAATTAGACTTGTTAAACAAAAATATTCAATTTAAAAAAATTGTGGAAACCACTTTTATGCAGTGCTGTCGATCAATTCAGAAGACAATTTGCGAACCTGGAGGAAAATGACGGCAAAAGCATGCCTGTTGCCTCTTCAGATAGGAAACATGCTTCTCTTCCGAGGTAAAAAAACTGGGCACTAGTAATTTTACTGATAGAATTGATGTACTCGGAGCATAAACTAATACAGTACTTTTTGCAGGTCAAGTACTGTCCAGTCTTCTTCGATTGCTCTCAAGCCAGAATCTTATGTAGATAGAGTGCCTAGAGGCATTGCTCGGGCTCACGAAGTGCCTCAAAGGGTACCACCTGGTATGTTAAAATTCTCTGTCTCACTCCCGTTATTGTGCATATATACAATGTGTATGATTTAACAAGATCTTATCAGCTATACCAGAAATACCAAAAAGGAAAAAAAGAAAGAAAACAGATCTTTCTTAAGTTGACAAGAATCTTATGCGGTCTTGGTTTTGAGTACCAGCTCCTCATAAACTGATATTGAGTAGTGTAAATATTGGTGCATGCTAATTATTATACCACGGTGCCACCACAGGTTCATTTTCTTAACACTGTTCTGCATTCATCTTTCCAGCTATGCCAGGAAAAGCAGTGGGTCCGCCAGTTGCCTACGACCCAAGACGACTGGTACGAAATTCTTCAGCAGCTCCTCGTGTCACAACTGACTCTATTCATAATGTCAGTCAGCAGAGGCCACCGACCCAGCATTTTGTGGATATGAGATCATCACCCCCTGTATATTTGTCGAGCGGGCCCCCAAAGGTAGGTGCAAGCTTCATCCAAGCAGTCTCACCATTTGACCATATAGCCGTAAGTGCCGGTGCTCAGACTGTTGGGGTTATTCATTACAGTGTTTCTAACATGTACTAGAAGGGAACAGGATGGCTTTTGGTTTAACTTAAGTTGGAGTGTTTTAACATAAGGCGGGGTGAAGGTTAAGAGATCCGGAGGGGATCAAGACGGGCCCTTTGCGGCGGGGGAGTTGTGATAGGGATGCAATGGATGTTTGAAAAGCTTCTCGGGTTTTATATCATTGGAATTTGAGAGAATTGGCGCATTGTTGGCGGAGGCCAAGTGAAGAAAAGATGCAACGCTGTCGAGTCAGGAGGGAGACGGATTGTGTGATTTATTTTTATAGTTAATTTATTGATGCATACTTAGGGAAACAAGGAAAGCTGCAAGCAAATCACATGTATGATCTTTTTGCTATACATGTTGTTGCTACATTGTTCGTTCTTTTGTTTCTTTTCAATGGAAAATTTGATAGTCGAGGTTCCCTTTATTTTCAACGTGTTAATTTAATTCATACATACATTCCTTGACATTAATTTCTTGTTAGCTAAGTTCTTAATATTCTTTGTGATAAATCGCAAGTTTAAGAACAAACAAAATTAGCCTAAAATATCAGTTTTTTTCTTTTTTCAACTCTATATTACATTTATGGGATAAATCGCAAGTTGAAAGAACAAACAAACTAAGCCTAAAGCACTATTATTTAGACATGCAGGAATGAGTAGAATTCAACCTTGTATCAAAAGAACAAAAATACTTAATTGCTAAGATTCTACTCTTCAAAATTGTCTGCTTATTTACTCACTAGTCACAAAATTGCGATACGAGGGTGAGACATACATCTAGTAAGAATCTATTTCGATACATCTATGACACACACACGATCAAGGGGACAACTGTTCAATAAGCCATATACAGGAAAATGAAGCCTACATGAATTTGCTACCTCTGGTTCGACATTAACCCAACCGTCGGAAGCCTTCTCAACATAACTGTGCTTCTCCGTGACAGCATAGAAGCCTAGTTTCTCGGCATCTCTGCTTATCTTGTCCAGATGTTTCATTGAAATAATCATGTCAAAGCTCATCCCATCCCCTTTGTTACCATCAAAGACTTTTACACCCACATCAGCATTCAGAGAACTGACGTATCCAAAGAAGAGAGCGTTCCCAATTGATGACTTGTTATCTAAGCTGCATACCTGTGAAAAATATTAAGATCTCTTAGATAGTGAAGGTTGAATATATTCAAAATCAAATATAGCCATACTGGAAATTGACTAAATCTACCAATTCAGGAATTGATGATGTCAATACTGTATATATGTCATGTGAACCAGGGAAGACCAAACTGTGCTGGTAATTTACTGACATGTACTGTAAATGGAAATTTCTGTTTACATGATTAACATCCCTTAATCAGTTCAGCATCAGATTTCATCTGCCTCCATTTGGTTGATTATTAATATTCTTTAACTAGTCTTGAAAGCTTATTTTCCCATAAGCATTAATCTTAATAGTGTATCAGTACAAGACAGAAAATAATCAAACATGCTTACAATATATGTGAGAGGCACTGACCATATATAACTAAAAGAAATCCCGACTTACAACTGTTTGTCAAAAAATTGATAGTACTATGATAATTATCGAGTATAAGATATAACAATACATCTGACATGGCCTCGATTGTTACATGCGTAGTGGGACAGTGCACCGAAAGTTGTAAAGTCTAACAAAGATATATGGAGAGTGTGAGGCTAACCTGCACATACTCGATGCCCATTTGATTGAACGCATCGAGCATCTTCTGAAAGGAGAGTAGACTCAATACTCCACCGGGGCCTACTGGGGCTTCCAGTAACTCATAAGAAGACTTTAACAGTACCTTGCTGCTGCTTTCAGCTGAGGGTGTGCTGAATATTGGGAACCTTCCTTCTTCCAAAACCCACACCTAAGAAGGGGGAGAGGAAAACAGAGTTAAAAGTAAATATGGTCAAATTTGACGAAAGAAAGGCAATCCTAGATACAAGCAGTTTAAGAGAACAATTGAGATACGGTCTTCCTGGAAAAGAAGATAACATCAAGTTTAAGTACCTGATCAGTATAATGCCATTACATATCACTATATAGTAGGTGCAGAGTCTTTATCAGTTTGATGCGTTCAGTTACACAAGTCTACAGAATCAACTCAATGTTCTATCTTTACCTTGACTTATTTAATATTCATTGCATATGCGACTAAACAACTAACAAGGGCCATAAAAGTAGCAGGGAAGACGGATCTTTTACGAAGGTTAGTTGTAATTTTGTGGCAAAAGACTCAATCCAATGAACTTTTCTATTAATATATCATTTCATAATCTAGCAACAAAACACCATTATTGACATTCTATCCACTAAACAGAAGAGAGTAGCAATTTTACCATTTGATGGTCCAAGCCAAAATAGTCATTGTCCCTCAAGTATTCTTGCAATGTTTGTACTTCATGAGTCGCTGTAACTATAACAAGTGGATTGCTTTCTTGTCCCTAAGATTTAAAAGTAGAAATAAGGATGATAAAGAGTAATATTGTGGAGTTGAGATCCACAAACGAAGAATTAATAAATGCACAAAGAAAAAAGAAAAAAACACATACCACTATAAGTTCACTGATACCACTGAGAAAATTCTCGAAATCATCATCAATTGCACTATTATTTCCAATTCCATTTTTCTCGTTCCTAATTAGTACGATAGCTGCTTTAGAATTTGAAAGCAGCTCTGATCCTTTCTTTCGCAAATCATGCTGGAATTTATCTGTTTCGCTTATATTTTCTTGAAAGCTCTCATGTGATATTTTCAGTGCATTTTTCAATAGCAACGAGAAGTTTTCATCCATATCCTCTGCTAACCTGCAGTTAAATCACAATTGTTTCAATGCAAAAAAGCACAATCCGTGCACAATCTTATATCTTTTACTGTGCTCTCAGCATTTTCTACAAAGCAAGCAATTTCTATTATAGTAGGAACACCCACCAATTTGTTCGTACTTTGTACCAAATAATTTGTACTAGAGGTCTAGAACTACAAACTTCGATACTAAAATGTGTTAATATACTTTCTCAAAGTACCAACATTGACATTTAACTACTGCTAGCATAATCTTTGTTGTGTACTAGTTCAATTATATATTTCACTATTGTTAGATATGTGCAACTACTATAGACTTGTTTCTTATGAATTATTTGTAGTCTGTCTACTTCTTTGCTTCCGTGCTCAATTCACAGGTTAATTTGAGAATACAAAGTGCAGGTGATGCCAAAACTAATAAATCAGGTTATATGATGCTTGAGAAAGACAGCATAGTTGATCGATATGGAGAACAAAACATTTAAGAGAAGCACAAAAATAGGGAATGGACAGATGCCAGAATTCTCAACTAGAAGTGAAGCCAATGGAAATATTGGTAACTTACCCATTGATCTGCTTATCAAAATTATTCATCACACTCTGGAATAACCTAAAATCGATGCTTGCAATCTGCTTTGCAAGTGAAATCTTCTGTGCTTTAGGTGCCAACCTCAGTGCATCTAGAACATGAATCTGCTCCATTTCATTGAGAATTTTCTTAGCAGTAGCCAGGCGTTGCTGTGACTTCTTCTTTTGCTTCCATTCCTGAGAAGGAAATCACATATTTTTTTTCCCACAGTTACAAAGATTCTTTATAAGGACACTTGGTCAGCAAAGCATTCTAATTCAGGCATTACAGAACTTCTTATTACCAGTAAAAATTAGGAAGAGAAGAAGATACAGATACTTAATAAAAAACTACCTCTAGTGACCTTGGCTTTTTAGATACTGCTTTTATTTGGGTTCTTTCATCTACTTCTTTTCTTTTTTATAACTTTCACAAATTCCATGAATGTTTTGTATTCCCACTATAACTAAAAAGAAAACATAGAAAATGACAAAGAAGATATGCAAGCAGACCAAACCATAAGGCGTTTCTCTTTGCTGGACCCCCCAGCCGGGCGGGAGTTGAGCTCTAGCAGTCCCTTTGGGGGTGTGATTTGCATCTCTCTCCGTTCCATATCAACCTCATTCACAATCTCCTCCACAAAAGGGATCAATATATGCCGGTTGCTCGAATCTTCTTCCTCTCGACCTGTAAGGGCAGGCTTGACTTTCAATAGCTCATTGCCTTTCGTGTTTGTAACAGCAACAACTGTACCAACTAACTCGCCTGTCTCCTGAGGGGAAAAGAAAAGGTCAGAAACCAATTAATTATTGAAGGGGATAATTATAAGAATCATTTTGCTTAAAACTAGTAAAGAGCACACGCCTTGCTTTGGGCTAAAATTATTATTTTTTATGATAAATTTTTAAAATAATATGTAATGGGCCTTAAATTGAGAAAATTGATATGGGCCTTAAGTTTTAATGGGTTGAGACATTAAAGTATGTCAATGGTGGTGATCAATATAAGTAAACAATCAACGGCTGAGATTTATTCCTTGGGGAAAATAGAATTTCATGTCAAAAAATACAATCTCCTTTTATTAGGAATAAGGATAAGGAAAAGAATTCTACCTTCAAAAAGACGGTCATTCCAATAAGATGCGGTGTGTAGAATTCACCCTCATGCAATTCAGGTATATCATCAGATCGTACAAGCAGAGTGGAGCCAATGATTTCCTTAGCCTGCGCGAGAACAAACAAACAAACATTCCGGTTTGATTAATTGAAGCTGGTATGAGTTTGACTGACTCAAAGGAAGAGAAGGGAGGTAATGAAATTAAACCAAACCTGATCAATGGAATTGATCCCTCTGAAGGTGAGAAGCCAGTTCTGTTTACCGGGGTTAAACCTTCCCTTGAGCAGCTCAATTTCCTTGATAATCTCGGTCGCGCCGTCCCGCATTCTGATCCACCTTTTCCCCGGCTGAAAACAAACAATCAAATGAGAGGAAAAATTTCATGGATGCCCAAACTATTAATCTTATCTCTACCACTGCCTAAACAATCAAGTTATTTTCACCAGTGCCCAAACTTTAAGGGCGCGAATCCAACTTGCGTCCTCTGACATCTTCCCGTGATGCCTAAACTAAACAGCCAAGTTACATGGGCAATGGACAGAGGTGGTCAAGTTAATACGAGTCTAATGTTCGGGCATCTGTGAAATTAATTTAACTGCTTGGGCAGCGGTGCAGTTAAGATATATAAAGTTTGGGCATCCATGATATTTTTTCAAAAAAAAGACATTGCAATGAGGCATTATTGATGAGATGAAATGGAAAGAGAAGAAGGAAGGAATGGGAGGGAGTGAGGGAGGGAGGAGAGTATACGGTTGCGAGTCGGAGCTGAGGGAAGCCGGTGGAGGGGAGGACCCTGACCTCCCCTTTAAGGCCGTGAGTGGTCCGGATGACACCGACCGCCCGGTATGGCTTGTCCGCATGAGTAGTAGGTGCGGAGTCGGAGTCCGTCTCTGCTGCTGCTGCTGCTGGTGGAAGTGGATGGCAGGCGAGTGGAGCAGGCGCTGCTGGGGTGCTGCTGGGAAGGGAGGAAGGCGCGGGAGGACGGAGCGGGAGAGGGAACGGAAGACGATGATGCATTAGCATTTCTTTTCTTTTTACTTGTTAACTCTTGTCTTGCTGTTTGAGTCCTGAGGGCTGAGGGCTGAGAGACTGAGAGAGAGAGCGCGCGCTGCCGCCTGCCGGTGCCGCTAAAAGATAAGAGACCAATTAGCTCACTTCCTGTGTCTCTCTTCCTATCTACTTGCATTGTATTTCAGTATTGAGGAGGGATCATTGACGAGGGTTATTATGACAATACAATGATACTTTTTAAAAATTTATAAGAAATCATAAAAATAGAAAATAAAGTTTACGTAAGTATTTATTAACATATAGATTGATTATGTTTCTGATTATATTCAATTTAAGTGGCATTTGTTATCACTTTAAAGATCCACTAAATTCTAACCGTTAAAAAGTGCACAAAATTTTGATAAGTTATTAAACGATGTTCAAATTGATTGAAAATTGAAATACTATCAATCTATAAGTTAACTAATATATCCGTGAACTATTTTTATTTTTATGAAATACTTCAAATATATTCTTGTTTGTAATTTACAAATCTCTTTTTCTCTTAGGGAATATGACCCATGACACCCCCAAATGGTTGTGACAAGTTGGCTCCCCAACTTTTAATTGTGACAAAACATACTCCCAAATTATGGATTTTGTGATAAATGACTCTCCAACTGTTAATTTGCTCTCTAATACACAGTTATAAAGTATGAAATGACCAATATATCTTTATGTGCTTATTTGTATAATATTTGACATAATTATGTTTGTGAAGTATTTATTTGCAAAAAGAATTCATTATTAATAATCATAGACATATCCTTACTAATAATAAAAGCATATTGGAAAAAATAACATGAAGGGCTATCCTTACATTTGAGCCGTTGATTATTTTTTTCGATAGATCAGAACCGTTGATGTACATTAATGCCCGTTGACCTTCTCAACCCAATAAAATTAAAGGTCCGTATAAATTATCTCAATTTAAGGCCCATTACATATTATCTTAAAAATTTATTATAAGAAATAAAAATTTCAGCCCAAAGCAAGGCGTGGGCTTTTCACTAGTAATTTAGAAAAGAGCTCATAAATATTAGTAAAATATTGATGTTTGTACATGCTATTTTTAAAAATGCAAAACAAATATTTAGAACTCTAAAAATGAAAAAAATTTTGTATTCCCCAATTCATATAAAGAATTTATTGAGCGCTATAAATCGTGATTTTGAACACAATAATATAATTTTTTTTTGATGCATTAGCATTTTAGTCTCAAATTCTGAGGCTAGTAAATCTAACTCGTCATAATGTTCCTACTGTCTTGGGAGCTCCTGTCTTGGATACAAGATGCTCCAAGAATATATATTAAAAGGATTTGGATCTTATATGGATACTTGGATCCAAAAGGTTTCATACTATTACTAGGCCTAAATGAAAGCTTTATACTGAGATAACCCTCTAACACTTCCTTTCAAGCCCATAAGTTGTTGGTGGGCCTTGCTAGACTATATATGTGACATTCTTCAGGCCTAAAACAAATGGGCTTAATTCCCTGCAACAAGTTCAGTAACGAACACAGAGATGAATGCCATTAGCAGACCCTTTTTCTTTTTGGTTAGTTGTAGTTTCTGAAGTTTCTTACTGGGAAAAATAAAAAAAAATGTATCATTACTTAATATAAACAAACAGTCTCAATCTTCCAGTAATTGGTCTGAATATTGTTCCATGGAGCTGGTGGTTTCTGGTACCTACAGTACAGTGCAGGGTTGGCATATGGGGGCCATGATCCACTTTAAACTATTGTTGTCTCTGCCTCTTGTTGTTTCTCTTACCTGAGATAGAGACATTGTTGCCAGCCAGTTTTGTTTTGGGTCATATCTAGTGTTTACAAAATTAGTGTCCAAACGTCCACGTTATTACAAAATTTGAGTTAGTTGTTACAAACTTTGAGATAAAAGTTACAAACTTTGTGTATGTGTGGACGTATGGATAGTTAAAATGAGGACGCTTGAAATATTCCTTTTGTTTTTTGTTTCCTTCCTTTATTTATTCTTTTAGGTAGGTTAGCCTAAAAAAACAAATTGGAAGAATTTTTTAATGCTAATAGCTCAGTAGTTGTTCTCTGGATATAGTAAAAAAGGGTGCAAACCTCCATTCTTGAACAATTAATTTGCAAATTAATTTTTTTTGCTGCTGCACACTCACTGGGTCACTCCATTAGAACCCTTTTTCCTTTCTTTTTTCTTCTATGTTGCTTTGCATAAACCGATGCTTCGGTTTCAAATTTCAACCTTCAATATACAGAAGGTAGATAGATCAATAGCACATACTGAATGTACAATGGTAATTTGCATGTCAACTTCTAGCTCGGAATCAAATGTTGTCGACTTCGGAGGAAGAAGGGTCCATCTACCGACAATCATCACCATCTGGAGTCTGGACTACATTTCAATACAAGAAATGCTAGAATCCAATGTAACAAAATAAAATGCAACTTCTAGCTCGGAATGTTTAATGTACTAGCATCTGTTGGTTTGAATAAACTGATGCTTGGGTTAAATTTCAACTTTCAATACACAGAAGGTAGATAGATCAATAGCACATACTGAATGTACAATGTTAATTTGGATGTCAACTTCTAGCTCGGAATCAAATGTCGTCGACTTCAGAGGAAGAAGGGTCCATCCACCGACAATCATCACCATCTGGAGTCTGGACTACATTTCAATACAAGAAATGCTAGAATCCAATGTAACAAAATAAAATGCACTAGCATCTGTTCCGTCCCATACCGAAACGGCACGCATCAAGCAGCTAACGCAGCCAATTCTATCGATCAGGAGGATCGACGCCAGAAACCCAAAATGGTTAGGATGCTAGTTACAAACTTACAGTTACAAAGAGGGGACCTGTCTTCTCTTTCACAGATGGGACCAGAAATAAAATAGCGGTACATACTGATACTGTTGTGTGTTTGAAATGTAGGTACAGAGAAATGGACAGCTCTGTACCGGTGCTCACAAAAGAGGAACATTGGGCCTGAATGGATTCCTCTCTTGATTCTCTCTTTTACGGGCCACGCTTTATATATAGCTTGCTTGCTTTTCCAATTCAGGCTTTGACATCTCAAAGACAAACCACACAGCACACTGTCCCTTTCGGCCTTTTTATTTTTATTCATCTTGTTTTTCACTAATATTCTTAACTTTACTTTAATTAATTTGACATGCTGTAACAAGTGTTTCAATTTTAATCTTTAGAAATAAGGCTTAATCAAAGTGCTCGACTTGACAAACCAGTCAAGAAAATTGCCATTAGATATATATTAAGCTTTATGAAAAAGAAATATATAATGGTGTTTTACGTAAAGCAATACATAAATTTCAAGAACCGCAATTTATAAATAACCAATAAATAATTGTTATTGTAAGAAACTACTGCTTACATAGGAAAAAAGTTTCACTTTGTTATAGATAAATTTTGAAGAATTAAATATGTTGACAATCATAACATATATAGGAGATTTTTATTGGAGTCAATGCACTTCGATAGCAACTTAATCCAAGATAATATGTGTAATTTTAGGAATATTTCAAACAATTCGGCCGTGGGATATCCGACAGATAGACAAGTCAAAAGTTGTGGCATTGTCAATTCAATTTTTTCATAGCATAGCAATTATTAATATTTGGTTTTGTAGTATTTTTGACTGATCTTGATCGTCTTGACAACGTCTTACGTACGAAATACATTACAAAAATACTGGATTTTAATTAACTAATTAATCAATAAGACGGAGTCTACTGTATAATTAATAATATTATATACATCACCATCATTTCATTATAATTTTTTAAATTGAGATAAATTTGGTATATGGTAGTCTCGTATATATATATATAGGTGGTCAAATTCTTCAATAAAAGGTATTACTTTTTTTTTGTTTATCTGGATATCATTGTTTGAATTTCATCTCTGGCTGAAAGTTGCCAGAAAAAGAAGAACAGTTTTCTGTCTTTTGCCAATTGAAGAAAATGAAAATGTGGTCACTGGTCAATTCAATTTTTGAAATAGACCTGCAGAATTTGTGTTCATGAAGAGTACTGAACAGTCGGTGTGCAATAAGTGTTTTATATATATTAGATCGTAGTCGTATATATGTGAGGGTGTGAAAATCGATCGGGTTAACTAAATTTAAATTTTGTGGAAATTTTGATAATAATGGATTATCAGATAACTATAAATAAATATTTAAAATACATTTATTTTTTTTCAAACATATAATTAAGCTCATATATCGATTATGTTTTAAGTTTCAACCAATTTGAGTGTTGCTTGATATACGCTCTGTGAGCTCATCGGAATTTCCTAATGTTTGTAACGATTCAAAATGTAATGAATTTTGCTGGGTATCAAACGACATTCAAATTGGTTAAAATTTAAAACACAACTAATTTATAAGGTTAATTGTATGTTTTGTAAAAAAAAAAATATATTTCAGATACTTTATTTATATTTATTTCACAACCCGTTATGTTGTCACAACATTCAGTTATCACCCTATCTCACCTTAATTTGTAATATGAGTTCTACTTACATAGAACCATACTGAATGAATTATATTTGCTTAAAATTCTATCTTTTGTTGAAGAAAAGATGAGAATCAAACCCTCAATTCTCAATTCTCAAATTATTTAGAAAAATAACTAGTATATATATTAAGCGGCACGTAACCGGGATTTTTTTTTTTTTTTTTTTTGAATTACAACTTTCAAGTACTTGACTTATTTTTTAGGAACTCAGACTCTCAGAGTATGCCTCCATGTGTGATGTTATATTTGTTACCATTTACCACTCCAAAATTAAGTCCAAAAGAACCAAAGAAGTACTACATTTGGTTGACCTTTTTTCTTCCTAATCATTAGTGTTTCAATCTCATTCTCACCCTCCCATGTGCAAACATACAGTGCCATGCACATGCATATGCACATATATAATTGTCTCACTAAACTAGGTTGAATTCAATTATATAGAATAGAACTACAGTGCAGACATTAGCATTTCAGAATGAAATATTGCTAACGGCTCAAATTACATTTTGTCATGTCCTAACAGCCCAAATTATATTTTGTCATATCCGAAATTTTAATTTATGGTTCTCATTAAATTCATTATATAAAAATACTTGAGCATATAAAATTTTTTCATTTTTAGAGCTTTTTTAAGTAATTGTTTTGGATTTTTCAAAATGACTCCAAAAGATTAATAAAATAATATTTGTATGCACATAATTGTCTCACTAAACTAGCTTAAATTCAATCATATAGAGTAAATTAATGTTTATTTCTACATGAATTGTACAAATTATTCATTATATGTCCTTTTTTAGTAGGATAGCCTTTATTCAGTTTTAGCAAAATATATTTAAGAGTGAATTTTGGATGATGCAAGTGGGAAATACTTGGTTGATTATATTTTTCCATAATTTGTGAAAAAAAGGCCACCAAAATTGTGATCAAATGTCAGATGAGATGAATACACCAATATTTAGAGCAAGCCGGCAAGCCGTAACAAATATAACATTTATAGTCGGCTGTCAGCTGAAAATGTAATCAAACTGGCAGATAGCATATAATTTGCATATTGATTATATAAGAATTATGCTCTAGAAATTAATTTTATTTCTTATTGACTCTAGTTATGAGTTTTTCTGTTTCTTGTATTTTTTTTATTTAATTTTAAGTCAGCCAATTGATTATGTTACAGAGTGCAGTCAACATTGGCCACAGAAGATCAGACAACATTTGCGCGTATGTATTACATCAAGAAATTTAGTGATTTTATATATGTTGATAGGTTGCTGTAGACAAATATCCTATGGACACTAGGTATTACTCTTTTATATAGATCGGGATCACCTGTCTGCTTTTCTTTATCCGAAGGTTGAGAAATACTAAAATATTTTGAGATCGGTGCAACAAATACTGAACTACTTTAAGATCAGTGCGAAAACCGATCCCGACCGTCCAATCGGAAAAGCAGGCCCTGCTTTTCTGAAAAGAAAAGCAGCAGATTTTTGTCCCTTTTATATATGTAAATAAGAAATGTCAAACGCCAGTCCCCAAATCTTAAATCAGTTGGAACGAGATTATTAATTAACATATATTAATTTACCCCAAAAAGTGTGCATAACATAGAGGGGATGGGGTTGACCCTTTTTTCTTTTCAATTGTCCAAGAAACGAAGCCACAAAATTATTGTCTCATCCCATTCCCTGCATGTCATGTGCATGTGCTTCTCTGCCACCCACAGTATCACATGTACATCATTGTCTTAATTTGCTTCATACCCATTTCTCATTTCTCATCTCATCAATCAATCACATAATTAATATAATTAATTAATAGTTTAATACCCACAAAATATGCTTTAACATATTATTATAATTATGCTAAGGTAACTTTAATTTGGCTTGTAACATTACATTTACATATCTTAGGTTGGTTTGTGGCAAACTAGCAACCTAGCTTTGCAAAAAAGACATTTACACTATAAATTAAAGAGTAACAGCCAGTGACCATCCTTTTTATCTATCCACGGTTCACCGTATTTGTAATGAACAATATATCATTTTTTTATGAACATTTATATCTTTCTAATTAATCAGCATATATCATTTTCTAGTAAATAGATATATTACGGTTTCCAATAAACATTTATGCAATCGCGACAAACACATAGGTATACGTGGGTATATCAGATTAAATTAAAAGGTGTGCTCAAGTGGAGATGTTGGATTGTTGGCACTAACAACAAGATACTTTTCATCTCATCTGTGTCTCTAATCATTTGTTATGAACCGGAAAAAAGGAGTAAATTGGGCCGTAAAAACAGTAACAACGAAAGCGACTCATCATATGCATTGTATTGTACCGGAAGGGAAAAAGCTATAGGGAGGGAGACAACTTTGCAACTAAGAAGATTTTCAATAAGGGTCATATCTAGTGTCCTCAGTATTAGTGTCTATATATCTATATTATAATAAAATTTGTGTTAAGTGTTATATAATTTGATATAAGAGTTACGAATTTTATACATATGTAGACATGTGGATAGTTAAAATGAGGACAGCTTGGAAAATTCCTTTTAATAAGGAACAAGATGTAGTGAAATTCGAAAGTAAATTGCTCAAAAGTGAGTTCATATATGGCGAGGCAAAAAGGGAACATTACAACTTACAAGGGTATATATATTTTCATGGGCCGTATATATGTCAACTGTTGCTTCTAATGTTATGCCATTTTTGTTCATTTGAGCTTGGGTTGAAAGGCCTAAATTAATGGTTATAACCATAAACAATAAATTTTGAACCTGTCTATATCTCTTTACTTAACAAACGAAATTTAAATCTCTGATAAACTTGATTCTCAGATAATTATTTCTTACAAAAAATTAATTTTTTTTGGGGCATGTTTAGGTAGATAATTAAAAAAAAAATGTAAATCACAAGGCCGGATCGTGAAATATAATATGATTTTGCTATTATTGAAACCTGTTAGCAACTTTTTTGAGTATAGAGCTTAATTAATAAAAAAAATATAATTTGTCATCTTCAAATACTGATTTAATCACATCGTTCATTAGATTCTTAATTTACACTAAAAAATCACGAGGGATATATAAATTTTGCATTTTAGTGTTTTCTAATTAATGTTTATTTCAGAATCTATACTCTATAAAGAGTGATAGATTTTCAAGCACCTCACCTATGCCACATCATCACTTTTATTAACCATTAATTTTGTTTGAAACTCTTCATCTACTTTGATCCAATGACTTATGTTTTTTTTTTTCTCTCCTAATTAAATAAGATGATTGTGATATGTCTAAAACAAATTTTAACTCTCAAAATGGTCCAACATTTATATATGTTCTTATTTATAAATTATTGCATCATTAAGAAAATTAAGAATACTAAAACAAATCAGAAAAGCTTCTTTCAGTTTTCTGATCGTTTCAATTTTCTTAATAGTAATAAGAAAATTAGAAGTATTATTTAATGACATGAAATTTTTTTCTTTTTTCTTTAAGTTTTTGCTTAATATAAATATTAAAATTTTATAAAATTTTTATTTATTTATTTGATATCATTTTTCACGGTGAAGTCTGAGTTATAGCTCTAGTTTATAATAAAACTCCATCATGGCCTTGTGAGTTGTGACAGTGGAAGGCACTGGTTAATTAATTAATTGCTTAATTAATCTTAAGTACTCTTAACCCAACATCAAAGCTAATTAACCATTCGCATATATATATATTTATAGTGTGAAAGGTCTTGGGGTAGACTTAGTTGAGGAAGATTCTTTGACTCAAAGACAGACAGTATATATAATCCCTTTAATTTAATTCACAAAAAAAACATCCTCGAAATGCCAATTTGTTTGTTCTGGGATCGACAGGTCAAAAGGTCAAAAATGTTATTAAAATTCTTTAAAAAGGCAATTTGAAATTGAAAATGTTTAATTCACTCACCTGCTCCATTACAGAATTTGACCCTCTCTCGTCTGTGACTGCAGGCAGATTAGCATTAATTAATTAAACAAGAAGTTAATTAATAGTCAAACCATCTCTGTCACAAGTACACAGCCACAGATTATATATATACTCATATATCATATATGCAATGTTCAGTGAAAGATTAGCTTCTCTTATATTTTTCATCTTTCACTCTGACACTATAAAACTAAAATTAGAAATTAAGAAAGAAAAACAGGTGCTAAAATTATTTTTCATCTTCTCTTATATATATAAAAAATCTAAAATTAGAAATTAAGAAAGAAAAACAGGTGCTAATTAAAAACCTGAACAAACCAATTTTTAATTTGTTGGTCTCTGAGTTTTGGAATAATTGTAGGAAATTAGGAAAATTAAGACTGAAATTAAATGAATAAAAAAAAAATTTTAACAGAAAAAGATTTCCACATATAGTTGTACCAATACAGAAAATATTTTGAGCTTATTTTCACCTTTCCTTTCTGATTCCTCTTTGCAAAATATTCAAAGGTACCTCAAATCCAGACCAAGATTTGTCTTCTATAATACTAGTAGTGAGTGCCTTTGATTTCCAACTGAAGGATTGAATAATTTTCAGCTGAAGGATTGAATATACAAAATAAAATTACTAATTTCCATGACTTGCACCGGTATGTCATAACCACTTGCAAGGAAGTTGGACTAATTAAGGTATCCCAGATTAAGTTAATATAAAGGCCATGAGGGGCAGTGGAATCCAAGCACACATATATGTGCTTTTCCAACTATTCAACTGCCTGCCATGATGAGATTAGATTAGAATAATAACACAAGGAGATTAATTAATAAAAGAGAACATATGGAGATGTAATCTGAATCTAAAACTAAATGGGGTTGTTCGGCAAGGTGGTTGGCTTAAATATTTAAACCTCACTAAGCCACACTCATTCGGAAAAAAGAAAAAGGGGTTATGAAAGCTTAAGTCTTAAGCCGTGGATATTGCTTCCTTAGGAATCTGGGCAAGGCTTAAGCCCCGGTCAAAAGGAGGCTTAAGGAGAAACTTTTAATCCGTGCTAAGAAGCTTGCGTTTTGGAAGGATTAAGAGGCTAAGGAAGCTAAAGAAAGTCTAAGGAGGAGTTGCTGAACGGCCCAGTACAAAGGGGGTTTGAGTTGACTGTAGCTGGAAATGAAATGAATTAGGGTCAAACTGTCAAAGCTCCATTCCAAGCTGACCTTTTCTTTTCATCAGGGTCTTAAAGGCTGTGGATCCCATTTGGGATTGGGACCCCTTATATTATTTATATACTTCACAAAGAAATAATCCAATCCACCTGCATTGCATGCTTCTTCTGCCCTGCAATTATTCCACACAAATTAATATGATGCAATTATTTCACACAAATTTTACTATATTCAGGATTTCAGGTTCCCATCAAAGTTTGAGAAATGTTATTTTGGATCTAAATAAAATAATCAATATACTTATTGAATGTAATTATTTCTAATGAATCATATATAAAATATTTGGATAAGTATAATTTTACTTACAAATTAAGTAAGTTATATAACTAGAGGAGGGTTCTAATGCCTCAATTTTTTGTGCCTCAATCATGTCTCCACTTTTTAAATTTCAAATAACTCAAAATTTAAAACTATTTTTTTAAAACAAAACCGTTAGATGTAATCTATATCATTTCATTTATGTATATGTAAAAAATCATCAAATTTGAATATTATTTTGTTTGACATCAAGGGCTTCAAAAAAATGTACTAATTTGAGCAACTTCTAGACGTTGATTTTTATAACTCATTGATTTATATAAAATAAAAGAAAAAAGTGCAAAAATTTGTTATGTGCACATAGAGAATATCATATTGATCAAATCTAACGGTTTTGTTTTGAAAAATTAGTTTTAAATTTTGAGTTATTTGAAATTTGAAAAGTTGAGGCATGATTGAGGCACAAAAAATTGCGGCATTGGAACCCTCCTCATATAACTATGGCCTACGGGAAGGGATATATTGAAAATACTTATCTTGACAATTTTGATAATGAGATATTTCAAAAATCTGTAAATATTCATAAAAAATCTTAAAAATAGAAAAAATTTACGGAAGTATTTTTTTAATTTATATATTGATTGTCTCAAATTATATTCAATTTAAGCGATATTTGATACCCTTCAAAGATCCGTTAAATTACAACCGTTAAAAAGTATATAATATTTTGATAAGCCATCAAATGATGTTCAAATTGATTGAAATTTGAACACTATCAATCTACAATTGAAGTAATACATTCATACAATTTTTTTTATTTTTAAGATTTTTTATGAATTCTTACAAATTTTAAAATATGTTATGATCAATATTGTCAAAATAAGTATTGTGAACTGATCCCTCCTGTAACTATTGCTTCGTTGAATGATTTCCAGTGTTTAATTTTAGATAAAGGTTATCCTTATAGCTAGCAAAAAGAAGATCTGTTTTATACTTTTATTCCTTGGAAAGTGAGACAGGGGGGCATAGTGAAACTCAAAAAGACATCCATTCCTTTTTGAAAAATTCTTACCCAAACCAATGCAAAAATATCATCTCCTAAGAAAGTTTGTGTCAGGGTGCGCCTTTTAGTGCGCCATCTTTGAAATCCAGAGCTTCAAGAAATCAAAAGAATAAAAACCTAAATACAAAAAGAAATCTATAATATTTTCTCTTTTTTAGTACCATATGAATATGAATATGAACATGAATCCACACTTGCACCATGTGGTGTGTATAAACTCACAAAATTTTATAGTGGGCGAGTTAATTAGCAAATACTAGCAATTCATTTCACACTTGCGACATGTGTCTGGAACTTGACGTTAGCTTTACCTCAAAAAAAAAAAAAAAATGCAATTCGATCGGTTTGCATGTTTGAAATAAAGAAATAAATCAATAATTTTTATTGTTATAATATTTTTCAACGAGTTTTGCAAGAAAATAGAATTATTAACAAAAAAAAAAATAATGTTACATGGGAATTTACTTTTATTGTCAAAATAGGAATTTTTTTCTAAATTCTAATAAATAAGCATGTTTAAAAGCAGGTTTAATTTCCTCTGTAAATCGAATTTGAGTGATGTGATTTAGTGTTTTTTTTTTTTTTTTTTTTCACTTTATGCCTTGCCAAATTAGTTATAGTGCGCTCTCCATATAAAGATAAAGATATACCAAACCAAAGGCACCAAGTAATATATATGGATCATATATATATAATGGATTATATATTAATTTGCAACATATATTGACTAGGTCATATATATACTCTCAACTCGATCAAAAGTATGAACTTGACCATTGTGTTGGTCCGTTTTGGACCAGATCTGATCTGGTCTCTGGTCAAGCCCACAATCACTCACCACCATCCAAAAACAAAACAAAACAAATAAAAATTATGAAATGAAATGATCAACCCTGTCGATTTTGAAGAAAGTTAATGGGAATATTTCACTCATTCATGAATGGTACGTCGCTGTTATTACAAGTTACAACGCTTGCTAGTCACATGAATAAATCTAGGTCGGGTCTAAAGACAACAGTCATAGGGATAACAAAATCTCTAAATTATATGGAAGGGAATATGAGAAAATCATATTATTTATTCTGAATTATATGGAAGGGAATATGAGAAAATCATATTATAAATAGAAAAATTTTGCTGTCCCAAGCAATATCCTTGCTGTTGTTAGGCCGGACCATAAATCTATTTAGCTATTTAATGTTTGGTAATTATAATTATAACCCTAGTTTTATGAAGACAAAGAAGGGGTCATAATATATCAGTTTCATTGAATTGAAATTGGAAAGTTTAATTAATTTGTTGACACCACACTCAGTACCGGTAGAATTTACACTACAGGTTTCTTATCCTTTGATCTCGGAAGATGTCATGGAATTAGACGAAAATATTTTATAAAATAGATAATAATTAAAAAAAAGTTTTCATGAAAGCAACCTGGCTGCATATATATTATCATTTATAGATTTCATTATTTATTTTTGGGTAATTGTTAAAACTAAATTCACTTTAATTACGTTCAGTAATTAACATGACATTTTAGTGATATAAATCTACATTAATTTTATTTTACAAAAAGGAGAGAAAAATATAACTCATTTCAGGAGGGATCAAATAACCATGTTTTTTGTGACCGATCAGTGACCATGAAATTAGATCTTAAATAACCACATTTTAAATTCTTAAATAACAAAACTAATTGATAGAATATATTGTATATATCATATTTTATACGTATACAAGAATTTATATCATTTTAATTTTATTTACATGTGCATCAACATTAAAAAAAATCAACGGTTCAAGTTTTATAATTTTTTCTCCTCTCTTGATAACTATCGAGATAACGTTAAAACTTTACCATTTTTTATGTATATGGTATTAAGATAATATAGAATACATCTAACAGTTTAGATTTTTCAAATTATTCATAAATAAAAAATGGTCACCGTGGGCACCTGTTCAGGGTTATTGGATCGACTATTTGGACACTGAAAACGGAGGTACGGACCGCATAGCACGGTAAAAACGTGATATGCATATTACTGTAGCCTAACTCTATGTATGTATGTATATATATATATATATACACACACACACATACATAGAGTTAGGCTACAGTAATATGTATATCATGGTTTTACCGTACTATGCGGTCCATACCTCCGTTTTCGGTGTCCAAATAGTCGATCCGAACCGCTCAACTTAATCTTTATATCAAAATATACTAGCAAACCAAATTTTATAATTTTTAGAATTTTTTTGCTATTTTTAATGATGGGGACAATATCACTATTTTTGTATAAACTAGATCCCTTGGATTCAGTCATTTTTGCTATTTTTAATGATGGGAGCAAATATACCGTGAGCTTAAGCTCAAAATCATATCAAATCACTTCTAAATTTAGATTTATATGGCTCACTATATTCTTTACATCAAAATCTTTTGAAAAACAAAAATTTTCCATTTTTGGAGATTTTTAAGTATTTGTTTTGAATTTGGTAAAAGTGACTATACAATATTAATAAAATATTCAATGTTTATGCATTACTTTTACAAAATTCAAAACAAATACTTAAAAAATCTCCAAAAATAAAATTTTTGTATTCTACAAGATTTTGATATAAAGAATATCATGAGCCATATAAACTCAAATTTAGAAGTGATTTGATATGATTTTAAGCTTCTAAGTGCACCGTATATTTACTCTATATATACGTACATAAAAACCTTGAATTGTTTATATATACTTTACACTGTACTACCGTACCAAATTAAGGCTGAGGTAATGAATTGTACCGGTACGGTAGTCACCTCACCACCTGAGACGTTCAACGGCCGGTACCAAGGGGTTCTGAGCACTGCAGTAAGCATTAGCTGAAATCCTCCTGGTCATAGGAACAATTATTGACTTGACCAGGTATTTAAAGTACATTGCTATTATATATGCTAATGTCATACTCTTTACATATGACGCCTTCAAATTCAAGTGAACTGCAGTACTGTACTCTTGACTCATGAATCATGACATGATAATATGACATGATATATGAAATGAAAGTTCTTCTTTTTTGTGCAATATATTGTTATTTGTTGGAACGCTCTTTGTACTATATGGAGGTAAGGAGGTGTAAGTAAATTGACCGAGTATAATTAATTAATTAATTAATTACCAGGCAATTTGGACTCATCAGTTGACTGCTATATATTCAAACGGTTTTAGTTTCGGTTTAATTAGGATTTTGACCAAATTAATGACATACATATAATTAACATATTCAATATTGTTTGTTTGTTCCGGACAAAAACTTTTTAAGAGCTCGCACATTTTGAAATAATTTTTTTTTCATTGGGAATATTACTCATGATTCCGGGTGAAAATTAAAGAGTAATACCTAGCGTCCATAGAACATCTCTGTCTATAACGTCGATATATAGGTTACAAAATAAGATCTATTTATTATAAAATCAGATGTATTTGTTATATTCTGAGTGTGTTTATAGATGTATGGATGCATTTTTAATGGACGCAAGATGTTTCTCAAAATTAAAGATCAGAATTGAACATTTTCTTAATTAATTTGTGTTTGGCATACAAATAATAAACTAATTATATATACCAGTTAAAGGGTCCTATTAAATGATGAATCTATGGAATTTCCCATATATATACGCATATAATTGAGATCGAGCTCTCTTTTCACCTAGCCTTCATTAATTTATGCTTTGCACACAGTCTTCAGCTGGACTAATTTGTAATAGAGGAGGGATCCAATAACCATGAACTTTGGTGATCGTGGTGACCATTTCGCTATTTATATATAAATTAACAAATCTAAACCGTTAGATGTATTCTAAATCATTTATATAATATATACACAAAAAATGATAAAGTTTTAACATCGTTTCAATAGTCATCAAGAGAGGAGAAAAAAACATAAAATTTGAACCTTCAATTTTTCTTAATGCTTGATGCATGTGTAAATAAAATCGAAATAATATAATTTTTTGTATACATATAAAATATGATATATACAATACATTCTATCAATTAGCTTTGTCACTTAACAGTTTAAATTGTAGTTATTTCAGATTTAATTTCACGGTCACCGATCGGTCACCAAAAACATGGTTATTTGATCCTCCTCTTTATAATTTTATATCATTGATTTTAGTTTGCCATAATTCCACAAATCACGATGATAAAGGCAACCCGGCTGTGGAATAATATCCCCGCAAATTATGCTATATTTATTGAAGCCGGAAGCATTTAATATTGAATAAATATATCATTTATAAGTACGTTAATTGATGAGAAGTTGTGAGCTTATTTTATTTTCAATTTTTTTTTAAATGAGAGAGAGATCATTTTAATTATTTTTTTAATTTTTCACTGTATGTTATGCAATTAATTATGTCCTTCAAATTTAACAATGTTGTCCTGGATGAGAAATATGATCGAGGTATATATTCTTGGATGTTTATGATGCAATAATATATTCGAAAATCAATAAGTTCTACTTAGTTCAGAAATAAATAAAATATAGGGGTACTGCCTCTACACCCTCTAATCTTTTCCATTTTGACAAGTTGCCCCCCAATCTTTTAATTTTGACAACCCCCAATTTTCATAATTTGTGACAATGACACCCCCAACACTTAATTAACACTCTAATGATCTATTCAAAACTATAAAAGACAAAAATACCCTTCCATGATTAGCATTATATTTAAAGTATTTATGTTCCAATGAATTTAAATTTATACAACATTGATAATTATCTAAAAATTATGTACACTTAATTAAATATTTAATATTTGCAGTTAATTTATATGCCATCTAATTTGATTTTATATGCAATACGATCTTATGCAGTGAGATTATCATCATAATCTAAGATAAAGTTATGCAAACTAAATATAAATATTACAACACTACAAAAATAAAAAATATAATAATTGAAAATTGAAATCCTCAAATCCCCATGTACTTATTCATTCCATCTGAACGTTAAATTCTATTAAAATTATAGTATTATAAATTTTAATCATTATGAACTCTATATATTTTAAATTGAATAAAAAATAATACATTCAAATCAAAATACGAAAATTAGATAATAAAAATATATTAAATATTTAATTTACATATACTTTTTAGATATCAATTTTTTTGTAAATTTAAATTTCAATTAACATAAATTCATTAAATATTATGATATATACATATAAGGGTATTCTTGTCTTTTTGAACTTTGAAATGGAGTATTATAGTGTTAATTAAGTGTTGGGGGTGTTATTGTCACAAATTATGAAGATTGGGGGGGGGGGGGGGGGGGGGGGGAGGGGGGAGGTGTTTGGCAAAATTAAAAGATTGGGCCAACTTGTCAAAATGAAAAAGATCAGGGAGGTATACTTATCTTTATTATTATTTTTTACTTTTATTAAGTTTGTGTATGTCCCTAAAACACATCATATAATTTTGCGTTTTTTATGCTGGTAATTAAAACTACTGGCTTATATATCTTAAGAGAAGAAATTTAAAGCACTTAGCTAGCTAGATTGTCGAGCTCAAACAACAAATTAAACTACCCTAATTAAGATATATTATACATGATGCTCAACCAATATTTGTTTATGTTCAAACCGAGGAAAAGAGCATAATGACATTAGAAAAATGTCAAATGTTGGCAGATCTGAAATCGTCAACCTAACCAACAGAATCATTGCCTCAAGTTCATTATATATATTATTAGTACATAATGTTTGTTGACATGATATATTTTAATTAGCTGGTTGATATATATTTGGATTCAATAGTTAAAAAAAAAAAAAAAAAAATCTGAAGCCACAGATGGAGTATGGCAGCTAAAATAAATTAATAAAATTTGTCAGATAATATATATTTATATATGCTGGTTTGACTTTGAACTTTGAAGTTTGTCTGTGTGTGTTATAGTTTAAAATTTTAAAAAGGTCAAAGTATCTACCGAATATAGTGACATGCATCCTACCATCATAAATGCCCCAGCCCCTTTTTATATCTAGCTAGCTTTCTTTGTGTACTGATCTTCTGATGGCACTGCTAATTACAGGATTATGTGCACAGTGTGCCATATATTCCTAGGTTAGTGGAGATCAAATAACCACAAAACTGTTGACACTGCGCGCTATTAATATAAGCCTTATAAATTCACAAAAAATTTTAAAAATAGAAAATCTTTTACAAATATATTCACTTACTTACTTATAGGAGTGTCACCAAATTTTGTGGTTTTTTAGATGCCTACACAAAATTAAATAATGAATACTTGTCTTTTATTAATTTCGTTTGCTCCTGGTCCTAATTTTATTGAAAAATTAAGAAGGCAGAAATTCACTTTGATGCCGTACAATATGCTCCAACTGAAATAACTAAGGTCGTTCCTGTTGAAATAATTTGATGGGTACTCTTTTTTTATATTATTAATTAATATGACAATTATATGTTGTTAATTAATTAGGACATCATCAAATACTGAGTCCGGAGAATTAATCAAGAAACATTTACCTTTGTTAAGAATCAAGATATGTTTTTGACTCGATTGGTTGAAAGAAACTTGATTTTGCCACAGTCAAAATAAGTCTTGACTCGGTCAAATTATGTGATAGACAATTAGACATAGTCACATACTCATTTGATGTGAACTGAAATAATGGTGCTCAGATTAGTTGAAAGAGGATATATATATTTTTATAAGAAAGGCGAATTTATATGCATTCTAGCTATGATTAAGCTATTAGTATTTATTTATGAAAGTTTAAAATGATTTCTCATAATGTAAAAAATAAGGGAATAATTTCAACCCATTAAGGTATTCAAAATAACGCATTACAAGTTTAGTTTGTGCACATAACGTGATTACAATAATTTAATTAAAAGAGTGAGGGATGTTTGAACTATTGATCTTAATCAACTTTCTACTAATTAACAGAACAAACTGTTTGGCATTATGAACCTGTATTACCATTTCAAATCTTAATATCTGATCTAATCTATTAATTATGATATTTATATGCAATCTTACACGTAGAATATATGCTGTATACTTTTGAAAATTTAATTTTTCTGTGGTTCCAAAAATTGATTCTAAACTTTTGCACCCAAAAATCTAAAAACTTTGTGATACCAACAATTAATTAATATTATTTATAAGGTGCATAAATAAAAAAAAACAATTGTTATATGAACAATTACTAATTAGAATTTTTATTTTCTCTTATAATAAAACTACAAATGGTCTCGAGTCTGGAAACAATTTGTAACGTTTGAGAATTGAGAGATGGTCAGATGGATCTGAATCGGGTTTGTTTTGGTAAACCTCAATTTTTTTTTCTCATCGAGATCAGACAAAAGTAGATGATATAAAGACTCGCAGTGGACTCCTTGTCTCAACAAAAATAAAGGGTGCAAATCAAAGCAAAATACGTACAGAGGAATAGAAAGAGAGAATAAATAAAAGAGTGAGGGAAAAACGACAGGAAAGCGCGTCTGAGTTCATAAAGGAGGACAGTCACAGCACAGCAGCAAGCATGGGATCCGAATCCGAAATTTGAGGGACCCAACACACGCCATATGACTATATACAGGGTCCGTTTCGCAAATCAAGGAATAGCACTAGAATATATAGTGCTATCCGATTAGTAAAAATGGATTAATAATTGTTGGAAGAGTAAAATGAATAGTGATATTTTGAACTATTCGGATAGTAAAATTATTGTTTGGCAAGATATTAGTGGAATAGTTGGATAATTAGTGTAGCTATATATTCCGCTATTCCATCTATATGGCCGAATAGCGGATTAGCCCATTCACATCACTTTTCTGGAATAGACTATTTAAGATGGGTTGCCATACACTATTCCGGAATAGACTATTTAAGATGGGTTGCCATACACACCCTATAAGAAGAGAAATATATATAAAATCCATCCTATATAGTAGGCCACTCATCCACCCACTCTCACAGTTCTGATACACTACGTATGTGCACCTATATATGTGCTTAATTAGCATAGTTGCATAAATATTTACTGGAAACCGTTATGTACCTGTTTATTGAAAAATTACATCTGATGATCGTTAAAAAGATATAAATGTTCACTCAAAAATAATATTTATTCATTGGAAATACGATGGACCGGTGAATAAGTGAAAACAATGGACGCTACCTGCTACTCACGTTAGAATGAGAATTCGAGACAGATAGCACATCATACATGACATTACAGTACACCTAATCTAATATAAGTATGAATATGATATTAGTATAGTATAGTCAGTCATATACCGACCACTACTCATCCTTTCCTTCCTTCATTAAATGTGCCTCTATTTCCCAAAAAAGGCACCAAGCTCTTTTGTTGGGTGTCTCACTGTCTGTGCATACCATTTTTTATTAGATAAATATAACTTACCACAAACAATGCCCCCAAAACACTCCAACATATTTGAAAAAAAAATTACAAAAATATCTCTCTTTTCATAAAATTTTACAGAAAATATCCTTTATTTCTAAGAAAATTTACAAAATTACCTTACCATGAAATTTTTACAAAAATGACTCTCATAATCTTACAAAAATATACCTCCGCCTCACAAAATTTTACAAAAATGACCCATCCCATCTATATGCCACCTCATCACAGGGTTCTGCGGACAAAGTTTGTGGTATGGTATCATTGTCCTTTTTTATTTTCTTTGGTCGTGGTTCATTACTCCATTATATCTTTAGAGGATGATCCAATAATTATGGGTATTTGAATAAAAAAAAAATAATAAGGATTATTGGTGTTTATGCTGACAATTTTTTTATTTAAGAATAAATTTAAAAAATATAGACCGTTAAATGTATTCTATATTATCTTAATAACACATATATAAAAATTAATAAAGTTTTGACATTGTTTCGATAATTATCAAGAGGAGAAAAAATCATAAAACTTGAACCGTTGATTTTTGTTAATGCTTGATGCACATGTAAATAAAATCAAAATGATATACTGTTTCGTATACACAAAACATATGATATATAGAACATATACTACCAATTAGTTTTGTTATTTAAGAATTTAAAATATAGTTATTTAAGATTTAATATTTCATAGTCACCGATCGGTTACCAACAACATGGTTATTTGATCTCTCCTCATATAATTATACATTCATCTCCTACAACCGAAATACTGTACAGTTAATGGACTTCGCAACTCCAACTCTATATATTAATTGAATATATAATTAATTAACAACAAATAACAAACACATTTGATTTAATTATTATTTATCGACATAAGGACTATTGCTGATTTTACACGTTTCCTTTTTCTTTTTATTTGGTACATATATTAATGCAGAGACCTAAATTAATATTTACATAGAAAAAGACATGATTCATCGATCACTATGCTAAACATACTTATAACTGAGTAATTAATCATTTATATACCTTATCATTTCTTGTTCTAATCTCATCCAAATTAAATCAATAATTCATACAAATTTATGTAGACAAATCATAAGACATCATATATTGTTGTGATTTTAGAAGTTCTCAATTTGTGTAAAAGATAAATTAATGTAATTTATTTTGTGATCATTATATTTGCAATCAAGAATTTGAAACAAGCGTATAGTCATTGACGATGTCTGGTGCAATTAATTAATTTGGTAGAAGTTAATTATTATTTACAGAATGTCATTAATTAATTATCATATCAGATGATGAGATGCTAATTAATTAAGAATGGATGTGTCATAATTAATTAAAAGAGATATATCAACATACACATGTACTTGTTAATTAATTGGTTTAATTATTATACATATAATTAAGATGTAGGCATGCAATTGATAAGATATATATATAAAATGTTTGATTATATAGATTATTAGATTGAGATGCATGGAGGAGTGAGCTAGCTAGCACTGAAAATATAGATGTTGACACACTCCTTAATTTCATAACTTAATTAACAAAAAGAGGTAATAAATTAAAAAACATATTGCGGGGGGCCTCTATATATATATATTAAGGATGGATTAATCATTAATTATTGGCATACACACATCTTGGGTGGACGGTACGTAGACCAGGATCATGCGGATGAGGATAGGAGAGCAGCACTGCAGGTTGCACCGTTGCAGCAGCTGGATCCGTTGAACGGTTGAAGTCGTGCTATTTGATCGATTCACACACAAAACGGAACAGAACTGATTCACTGGTTCACTGATTCAGAGAACACGGAAAAGTTGTTAATTTTATTATATTAGAAGAGGTACGTTACACGTACGTACTACGTAGTAACGTAGCTGGGTTACTCAGTAGTCGGTAGCTAGCTAGGGTGGTGTAAACAACGTTAACGCCGTCAAACCAAGATCAGACGGTGGCCGGCCGTGTGATATATAAATAGACGATACAAGTCATCCCCAGACTTACTGCACTGTGCAGTTCACAACAACAGCCGTTGGATCGTCTCGAGATCCGTGCTGGCACGCATCTCGAGTCAATCCTAGGCTGTAGAGGGCACGTACGTACGTGACGCACTATACCGCGTCATCTATGTATGTATTGTATGTACCTGATGGCCTGTGCCTGGGTCAAATTCAGGACACGTGCCGGTGGGCCGTTCGACGGTGGGGTGGGGGAGTGACTGAGGGTGAGAAACTTTGACCGCTGCTCTCTAGTCTCTCCCACGTGACCGGCTACACTACAGTACTACACCACCCGCCCGCTAATTCCTTTCCTTTCCCATCTCTACATACACGCTGACCCTCTCTCACTCTTAATTAATTAATTAATGGATTAATTATAATGTATTTTAATTAATTAATTAATTAATTATACTGTATTACTGTCTACTTAATTAATTCACAGGTTCATGTCTTTATAATCAATTAAACAGACTGACTAATATTATAATGAGCGGAGCGGATGCATGGCCAAGCTAATTAATTAGTTAGCTTGCTTACTCTATTACTATTAATTATTTCTTTCCATATTTGCATTGCATATATACCTCTTGAACACTAATAATTCGAATTCTCAATATCTAGCTAATTATCTAGCTAGCGACCTTTTAATAAATTAATTAACTAATAATTGTTTAAATTAATAACAAATCAATATGAACTATAGCTAGCTAGGCATGCACTATATATAACTATACCATGCATCACGATTCATGACGCATTTCTCAATTAAACAAATTAAGTTGCCTACATTTATTTAATTAATCAATAAATATAAATCATTAAGATCGCAAAACAAAAGGGTCCTCCTCATTCCCATCCCCACCTATCCATCCATGTATTCTATTCTATACAAATTATACCTCTCCTTTTGGTCCCTCATCATCTAGAATTCTACATCATCTCATCTCATCTCACATCACATCACATCGTCCAAGCTATGACCAAATAAAGCCTCCCTCTTCCTCTTTCTCTTTCTCTTTCTCTAATAGTAGCAACACCTCACATCACAACATATCTTAATTATCTTTCCTCTTCACTTCTACTGCTTTGCTAGCTAGCTTCATCTCCTCCTCCTCCTGATCCTCTCTAGCTAGCTAGCTAGCCATGTCAGGGGAGAAAGCGGAGTCGATCTTCCTCCGCGATTTCGCCGAGTTCTACGACCTTTCCTCCCTCTTCACTACTCACAGTACTCGACCCCCATCCAACTCTCTGCTGCCGCCGCCCCTCGATCTCCCTCCCGTCGACGCGTCCTTCCCGAACTTCGCCGACTACTTCAACACCGCATCCGACCACGACGCGCTGATCTACAGATCCAACTTCGTCGACGCGGCGCCATACGTCGTACACTCCCCGGATGTAAAGCGGGAATCCAAATCTTCCCTTCACGGCGCCGTGACTCGCTTCAACAACAACGTTATCGATGCTGCGACTCCGATCAGCAACGGCTCATCGGCTCTTTCTCGGCTTGAGAACGGCCCCGGCACGCCCAATTCGTCCATGTCCTCGTCCTCCAGCGAGACGGCGGCTCACGACGTCGACTGCAAGATGGATTGCGTGGTGAAGCAGGAAGGAGATCAGGATCAGGAATTGAAAGGGGAAGTGACTGCAAAAGGTGAAGAAGCTGATGATCATAAGACTAAGAAAGTGTAAGTCTTTTTCGTCATCTCAAGTTTTGAATTTTGATTACGAATTTACACCGTTATTAATTGGTTTAGTTTATTACTAGATCTAGGTTAGATCCTGTGAGATTGAAAAGAGGGAAAACTTTCTTTCTGATCCATGATTTCATTGTTTAATTTTTACCTTTTTTTTTGAATTCACTATTTAATAAATCTTCATGTAACAGAACATTTGAAATATAATTTTTTGTTAAAAAAAACAGAGAGAGAAAAGAAAAAAGAATAGTGTGAACTTGTAGTTCTAGCTAGGGTTTCTGATGCTAGGGTTTGCAAAAGCAACAATATTATTATTATCTTATAAAGTTTTAAACTTTTAATTTATTCTTTTGTGCAACCACTCCTAATTAATCCATTCCCTGTCTGCGGCACTGATTAGGTCTATTGTTGTATCCACACTAATGTCAACTTAAACCATGGATTAACAATTTCTTCATCTTTTTATTGCTTCATGATGTGCAAAGAATTTTTACTGGTTACATGGCTCCTATATACAATTACTTGAACTCACTGATCGATTTCATGTCTGCAACTCGATCGTTAACGAAACAGGAACAAGCCAAGGGCGAAAGGAGAGAAACGGCAGAGGCAACCGCGGTTCGCCTTCATGACAAAGAGTGAGGTCGATCACCTGGAGGATGGCTACAGATGGCGCAAGTACGGCCAGAAGGCCGTCAAGAACAGCCCTTACCCGAGGTTAGTATACATTTGCCATCTAGATGTTAATTTACAAATCTTTTTTTCTTTTTTCAAATTTCTTTCTAATTGAATACTTTGATATATATTTCATGTCAAGTTGTATTGTTCACAAATTCAAAATCTTTTTTTATTTTTTTAATTTCTTGAGATTTGCATGTACATACATTTTATGAAGCTTAATTAATACTTTCGAAATTTCATTTGGCTTTGTTACATAATTTATATACTAATTAAGTGATATCACAATTAATATCCATGTTTAAAGCATTGCCATTTCAATATTTCTCAATTTAAGAAGTATATATAAAAACGGCTTTAATTTCAAGGGGAAACAAAAAAAGAGTCAAACTTGTATCTGATAGAGGTGCAAAATCGTAGTCAAGATGATAAGAAAGAGTTCCCATCTTTGTCTACCATGAGAATACTACTCTAATATTCAATGCAGATTTCAAACTGCGTCTTAATTAATTTCTCTACTAATAATTCTGGTATATATATATATGTGTGTGTGCTCACAATCCTGCTTTTGACAAATCCAGTTATTGTACAAAAAAAAAATTTAATTAATGATTCTTAATTAAATTGGTGGAACAGTTGTGTTTTTTGACTCTCAGAGTTTTAATACTGATGATCATACGTTCTTATTCAAAAATGAACACTTGTGATTAATTAACTCAATCACATAACACAATCTCCTCTTGATTATTTTTTGTTGGTACTTACATATATATATATATATATTTGGGGTTTGTAATTGGCAGGAGCTACTACAGGTGCACAACGCAAAAATGCCCGGTGAAGAAGCGAGTGGAGCGTTCGTACCAAGATCCGACGGTTGTCATAACAACATACGAAGGGAAGCACACGCACCAAACACCGGCGACATTAAGGGGCAGCACACACCTCCTGGCACCACCGCCACCACTACCGCCACCAGCAAATCTACCCCTAAACATGGGCTTCCACAGGGACTTCTTGATGTCGCATCTAGTTTCTAATTCTTCGATGATAACAACCGCACCGATGGACACGACTCATATTAGCAACGGTATGACCATGCCGATGAACTTGGTGCCGTTACACCAACCGGCGCAAGCGACAACCGCCCATGCCGATCATGAGAGCCAACTCACTGACTATGGTCTGTTGCAAGATATAGTTCCTTCTTTGATGAACCAACCATGATCATACATGAGGCTATATATGTTGCATTATATTTCTTTTTATTAATTGTTTTTCTTGCTACATAATAGTTTCTTGTACATGTACCTAATTAATTAGCTAGAGGGGTAGTGGTATTTTAATTAGTATGATCATGGATGCTTGCAGTTAGTTAACTAGCATTGAGTTGTAGTAGTACAATATATGACATATATTATCTATATTATTAACTCATTTTGAGGGGAATATTCTCCATGTTTTCTGGAAACACAGTTTTGTATTTTGTATTTTTTTGTCTGTTTTTCTTAATTAATTCTCTGCTGTATCTTAATAAATATCATTGTGTGTACAATTTCTTCATTTTTAATAATTGGAGATATAATCCATATTCTTGTTATTTAAGTATGTTGATATTTGAAGTCAAGATCATTAGTTAATTACCATATGTTATACATGGCTTTTAATTTAAGATTATATATATAGGTGAACCGTGAATTAAGGAGTGTATAACTAATTAATATTTTCAAATGTTTGATCAAATAGTTAATTTAATTACGTACTGAACTATATATCATATGCTTGAACAGGTTAACATATTTAATTTTCATGCAAAAAATGGAATTTAGGGGAATTCTCACAGACTCTAATGCATGTTATATATAGAAAAAAAAAATATATGAGCTATATATGAGATGGGCATGGTAACGCGTTTAATTTAATTTATTGTATGTGCATGTGCATGTGCATTAAATGGCTAGCTGAAGTGTTGGGAATAAGGAATTGTCTATGGTTGGAGTTGGATATAATATATATATATGTGTGTTTGTTTCAGTTTGGTAAAGAGCTAGATTAGTAGATATGGAAACTATACATACATACATACATATATATATATATATATATATATATATATATATATATATATTAATGTGCAAGCATTTAGGTAAGGGTAATTTTGGAGCTAGGGTTCTTTCCTACTCCAATTGGAATGTGCTTCAAGAGCAAGGCTACTAACAGAATATATAAGAATAATACCTAGCGTCCATAGAAAAACTATATAGTGTCCATAGATTACATTTTGAGATGTATCTGTTAGAGTCGTATCTACTGTCCATACATGAACAATCCATAGAAGGCACAAAGTTGTATGACAATTGAGATCCATGTGGACTTTAATGTAATAACTTGTATCACACATATGACTCTATGGTCAGTCCATAGATGGACGGAAGATGTTTTTGTATTTATTACATTTCAGAGTATATCTGTTACATTGTGTACACGTCTATATCTTATGGATATGTATGGACGGTTTCTAAGTGAATGCAGGATGTTTCTCAATATATAACAGTATATCTATTACACATTGTTACATCACTCTCTTCTGATTATAATTCTCTCTTTCTAGGAAAAGTGAAGCAAACGAAGCAAATTAAAGCAACGCAATACTTCGATCCCTTTTGTTTTATTAAAAGACAGAAAAGAAAAGAAGAAGAAAAATTAACAGAAAGTACTTTTTTTTTTTTTTATTTTGGAATCAAATATTTCAACCCTGGCTTGCTGAATTTTGCTTCATTAACTTAATTAGGGCCCTTTTGGGTATATACTAGAAACATGTATAATCGCCATCTCTATTCCTTCCCCAATTAATTTAAATGGTTCTGATTCAATTTATTTGTATTGTACCACTGAATAATTAAGTTTTAATAAATATAGGGCCTGAAAAATGAAATTAATATATAGCTTGTCCTTATCTTTAAAAATGTTTTGTATACTATAGTAATTGCAATGAAATTTTAAGAATGTCCCTCTTAAGAAAAGTGACAAATTCTGCTTTTTTAAGAATTTGTTGAAAGCAATATATATTAACATTTACGTCTCCAGTTTCATCTCAAAATAACATATAGAATTCCCACGTAACAAGATTTATTAGTAACTTAATTAGCTGATTAAGAACTTATATCACAATAGTACTTCAGATCATGGTTTAAGAATAACTTATGTAATTAAATTATTGTGTTTTATATATTTTTTCTTTTGTTTTGATGAGTTGGCTGGCATGGCAACAGATACCCTATTTTTTCATTGCAAAAAATTAAATGTGTTGTACAAGTGTAATGATTTAATTACATGCATGCCAGGAAGAGATCAAGTTTAGAATGACAATTAATTCTACATCTACACTTAACCTAAGGATCATGTCACTAATCCTAATTAAGTATATTTTATATTGAATAGCCAAGATGGTTCGGTGCATGACTTCAGTAACATCACTTTCTCTATGGATTTCATTAAATAAATCTGCACCATATTCTGGTGATGTAATATGATAGCTAGATGTAGCAACAAGTTACATGACTAATTATAGTATATATATATATATATATATATATATATATATATATAGTTAGACTATTATACTAACGTTAGCATTTCTGTCTGAAATGCTAACGGCTCAAAATTTATGTTATCGTGCCCGAAATCATGATTTATGGTACTCAATAAATTATTTATATGAAAATATTGGGGAATACAAAATTTTTTCATTTTTAGAGTTTTTTAAGTATTTATTTTGAATTTTAGAAAAGAGCTCATAAATATTAATAAAATATTGATGTTTGTACATGCTATTTTCAAAAATGCAAAACAAATACTTAGAAAACTCTAAAAATGAAAAAATTTTGTATCCCCCAATATTTTCATATAAAGAATTTATTGAGCACCATAAATCGTGATTTCGGACACGATAACATCAATCTTGAGCCGTTAGCATTTCGGTCCGAAATGCTAAAGTTAGTATAATAGTCTAATTCTATATATATATACTATAATATTAATATAAGAATTGTATATATCTGCTACCATAAAAAACCTATATTAATATAAAATTATGAATACATAATATTATATGTGCATGTGATGGTCTAATTAAGGGTTAAATCTGGGGTCCCATGGTGTACCTAATCCCTAACTGTTGTGAGTTGTGACCTTTGACTATAGGATGTATGACTTCTACATATAATATATAGGATAGGATATTTCTTATAATTTTCTACAAACAAATATATATAGAGAGGGGATCTATCTCCATTAGCCCCCTTTTATTTTATTGAAGTGTAATTCTTCTGTTACATTTGTGAATTATATATTACGAGTGCTAATAATTGAAAACGAGTTTGGTCCTTTTGGATTTTCTGTTTGGAATTTTTTATTTCACATTCAGGCTTTATCTCAACAGCACCTTTTCCCCTAAACTTTATTTCCATGTCCTTATTTGGGTAAGAAAATGTATATTTAGGCTACAGTTGACCACAGTTAGCAAGAGACATTTGACTACATTCCAAATACAACGCCACAGAGAATTAACCTATAAATTATCTAATGCTATTGTGCTGACAATATTCTTTATGTCAAATCCTTATCATGTCCATTCAAATCATATAGTTTGGCATATATAGATATTTTTATAACTATCCACGCCTTACTTTAGACTGAAATTGTTATTTCTTATAATAAACTTTTAAGATAATATGTAATGGGCCTTAAATTTAAATAATTTACATGGGCCTTAAATTTAGATAATTTATATGGGCCTTAAATTTAGATAATTTATATGGACCTTAAATTTAGATAATTTATATGAGCCTTAAATTTTAATGGGCTGAGAACGTCAATGGTGGTGATCAATCTAAGTAAACAATCAACGGCTGTGGTTTATTTATTGGGGAAGATAGATCTTTGATGTCAAAAAATCTAATATGCTTTTATTTAGGAGTAAGGATTATTTACTAAGCAGTATGAACTTGTCGAGTGAGTTGCACTCTTAAATTATAATAGTAATATTGCAATGAGTTATATATTTTAACAAGTAGTGCAATTAGGAAAAATCTTAATTTGAGAACCTACATGCGGATGGCATATTTAAAATACCAGGGTCTTGTCAACGGATTCGCGCCATCTATTTTGTGTACGAAAATATATATGTTGTTATGTTAGGTCCTAGTCAATATTTATTTATGGACAATACATTGTTGTTTGGTGGATATGAACTAGTACTTGTGGATCCTTCCTAGCCTTGTATTGTTGTTGCTATTGATTTAGTTTAATTAGTTTTTCCTAAAATCAAAGCTATTTTCAATTTGTTTGTTGATGGCCGGTGCGTAAGAACATTTTACATGAATAGCATGTACACTATTTTTTTGTATCTTATGCTAGCTGTTTCTTATATATCTAGCTAGAGCCCTTGAACACCCAATGTGTTTAGATTTATTCTCAAAAACCAATTATTATTACAGACAAACATGTTTCTATCTTGTATTATATATCAACAATTAATAAAGCTGCATTTTACGTGGTCAACCAAAATTATAATTTGGAATGTTTTATTCATTCACAATGAGGACGTGATAAACATTAGGGATGTGAATAAATGTGATAATTGCGCCCATAAATAATGAAAGAGAAATATCAAAGAAAACGAAGGTTGTTCTCTGACAAGTGACAACTAGAAAGAAGAATCAAGTAAACCAAACAAAATGTACAGTAACTATTAATTATTAGATTATATTTTTCAAAACCACCGGTGTTTCATACAAGCTATATCACAAGTTCACAACATGGTAAACGTTACAAATAACACAAATATAGATAGATCCCAATTTACCTTTTCACAAGGAATGGATAGCAGCATATGTATCGTATGATTATGATGCATTTTTGTCGACCTTGAGATCGAATTTTCTCATTGCCACTTAATATAAACATCAGCTTGTAGAGCTACTAATAATACTATGATAAGAAACCCTTGACAAAGCTACAGAAAAAAGGGTTCCAGGAGGCAGTACCAACTGAGACTTAACAACTAGTTACACCAACAGTACTAGGTATTACATATTTACATTCTTCAACAAGTTTAACAAAACATGACAACCTAATCTATAAACCAATTACCAAATAGTGTCACAGATGCAGAGCACAATGGTTGGACACAACACAAGTCCTTTATAACCTTCTAAGCAGCATTCCTAGATCCTAGATTCTTTTCCATCAAAGATTTCTTAAGAAGAATACTTAAAAGCCAAGAAAAAAGACTTTACAAGGGCCATAACAATCGAGATATTAAACAGATTAATTTGTTATATTTCTTGAAATGATCAATTCTTTTTTATTACTCAATTGCATAAAAGAAGCACTTCTGTGGCTAGAATGTTTGAGATATGAATAGAGTAAATGAGTAGTCCATTTGTTTGGTTGGAATTTGCATGATTTAATGGACAGCACTAAGCAAGTTGAGAGAAACACTGCCAAAATTAGTCCAGAGTCAGACCCGAAAGTGATGGCTAATTAAGGTCCTGATATATACTATAAATGGTATTAGTATATGTTAGACCAAAACGTCCAACTCCAATTTGACTTCAAATACATCAAAAATCAAACATTAAAATAGCTAGTGTAAGAGAAGGTCAGACATTATACTGGTCAGATCATTTATTAGGGTTTTAACTCCTAGTTTGACGTTTTTTTAAGACTACCAATGAAGTCTTTTACTAACAGTAACACATGTTTATACAACAACAGTTACCAGGGGCGGAGGCAACATTTGGCAGGGGTGGACACGTGACACACCTAGAAAATTATTTTCAAAATATACCCTTAAAACTAAGTTTTTTCAGGAAAAAAAAAATTACAAAAACATGCTTGATTTTTAAGAAATTCATCAGAAGGGGCCCTAGATTTTTAAGAAATTTATCAGAAGGGGCCCTACCCTGTAAAGTTTTTACTAAAATATGCCTCTAAAATTTACAAAAATGTATCTAGCTTTTAGATTAATTATAAGTTTATGTTTTGTCAGAAAAATTGGACCCCCTGCCAGCCAGAAAGCTGTCTGGATCCACCCTGACAGTTACATAAAGATTCACCGAGGTCTCTAATACATGTGGACACACTATGTAATTGTGGTGCAGCTTATATTACAGATATCAGCTGTTGTTTTTTATGTTGCTAAAACCAAAACTAAGCAAAATTTACAGGAGAATATGCTTGAAAAACAAGGAAAACCCAGACTCACACATTTCAATGGGCAGCAGTACTTTCATAAGTTGACATGCTAGCTACATTTTTATTTACAAATAAAAATAGGCATCTTGGCGTACTATTTTCATAAAAACTGCTGAAAATATTTTCAATTGCATTTAGTGAAACCAAAGATATTCCAATCGTATCATACTCATCACCCAAGGGCCAAACTATAATGTACACTTCATAAATCAGAAAACAAACAATCGCCCCTCAAAAGGGAGGTACCATGGTAGTAGCCGGTAAATGTACAATTATCTCAACAAAGTATATTTTAGTTTATTCCATGGCAATCCTCTGTTGAGTTCTTTTTTGGTGTGACCATGACTACAACAGTTTAAACTAAACTACATTAACCAGAACAAAAGTCGTGGCATAATTTATTCGGAAGAGGTGAAAATCATAACCCGTTTAATCACTGAAGAGCCTCCTCTCAGATGGACGCAAGAAGGTTCATTACAGAATTCCTGTGTGGCATGCTTGGCATGGCCCCTTTAACTTGCACACACAGTGAAGCAGCAGCAGCTGAAAATTTAAACATGTCCACTTTAGAATCACTAGTTATTAAAAAATTCAACATGAATTATATTACAAAACTTTTCCTTGTTCCCTCCCAAATTTTCAAAACACACTGCAATTTATTGTTGCTATTATTATTATACTTGACCATCCATGTGCATAAACAAATTGTCTACAGCTAGTGCAATAAAATGTCAAACCAGTAAGTTTCAATTACTCATGTATTATTATCCAGTTGATAAGTTTGGATTAAATTTGCTCAAAAAAAGGACAAAGAAAAAGACCATTTGTCTATAATGAAGTCTTGTTTTATAAACAACATTTGTTTCAAAAGATGCGGCTGAACAACATTTTAAAAAACCCAAAAATTTTAGGTGCCACCTGTATGTAAGACAATAAAATTTGTAATTCTAAAGAGGAGATCATTTGAAACTAAATTATTATATACAATACCAGCAAATTTCAAGCATTCCACTTTGGGCCTCCCCTCAACCAGTGCCACAGCAAAAGCTGCAGTGAAGGTATCACCAGCTCCTGTTGTATCAACAACATCTGATGCAGGAATAACGGGCTGTCTAATTGCCTCCTCCCCTTCGATGAATAAAGCTGAACCCTGAGACCCAAGTTTTACGAGTACTTGCTTTACACCCTGTTTTAATCCCACATAGGAAGGGCACATTGTGTTAATTCATAATACAGATCGGTGAAAGAAATTTGGGACATTAAATTTAGAGAAGTTGCTGCAATATATATACTCTAGGAAGGCTAATCAAAATTTATATTTTTTAAACTGAACAGTCATTAGTTTAAGCTATCTAGTGCTAGAAGAAAAAGCAAGTGGTGGGGTCTTCCTCACTGTTTTGCTGGGTGCAACCAAGCTCATGGGCCTATTTATAAGATCCACAATTTTTTGTAGGTTGACCCATTTCATCGAGCTGATATTAGTTACTCAATTTTAGAACAATTCATCCTTTTAAAAGTATCATGATGTTTGTAAAGCAACAACTGCTAGATTTTGGGTCTGTCTATTTAGCTAACAGTAAAGATTTAAGAAGCTAACTGAATTAAGGGGAAAAAAAATTAATTCCTCAGGCAAACCATTTAAACAATTGAGGAAATTTATTGAAGAAAAACTGTTTAACAACATATTTTTAATCATTAACAACAGTCAAAGGGCCAAAATTTGACTTATTTTTGAAGAAAACTAACCAGAAGCAACAAGATGCTCAATGTATATCCTATTACAAATTTACAATGTAAAGCAAGAGTCTATTTAACAATACCATATTGTGACATTTTGCAACAGCCTGGGTGATCTGTTCGAATGTGTCGGTCGGCATTCCAGTAATACGAGCCAACTCAGTTTCATTCGGGCTAAAAATGTCAATAAGGCTAAAGAGGTCACTGGGAATAGGATCATCCATCCCTCCCGCGTCCATTATAACCGGCACACCTGCAGATTTTGCAGCCTGATAACAAACAAGTAAAATTATTATGAATTTTAACTCCAATACTCCCATCAAAAAAAATTTATTGTCAATCTGACGATTATAAATGAATATACCCATTTTGAGATTCATCTATAACCAAATTTTCAATCTGGAGATTATAAATGAATATTACCCATTATGAGATTCATCTATAACCGATAAAATTATCTGGGTGTGAGAATATAAGTAATGTCCAATTATTATTACTTGATACAATATAATTCTATAGAATTTTACTCCAATACTCCCACAACAAAAATTGTCTTTTCGATGATCTGACGATTATAAATGAATATTACCCATTATGAAATTCATTGTAATCGATAAAATTATCTGGGTATGAACACAGAAGCAACGCCTTATAATCCATATGACATGTAAAATTATACCTAAGATATACCTGAGCAACTTGAAGATTGACGAAATCAGGGATCTCGCGTTGGAGCAGAAGCATTCCTGCACCGGCAATCAGGTCGAGATCTTCCTTGCCGAGCTTGTCCTCCCAGCCATTCATGTTCGCACCTCCGACGATGATGATCGAGTTCTGTCCATTCGGCTGCAGCATCACCACGGCATGACCTGTGGGCGCGTCGCTGGCACGAGCGAGCCGATCGAGGCGCACGGCGCCGCCCTGGGTCAGGGAGTCCTCGAGCAACCGGCCGTGCGCATCGGCGCCGACGCGGCCGATGAAGAAGGTGGAGTGATCGGAGCGCGAGAGGCGCGCGGAGCAGAAGGCCTGGTTGGCGCCCTTGCCGCCGGGCAGCGTGCGGCCGGATCGCGCGGAGATGGTCTCGCCTTGCAGCGGCAGGCGGTCGATGTCGACGTAGATGTCGGCGTTGGCGGATCCGACGATGACGATGGGCTTGGCGGCGGCGGCGGCGGCGGCGGAGGGGGAGGAGGAGGAAGGGTTGAGGGAGAAGGAGATCCGGGATGGCGAGCGCGGGTGGCGATTGGTGTGGCGGGTCGGGAATGTGATGGAGGACGAGGGTTTTAACAGCGCGGCAGATTTCATCTTCTGGCTTCTGCTCCGATGCCGATACCAATGCGAATGCGATCGGAATTACCAACAGCTACAGAACAGACTACAGAGTACAGTGCCAGTACAATGAAATGAGATGCCAACTAACAACTATCCAAGTATCATCCACGGGATGAGTACTCCACGGGGATAGGGGGTCAACTGCTTATCATGGGATACAGAATGGAAAATAGAGTCCATTTTTATCGGAATTGAAAGGAAAAATAGAAATGTGAAATATTGAAATAGACATAATATTTTGTAATTATTATTTTTTTTTAAATTTGGGTTTTATGTATTTTGTAGAAGAGTCTATTCTTAATTCCATGGCAAGATAAAATAGAGGGAAAAAAAAAACTCTATTTTAATTTTAGAATAGATATAACTAGGCTACTGGTTGCGTCTTTGGCGTAAGGACTTAGTCGTCTTATAAACGTAGGCACAATTAATTGTTAAGCAAGTTCACACATTGATATTATTTGTTGATTTTATTTTTTTTACTAAGTGATTTATTATGACCCCATCCTATTTCTTTGTGGGAGGCAAAAAGTTTTAAGGAAAAATCAACGTATTATTTGTAATTAATTTATATATGGTCTAAATTTGTTTATTTGCTAGTTGAAATATTATTAATTTAATATGTTGTTTACAATAGAAAAATAATATATTTTATAATTATATGCAAATAAAATATTATTTTGTTAGAGCTGTCCAGCTTATTACTATGTATGTTGTTAGAGGTGGCATGTTGTCGTGTCAGTTCAAGCTCGGGTTGGGGTCAGATCGGGTCGGATCAGTTTCACCAAACGAAAACGTCAGGTAGGATCGGGTTCAAGTCAGGTCAGATTGATTCTTGGGATGACGGCTGCGGATATTTTTTCGGTTCGGATAAGATTTGACACGTGTATAAGTGTTACGTGCGTCTATGTAATAGAACACAATTTGTTCTCTGTAAGCTCACCTCACCATCCTATGATAAAAAGTAAAGCAACACCTGAAATTTGCCCCAAAATACAAAAGATGAAGAGAGAATATGGATGGGCCCAAAATAAATAAATGATCATCTTGCTTACCTCACTCGCCGACATCAGCACAACAACCCATAGCCGTACGATGCACGTCCGATTGCCATTCCTTTAAACAAAACACTATTCTTAAGAAACTATTTATTCTAAGAGACCCTCAGGTGGGACCTGAGATCCCAATTGAAAAATTAAAATATCACTTTTTTACTACTCTTTAATTGCCGAACAAAATACAAATAGTACACTTGTGCTCTATTATAAATTTCACTTTTCCTCTTTTTATTTTCTTTTCCTCCTGTTGCGGTATTGCCCAACACACAAAAAAAGAAAAAAAGAAGATTATTAGAAATGCTATGCTCAGTAATATAGATCAGATCGTATATACATCTATCTAATGAGCCTCTGCATTGAGTTTCACATCCAGCCTCAGAAGCCCATCTTCCAAGCCCACTTTATTTTAATTTTTGGATCACATTCATCATCTGCTTTTAATAGCCCAAATATTTTGGTTTCATCTTAAGCTCCGATTCAAACATTTTGTTCTCTAAAAATAGTTTCGTGTCTTCATATTTTACTTTAAAAAATTGATTAGCACCTATAAGTATTTCAAACCCGAGTTGACAAAATAACATAAATTATTTATTAAAAAAAGTCTTGCACAATAACGGGCTTTATTTTTTTATGTATAATGGAAGGAACCTCGAGTTTAACATCACGGACCGTATATAGTTTTTTTTTTATATAAAATATTAATTAAAGGCAAATATCAAATTATTAAGTCATAGTTTACGTGAAACAACTTATATAAATCACACAAAAGTTGCTCAAGTAGTCATTCATTTAATGTGAAAAGTCACATGACAGACGTGTAATTAGTGATTACTGATTAGTTTGATACTTTGGGTATTTCAGTTTATTTTATAACAATAAAAAAATTTACCTCTTTAATTACAAAAGTCTACATGTAATTACATGCACATAAGATGTCAATTAAATGCTAATATCAAATCTATTAAGTCTTTATTAACGTGAAGCACCTTAATATAAAATCACACAAAAGTTGATCAATTAGTCATTTATTTAATGTGAAAGATCACATGACAAAGATGTGATTAGTTTGATAGTTTTGGGTCATAACGACTATAAAAAGGTTATAATATTAGCTCCGCCATTAATCTCTATGGACTTGTATATGCTAAATGTTCTATGATTTCATGATAATCCTTATAAATTATGCTATAAAAAAATGTAAGATATTGGACAAAATCAACAAACACCCAATCCTAACAAATTGAATACAAGTTTTTTGACCACCAGCGAATATCTTTAACCAAACCATCTCTCAAAACTATCATCACATTCACCTTCCTCTTAGACAAGAAATCCACAGCCTCCTCATGCATATTCGGCCCAAACTCCAGACTTGCTATAGAATATACACGGGACAAGTTCAGTATGAATAAGAATGGACAACAATTGAGCACCTACTCTAACAGACTCACTGGCAGTACCAGCAACAACCTCTGAATTATTCCTCCCCTCTGGACGTTTCTCAATTAACCATAGTTATCTGTAATAGGTTTACCATTGTTACTTTTACCTTTGTTTTTATTTGTGTTATAGCTATATACATGTAAAGACTCTCTCAATAATTAAAATACAATACAGAAACCTTTCATTCCAAAATATCTCTTCTTCATTTTATCATATGGTATCAGAGCTCTCATAGGCCGCCGCCATGAGTACTGACCTAACACCACCTACTCAGCCCTCCCCAAACCTCAAAACCATTGATAGTTTCTTCTTCTTCAGATTCTATCATAACCCTCAATCTCCCTATTTCCATAAAACTCAATTTCCATAACTATCTCACTTGGAAGTCACAGATCCAACCACTTCTCCATGGTTACAACCTTTCCAAGTTCATAGATGAAGAACCACCCTCTCAGACCATCCGAGATGCCACCGGCAACATCTTGCTTAACCCTCTCTACATCAATTGGCACCGCCAAGATCAACTACTTCTTGGGTGGCTCTGCTCCTTTCTCACCGAGCAAATTCTGGCTCAGGTAGTTTCCTGCACAACCACGGCTGACCTGTGGTCGACTCTTCGGTCCACCTTCTCATCCACTTCTCATCCACTCCCAGTCATGTGCAACAATATAGAATTTGGAAACAGTCTATCCCTTTTCACAGCAAACTCAAGCTTGAAAGCCACATCGTATGTTGTCTTTTCAAATTTTCACAGTCACATCATTTTCTTTGTGAGTCCACATAGTATTAACATAACAATGCATTCGTTCCTCAACTAAAACCGGTATCCCAAACATCTTTCTATCGGCTATCTCAAAATCACTTCTTAAAAGTCTAATGTATAGGAAAAAAAAAGTGGCTACTTTGTCACCACAAATTATACTAAACGTTAGAAATGCTAATACCACAAATTATATTCATTTTTATTTCTAACACCACAAATTATATTCATTTTTAGAGTTTTTTAAGTATTTATTTCACATTTTTGAAAATAGCATGTACAAACATCAATATTTTATTAATATTTATGAGTTTTTTTTTTTACATTCAAAATAAATACATAGAAAACTCTAAAAATAATTTTTTTTTTGTATTTTCCAATATTTTTTATATAAAAAAATTTTTGAGTACTACAAATCATGATTTCGGACACTATAATATAAATTTTGAGATGATAGTATAATAGTTTAAATTTAGAAATGTTATGCCCACTAATGTAGATCGTACATACGACCCTCTGCATTGAGTTCACATCCAGCCTCAAAAAGCCATCGTCTAAGCCCACTTAATCATAACTTTTGGATCACATTTAACATCTGCTTTTATAAGCACATATATTTTGGTTTCATCTTAAAATCCAATTCAAACATTTTGTTCTCTAAAAATGTATCGTGTCTTCATAAATCATAATTTACTTTAATAACAACCTTCTTAGTGTCCTCAATACCTCATTTATAATGGTTTGGTGATTGAACATCTGCAACTTGTAAACCTGATTTGTAAAGCTAATATCTGCAATAATGGATAGGGTCAGCATTAATGTATATTTACAAAATATTAACCTTCGAACAACACATTGAATATCTGCAACTTGTAAACCTCAACACATTTTGTTCTCGTCGTCTTAAGAATGAAAAGATACTAGTCATTATTGAGAAACATCTTGCATCCATTGAAAAACCGTCCATACATCTATAAATACGTACGGAATATAACAAATGCATTCTGAAATGTAACATATATCTCTCTATCTTCCTCACTCCAATTCTTGCCTACGGAGAGAAATGAAATAACTACCGTCAAGAGATAGAGGTACTTATTTGGTTTCTGTTAGTTTTTTTACACAGTGATGATCGATAAAATAGTTTTTATTAATCTGTCTTGTACAGTATTGGATGGAGGCTTATATAGCCTTTATGTTACAACGGTCACTTATGTTACAACGGTTACTTCTCTAAAAAGATAAAATAAATAGAAGCCCGGTTAATACAATTTGGGCTCTTTATTTTATTCTAAAATTAGCCAATGACGAAAATACCCTTACGGGTCTGAGGCCTATTATTCCTAATTCTAACCTATTCTTTAACACTCCCCCTCAAGCTCGGCGTATATATATCATATAACCCGAGCTTGTGTAGAATGTTCTCAAAATTTTTACTACACAATCTTTTCGTGAACACATCCGCCAATTGATCTTCACTCTTGACAAATGGCGTTTCAATTTCCTTTGCTTGAATTTTCTCTCGAATAAAGTGACAATCAACTTCAATATGTTTGGTTCTCTCATGAAATACGGGATTGGCCGCAATATGCCTTGCGGCTTGATTATCACAATACATCTTAATTGGTGTTTGAGCTTGAATGCCGAGGTCCGCAAGGAGTTGTTTGATCCATACCAACTCACTTGTGGTTGATGCCATGGCTCGATATTCCGCTTCGGCACTTGATCTAGCCACAACATTTTGTTTCTTGCTTTTCCATGTGACCAAGTTTCCGCCTACAAATGTACAAAAGCCGGTTGTAGATCGTCGATCAAAACTCCCGGCCCAATCTGCATCGGAATAGCCACATATATCATTAGAGTTATTATTTTTCATCCACACACCCTTTCCGGGTGTTCCTTTTAAATATCTCAAAATTCTATTTACGGCTTCTAAATGTGGCGTTCTTGGTGCATGCATAAATTTGCTAATTTGAGATACCGAAAAAGAAATGTCGGGTCTAGTCACCGTGAGATAGATTAATTTCCCTAGAAGTCTTTGAAATTGGCTTATATCACTCAAGGTTTCACCATCTTCACTATTTAACTTTACATTTATATCAATTGGGGTTATGGCCGGTTTGCATCCTAGTTTGCCGGTTTCTTTAAGCAAGTCAAGTGTATATTTCCTTTGAAATATAAATAGTCCCTTAGATGAATGAGCTATTTCTATCCCAAGAAAATATTTTAATCTTCCTAAGTCTTTAATTTCAAATTTTTGTCTAAGGTCCTTCTTGACTTGGTCAATTTCAAATTGGTCATCACCGGTTATAATTAGATCATCTACATAAACTAATACCACGGTTGTTGTACCATTGATATTATGTTTAATAAAGAGTGAAGAGTCGGCACTACTAATCTTGAAGTTACAAGAAATTAAAAAATGAGAGAGTTTTCCATACCATGCTCTTGGAGATTGTTTGAGACCGTAAATTGATTTCTTTAACCTACAAACAAGATTAGAATTTTGTTCTTTTTTGTAACCCGGTGGAAGTGTCATATATACTTCTTCTTCAAGTGTCCCTTGAAGAAAAGCATTTTTAACATCCATTTGGTGAAGATTCCAATTTTTGTTAATTGCAATTGAGAAAAGAATTCTTACGATGTTCATTTTTGCTACCGGGGCAAATGTCTCATAATAATCAACACCTTGAGTTTGAGTATAACCTTTGGCTACTAATCTTGCTTTATATCTTTCTATAGAACCATCACTATTGTATTTGATTTTATATACCCATTAACACCCAACCGGTTTTTTATTAGTTGGTAAGTGACAAAGTTCCCAAGTTTGATTTTTTTCTAAGGCATCAATTTCCTCTTTCATTGCCTTACACCATTTCGGGTCAATTCTTGCAAGTTCATAAGTGGTTGGCTCTTCAATTTTTGATAACCCGGTTATGAAGGCAAAGTGCTCACTTGAAATGTTATCATATGAAATATAATCTTGTATTGGATAATTTACCGAGTACGTGACATAATCCCTTAACCTTGTTGAAGGTTGTAATTGTCGGTTTGACCTCCTCAATGGTATCTCCTCCTCTTGAGCTTCCTCTACATTTTCTTCTTCGGCTTCTTCTTGAGATATCATATCTCTACTCTCCTCATGATTATCTTGTGTACCATTGCTCCCTACAAAAACTCCTTGTATTTTTTTATTAGTAATAACGGGTAATACAAAGTCATTTAAAGAATTATTATTGGTTTCTATGCTTTCACTATTTTTGAAAAATGGTTCATTTTCAAAGAAAAATACATTCCTTGAGATATAAACCTTTTTTGTTTTTGGATCATAACATTTGTATCCCTTTTTTTGAGAAGAGTATCCTAAGAAAATAGTTTTGATTGAAGTAAAATCTAATTTATCTATTTTATTTTTGTATACAAAACAAGTACACCCAAATACCTTTAAATGATCAAGATTAAATTTTCGATTATAAATAATTTCAAAAGGACTCTTAAAATCTAGTATAGAGCTTGGCAATCGATTTATTAAATATGTCGTGGTGAGTACGGCTTCCGACCAAAAAATTTTTGGAACGTTGTTTTGAAACAAAAGTGTTCGAGTCATTTCTAACAAATGACGATTTTTTCTTTCCGAAATTCCATTTTGTTGTGGAGTGTAAACACAAGAAGTTTGATGAATTATTCCTTTTAAGTTTGTAAAATTTTCAAAACTTTGATTGATAAATTCCGTTCCATTATCCGTCCTAAGTATTTTAATTTTCTTATTGTATTGAGTTTCAACAAGATTTACGAAATTTTGAAAATGAAAAAAAACTTCACTTTTGTTTTTCATCAAATATAGCCAAGTGGCTCTTGAAAAATCATCAATAAAAATAACAAAATATTTAAATCCATTATATGAGTCTACGGGAGCGGACCCCCACACATCGGAATGGATTAACTCAAAAAGTTCATTACTTTTAGAATTTGAGTTACAAAAAGGAAGTCTAGTTTGCTTAGCAATCCTACAAACTTCACACTTATTACAAAAGTCTTTTGGAATATCAAATAATAATTTCAATATCTTGTCGGAAGGATGCCCCACTCGTTTATGCCAAAGACTACTCAAACTTTCTTCTCGTTTTGTATTCAAAATAAACTTGTTACTATCCAAAAAATATAGGCCATTTTCCAAAAAACCTTCACCAATCTTCTCCTTGGTGATTACATCATAAAAAATAACATTATTATGTTTAAAAGTAATTTCACAATTTAATTCTTTTGTAAGTTTACTAATGGAAAGTAAATTGACGGAACAATTTTCAACATAAAATACGTCTTGAAGAAACTTTTTATTTAAAATACTAATCATGCCCCATCCTTTTATTTTAACTCTATCATTGTTGGCTACCGTAAAAAATTGATCACTTTCAAGTGTTCGGAAACTTTTTAACAAATTTTGGTTTTCCGGTCATGTGGTCGGTAGCACCCGAATCAAGTACCCATTTCTCACTATGTTTTGGAGCAATTTTAATAGACAATCCATAATTTAGACCATCACTTTTAGTCAGGTTTGGACTTAACAATTCAAAACCAGACTTTAGTTCGGCCCTGATATCATGTATTTCAGATGGGCCCGTTTTTTTGTTTTTTGACTGACAAAACGGAAGTTGGAAATTAGATAAACCTTGCTGGCCCAAGAATGAAGCCAGCAATGCCTCCAGTCGGTCCAGCCTATCTGCAGCATTCCGACTTGAGCCCGTTGTGTTCCCTTCATTGGCCGCAGCAAATCCCTTCCTCTCCATCCTTCGATTCTAGATTTTTCTCCGCCTCTTTCTGCCGAGCCGTCCCGGCAGATTTTTTAGGTCGGAGATGAGGATGGAGCACCCAGCACTTCTCGTTGGTGTGCCCATCTTTCTTGCAATGGGTGCAGCTCATTGCCTCCCCCTTGTTGCTAGCTTTGCCATCGTTGAAGCGCGAGGCTGAGAAGGCGGTCCTGGGGTTCAGATCGGAGGCTCCCACCGCAACTCGCCTCGTTGCTTCGTCTCTGATCAGGGCAGCTCTAGCCCATGGAATGTTGTTTAATTTTTGGGAAGAATCGAAATCAAGATGAAATTTTCGCATGGTTTGATGTTGGATTTGTGATGTTTCTTCTGTCATTTGTGATTTTTCTTTCTTTTTTGTTGCTTGCGGAAGTTTGGTTGATCAGACGTGCTCTGATACCATGTTAGTTTTTTTACACAGTGATGATCGATAAAATAGTTTTTATTAATCTGTCTTGTACAGTATTGGATGGAGGCTTATATAGCCTTTATGTTACAACGGTCACTTATGTTACAACGGTTACTTCTCTAAAAAGATAAAATAAATAGAAGCCCGGTTAATACAATTTGGGCTCTTTATTTTATTCTAAAATTAGCCAATGACGAAAATACCCTTACGGGTCTGAGGCCTATTATTCCTAATTCTAACCTATTCTTTAACAGTTTCTCCCTGTAGCCGCCTTTATCTCCTTCTCGGTCAGCTTCTTTCTTTGCCTCTCTAACTGGTTCAATCCCCACTCTTTCTCCTACTCTTCTATTGATCTCAACCTTCACACATATGATGCTACGATGGCCCATCCGAGGGAAGGACCGAACTGTCGGGAGCGAAGCAACAGAATCTCTCAAGGAGGGGCAAGGACAACATTCATACTTCAAATAGAGGGGACTTGTAGATTTAGGATATACAGGGTATTAGAGTCATGATTCTTATTTCTCTCTCTGTAATTTGCGACATCTTTTTCTCTGTATCTTCCTTTGTCTTTTTTTTCTATCTTCAACTTTCTCATGTAACCTTACCTTGTAACTCTATTTTTATTTATTTTAATACAAAATATAGTGGCATTTCGCCTGCTACATCAGAAAACAGATATGTCTCGAAATGTAACATGTAGATGTTATGAATGGCTTTTCTGTGGACGCTAGATATTACTCGTCATTATTCGTTGCAGCACATTGTACATATGCAATTTTCTATCATCCTCTCCGATTGATCCTCAATTGGATTTATAGGATATACGTACTATATCGCCGAAAAGCTTTTTATAAATTCAAATTCTGAGTCATGATATTTTCGCAAAATTCAACATTAATAGTTAAATTTGATGAAAAGGAAATCTTATGAAGAACGTCTCTGAATTTAATTTAGTCCAATATGATCTTAAACTTGAACATGATCTGAATTCATTTTGGATACTTTTAGGGTGCGCTGAAGTAATTTCTGATCCAATTTGTGGAAGTATTGCTCGACTGTTCATAATTCTTTGTTAAATTGGCACCGTTTTAGCATTTTGAACATTATTGTTTGCTTTAGTCTATCCCCTATAAAGGCCTGTTCGGCTCCCCTCAATTTCCACTGGGAAGTCACTGTTCACGTGGGGAAAAACAAATTCACTCTCACAGAATTTTCAATTTCCCACATGAACAGTGGCTTCCCAGTGGAAATTAAGGAGAGCCAAACAAACCCTAAAAGTGGGAACAATACTGGTTTCTCAATAAAGCCACGTCATTATTTTTAGACAATTTAACATTTTGTCAACTTTTCAAAATTTGTTAAGCCAAAAAATTCAACAAAATGTCTATGCAGTACAATAATTACAAGATTAATTTTGCAGACATTACAAGGACAATATAGTAAAATTCCAGTTTTTGGTTAATTATACAAGCTTCTCTTTTTGTACTGAATTTCAGGAAACAAATTAATTATCTAAGCAACAATCTATAATTAATCTAACCGTAATTTTGTTTTTCAAATATCTATAAATTCAAATGTATTTACTTTTTGCTGTCTACTAATGTAAAAGACAAACAAGATCAATAATAACAAGATCAACATTATTATGATAAACTTAGACTAATCATCAAGAAGTGGAACTTCTTCAAAAGCCCTATGGTCATCTAAAATAGCTTGTGTTTTTGGGTGGTCAGTGAAATCCATCCATACAACATTCACCTGCATCTCTCCACACTGTCCACTGAGGGTCCCCGCGGTGTCGCCGTAGTACAATGGCGGGAAGAGCAACGAACCTTGCACGAGGGGCTCGTTGCTGTCGGAGTCCTTGAGATCTATCCTCACTACAATAGACGAGCCGACACGACAACAAAACAGAGATCTAGATAAAGGAATGTCCTCTAGTAGCCCGATAGTGAAGCATTCGTCCTGGTTCTTGCTTAACACGACTGTTCTCAAGTACTGCATATCATCGAAGTAGACGGTTACGCTTCCCTCAATTCCGACCATGCTTGCTCCATTGGCCAATTTTGTGAGTTTTAGGTGCACTTCTGCGAGCCACGCAGCTTCGAATACGGTGTATATTACATTGACACTGCCTCTTTCCCCGACGACCGTCTCGTTGAACCATGTGTCGTAGGGCGATCGAAATCTACCGCTCCAGAAAATCAGTTTACGGCAAAACTCTTGCCCTTCTTCCTTGAGGTTAATTGCAATGGTAAAGGATTCACATCCTAAGGGTGCCACATCTGGACCAAGCAATGGCAATGAATCCTGAATGAATAAAAAAAAGAGAAACATGTAAAGTCCACCCTATATAGTAGGTCACCCATTCACTCCTCTCATAGTTCTGACACATCACGTGTACCTATGTACTTAGCACAGTTGCATAAATATTTACTGGAAACCGTTATGTATATTTGTTCACTAGAAAATGATATCTATTTATTAGAAAGAAAGAAATATTCACTGAAAAATTATATTTACTTATTAAAAAATCGATAGACCGATGAATAAGTGAAAATTGTGGATGCTACCTATTATTTAGGCACTTAAGTACTAACCTGACTCTCAACTGTCAATGCATCTTCTGGATCGATGTCAAGAAGGCTGATATAGCGATATCTGCAGCCCAATACAATCTTGCCATGGATCTTACCACATTTCTTCCCACCCATATCACCAATCCGCACACCGTAGACCTCAACAAGTTTTTCTCCATAGTTAAACTCCTTTCTCCCTTCTCCATCTATCTCCACACGGATGGGCTTCCAAATACCATCTTCTGCTGGAATTGGGGGCACCAACGACATAATGTCTACCGCTTTTGTAGAATTCTTAAGAAATAAAACAAATAATGAAGATTAATTTAATAAACCCATTGGCTAATTTGTTTTCTTGACTTTTAAGGTTGTTCGGCATACTCAAATATTGTAAGTTCTCATAAGAATTGAGAATCGATAGGAAATAAACTTTATCCCATGTTCGGCAGACAATACTATCAATTCCCAATAGGAATATATTCCTCTAAAACAATTGTTTTTACATGAAAAAATTAATTAGGTTCCGACAGAATTATTTTTTTCCTATCGATAATGAGCTATTCGTAGGATCTCACCAAATGCAACTTGGATTCTTGCTCTAATAGAAAATTCTTTTTGTAGGATTGGTAACTACCGAACAGACCCTAAATTAATTAGAAAGCAAAGAGGATAAAACATAAAAAAAAAAAAAAAACAAGTAGTTAAAAGTTAAAACAAAAGTGAAAATAAGTACCGTCATTATCGGATCATAAAATGGTGCTTGCATTTGTGGTTTGTATTCTTGACTTCCGTCATTATTGGTGTTGTTCTCATCTTGAGAAGGGCTAGCCCCCTTTGGAATCACAACGTCATGTACCTAAAACAAAAACATAAGACAATGATTAAGAGAGAATCGAGAATTTGTGCAAAGGATTTCCAAAAACAATTATTAAAATCATGTCACTAAAATTTTAAATTTTCTGCAAAATTTTAAATTAAAAAAATAAAATTCAAATCATTAACCTTCGTTTTGTTTTTCTTTGTTTTCGTCTTTCTACGAAATTCAGAGTCCAACTGAACACTGCTATTTGCTGCCTTGTCATCCATGAAAGGTGGGAATATGTCAAATATCTCTCTCTCTCTCTAGAGTTCAAGAAGGATACTTCCCGATTTCAAAATTAAAAAAAAAAGCAATAAAAATATAGATAAACGAAAAAAAAACTATCAAAGGTTATTGTGCCTTTTATTGGATTTTCCGAAAATTGCTACCTTTCATATTCCAAAATATCTAAAGCATCAAGGAGTATATATACTTCCTGATTTCAAAATAAAAACAGCGACAAAAAATAGATATGCGGAAAAATAATAATAAAAGGCTATTTTGATTTTTTTTTTCCGTTTTTAGTATTTTCTATTTTATTTATTTTCCAAAAATGCGAAAAAAAATGATAAAAGGCTATTTTGATTTTTTTTTTCCGTTTGTAGTATTTTCTATTTTATTTATTTTCCAAAAATTGCCCCTTTTGGTGCAAATATGAAAATATAGCTAAAGAATTAAGAAAATAAAAAACTTTTGTATGAAAATATGAAAAAACTTTTATATCCAAATATGAAAATTTTGATACAAAGAATTTATAAGAGTCTTTGTAACCATAGTATACTCTATCGTTTTGTAAAAATTAAACCCCGAGTTTAACCTCAACTTCTCGAATTAATTAAGTCTTCGGCCTGGTTTCGGCCTTGTTATATTCGGTGCATGTGAATCTAAGTTCGTGCACCATGAATTTGTCATCGATATATATGGCTTATGGTAAATTTTTTACCATCACGAACCCTGTGTGCATGACAACGGACCTTCAATGTTTAATAGTTTTCTCCAATGTATTTTTTTAACTGATAAATTGATAATTTCAGCTTCGATACTCATATTAAATTGTTTTTCACATAATTCTCCCAAATTGATCTAAATAGATACTTGTTCCATCTTTGCCCCATATAAAGTGAAAAAAAGAACATAATCTTTTTTGAGTGAAACCCGTAGGTGTTACTTTCATTAAACAGAAAAGCAGTCTTACAAACTTCCTAATTGAATCACATGCTACAGTTTGAAGAGATCCAAGAAAATAAACAGAAAAACAGAAAGATAAAACCTACAATAGCAAACAGGAGAACAATACATAAAATTAAAGTCCTAACAAGCTTCTTCAAATTCTCTTAACGAGTGTAAGCATAGGCTTCATAGTATCCGAACTACTGTGTCTTGCCTGGTATCATTTCTACTCCACTTCCCATTGGAACCAGTCTTCCTTGATTTGCACCTCTATACCATGCTCCTGCCTAAAGCCGTGTACCGGGTATCCTTTAAACTCCTGGCCTGTTCTCCTTGCCATGTTTGCCAGGTTGTGGGGAGCCCTCAACACCTCCCTGTGAACATAGGACAGAGATATGGTTTCATGTGCTCGCTGGTATGACTGGATTAAACCAGCTACTTCCTCCGCAGCACGCCAATCTGGTACCAAGTCTATTGTACCGGTCGTGATTATTTCTTCCAGAATTTTGCAATCTGTAGAGATCATAATCCTCTCAACTGCACTTCGTCTCAGTTCTGTTTCTGCCCATTGGATTGCATTCCTCACGCCTGCTACCTCCGCTTGAAATGCTCCCACCATTCGCCCCGACCGGTACCAGACCTGTTGAAGCCTACCCCGGCTATCATAGTATACATTTGCAATTCCCCCTTTCCCATTCTGTTCCCAGGAGCCATCTGATAAGAGGAGCGCTGTCCCCCTTGGCAATATGCATAATTCTACCCCCCTCCTCATCACAATAGTGTTCGCAGATTCCCCTTCCCTTGGTATATACATGGCTCTGGTCTCCCCAATGACTGCACGCGGATTAAAAGTTTTCCATTCCCATACCAACCCATTCCTTCCTTTCCAGATGCACCACATAGTATTGCATAGAAGTGGAACCTGTTCAGGTGTGCACTCCTTTGCTATTTGAATTAGTGCTTGAGAAAAAATCAATGGTACCTCCTCCACCCGCAGCCCAATCCCTGACACAAACCATGTAGCTCTGGATGCCGGGCAGGTGAAAAGTAAATGCACAGTGTATTCGTTTTCTCCTCCACATCTCGGGCACACCGGGCTGGTATTCGGTAGTCTGCGACTCATCTTGTAGTTTGTTGCGATGCCATTGTGACAAGCTTTATAGAGGAAATTCCGTACTCTAGGCAGGAGACCTTTTGCTCCCCAAATGAAACCCCAAGCTTCCCTGAGTGCCGGGTCTCCTTGGTCATGCACAGTAAGGGCCTTGTAACCCTCCTTGGCTGTGTACACCCCCCTAGCTGACCCATTCCAGATGAGTCTATCTTGGAGCAGCGGTTGAATCTGTAGTGGTCGCACTTCTGCTAAGATACTAGCCACTTTTTCTTCTCCGAAGATCTCAGTTAGCTCGGACCTCCTCCATTCCCTCCTTTGTGGGTCCCACATGTCCGCAACCTTCAATTTCCTGAATCTGTTATTGAATATCTCCTCTATTTCCCATTCTGGGAACCACGGCTGGTTGAGCAGCGGCACCCGCGAACCATCACCCATGGCCCAGTGAACCGAGCCAAAGAAGAACGGTTTAATGTCTAGCAGCTTCCTCCAAAGCGGACTCGTGTTAACCCTTGTCTTTACTGCCCAGAAACCGGTTCGAGGATAGTATTTGGCCTTCATAATTTGAACCCACAGGGTATCCTTCTCCTCAGCCATCTGCCACACTAGCTTGAGGAGAAGGGATTCATTAATCCTGCCTAGATCTCGGATGCCTCTACCTCCTTCTTCCTCTGCCCTTGTTACTTTAGACCACGCAACCATAGCCATATACCTCCTCTGGTGGACCTTACCCCATAGAAATCTCCTCATAAGACTAGTTAGCTCGTCTATTGTTCGCCTTCGCAACCCCGTTACCGACATATAGTATACCGGTAAAGAGGTAAGGACTGATTTTATAAGTGTCTCTCTACCCGGCTGAGACAGCAGGTTAACTTGCCACCCTTGTAATTTCTTCCAGCACTTCTCCTCTAGAATGGCATGCGTGTGGTCGAGTCCTCCTCCCTTCATCTGGATGATAATTCCCAAATATCTTTCGTTATCGTCAGCCATCTTTGCTTGAAGGAGGTCGAGAACTCTCTCTCTTAGGGGTTGGTCACACCGGCTACTAAACCACAGGGTAGATTTTTTAGGATTAACCCGAAGCCGTGAAAGGGCCCCGAATTCCTCTAGAACTGCTGCCATGTTTCGGATTTCTTCTTCTGTGGCCTGCCCAAATAACACTAAGTCGTCGGCATACATTAGATGTGTAACGGAGGGTGCTGTGGGAGCAATCCTGACCCCTTGAATTTGCCCTGCTACCACCGACTTCTCAAGACTTTTTGTAAGCATTTGCATTGCAATAATGAAGAGGTATGGTGACAATGGGCAGCCTTGTCGCAAACCTCTTGTCGGTGTGATGAATCCGTCCCCCTTGCCATTCATCAAAATGGTGATCCTGCTAGCATTGAGACATGACATGATTAGCTTAATGAGCTGATCAGGGACTCGAACTGCTTGCAACGCCTTTTCAAGAAAAACCCACTCGATCAAATCAAAAGCTTTATTAACATCAGCTTTGAGGGCAAAAGCTTTCTCCTTGTAATCATTTAACCCGAAAGAGTGAATTATCTCCTTCATAGCAAACGCATTGTCACTGATACTCCGGCCCTTAATAAATGCAGTCTGGTAGGGAGAAATGATCTTCTGAATGTGCGGTTGCAACCTGAGTGTTATGATTTTTGTCAAGAGACGATAGAGAACGTTACCCACACTTATCGGTCTGAAATCCTTAGGAGTCTGAGGTTCCTCCTTTTTTGCAATGAGGACTATATGGCAGGCCCTCCAGTCTTGTGGTGCTATCCCTGTTGCAAAGGCCTGCTGTATTGTATCGCATATATCCTTACCCATCACATCCCAATTCCTTTGCAAAAACATGGTTGTAAGCCCGTCAGGCCCTGATGCACGATCTGGGCTCATCAGAAAGAGGGTCCGCTTGATTTCTTCTCGGCCCGGTACAGATGCGAGACCCCCTTGAGCCCAAATGGGGATTTGCTCCTCCTCTCTCAATGCGAGGCCTAAAATGAAGGCCTGTATTTGACTTTGTGTATTCTCACCCACAGAGGATGTATACATTGCCTTATAGTACCTCACAAAAACTCGGCCCATCTCTTTCTCATCTGTCACCACCTCTCCTTCCTCATCCTTAACCGAAACAATTCGGTTATTTCTCCTCCGTTGGGTGGCAACTGCATGATAAAAAGCAGTATTTCTGTCCCCTAATTCACCCCACTGAACTCTTGATCGTTGCATCCAGTATTGCTCCAATCTCAATTCTGCCTCCGAGAAGGCAGTCATCAGCCTCTCCTCCTCTCCTGGGTCTTGATTCAGCGGGTGTCTTTGCTGGAAATTGAGGATCTGCTGCTGCAGTGTCTCGACTTCCTTTATGCTTATGTGTGCCATGACATACTCTTAACGGAAGAGGGATGAGGGATCAAATGGTTTTTGGTGTCAAAACACAGTTGTTTGCTCTGATTTGATTCGTCTATATATTTCATGTTTGCTTGCTGTGATGCAGTGATTTACAATTAACACAGAAGAGACGTTCATAGAAAATCATATTTCATCCATGTAATTCACATAATTAAGTAATTTATATTACGAGAAGGAATAAGAATAAATGATTAATAATGACCAGTCGTCACACAAGCATGTAAGAGCATCTCCATCCAGTAGTCTTAGAAGGGTTCTAAGCGTAGGCTAAGCAATAGGTTGGGATGGAGAGCAGTTCTTACCAAGGACATACAAAGAGCTTATTTTGGACACGGTCTTAGCAAGAACTCTGGTCTAAAGTGAATAAATAGCATTCACACGAAGGGTCTGGGATGGATCAAGTTTTCTGTTTGGACAAACAACTGGCTAAAACTTTTAATTTATTTCAACGCTGCCCTTAAGCCCATCCGATCCAGGGGCAGAGATGGAGATGCTCTTATGGCGGAGAAACATCTTGGGTCCATTGAAATGCATCGATCCATACGTCGTCTGTAGACACACTCAAAATGTAACAAATACATCCGATTTCGTAACAGATAGATCTAATTTTGTAAACTATGGACGCTATGGACCGATATTCTATGAACGCTAGCTAGTTAGCTAGGTATTACTCTGTAATGGCGTTATAAATAAATAATGACTGTTTTTTTTTTGATGGAATTGCCCGTTATAAATAAATAATTACTATTTTTGCTCTGTTTCATTTTTTCTGAGGTGTTCTCACCGAAAAGCTCCGCGTAATTAACAACGGTCTCAAATCGAATTTGTTACTTGATACTTAAATACCATTTATTTAGAAAAATAAAAGAAAGGAAAGGAAGATGCCGATAGAAAACCGAGGCGGTCTTCCTTTGTCAATAGTCAAAAAACAATATATGAAACGATGACAGGCCGAGAATGAGAATATTAATATTATTGACACTTCTAGTTAGTCACTCACAGCTGGAGATTAAAGTTGGATTCTTTGGGTAAAAAAAGAGGGTTTGATTTGATCATTTGATTAAGAAAACACATCGCACGGAATCTCTCAGCTGGTGGCGGGTGGCCTCACTCGAAATCGACATATATATTTGCGAAAAATGGGCAAACAATATTTTAAAAAGTACAATTTTATGATGGGAGAGGGGGCGTTCCGATGCCCATCGGACCAGAGCCTGTCCGATGGGTATTGAATACCGTCCGATTTGAATCGTGATCAGATCTATTGATTATCGGGTCTGAAAAATAAAACGCATGTTTAAACCCGTTTATCCTGTCGACCCGTCTCTTTCGTTTCCCCCTTCTCGAAGTACCCGCGCTCCAGTATGGCCTCGTAGAACACGTAGGCACCTAAGAGGAAGCGCCGCTCGCCGGTGCATGTACTGGCCGTAGTAGAGCTTGCCGATCCGCGACGCCAGCTCGCCTATCTCCCACCTCCGGAGCCCCGACGCAACCAGCTCCCAGTGCCGGCCCTGCTGGAACTTCCACAGCTCGGCGTACCTTGAAGACCTTGCGGTGGTAGACCAGGTGGTGCGGCCCGCGGATGTACGGCGGCAAATCGCGCACCTGCGCGAACTTGCGATCGGCGCGCTCGACGAGCGTACGGAACGCGCGGTAGGCGTCGTCGGGGCTAGCGTCCGACGCCATGGAGGAGAGGGTTTGATGGAAGGGATTGTGATTGTGTGTGTTTGTGCGGTGAGTGGTCATCGGGAAGGAGCAGTTGGAAAGAAGGAAAGAGGAAAATGGGGAAGGGGCAGTTTGCGGATTCCGGGAGGTCAGTGGTACATGGTGATTGGTGAATTAGCTGAGGCATGGTTTAACGAAAGAGATGGGTCGACGGGATAAACGGGTTTAAACATGCGTTTTATTTTTCAGACCCGATAATCAATAGATCTGATCACGATTCAAATCGGACGGTATTTAATACCCATCGGACAGACTCTGGTCCGATGGGCATCGGAACGCCCCCTCTCCCTTTTATGATACATAAGTATAAAGTACATAACTGATCGATGCCGGTTTTATACTTTTATGGGTGTACAGGTTAATTTGTTGGATTTTACTTTAGTACTCTCACAAAAAAAAAATTCTTTTCGATCTAATAGTTATAAATAAATATTACCTATTATGAAATTCATAACCAATAAAATTATCTGCATAAAAACAACGTCCTACTTTGTTTTAAGTGTGCAGCTAGAAATTTTATCCAATATTCCAATTCATCCATTATTTAAATACGCTGTTCCCTTATTTTAACTTTTAAGTGATATTTGAAAAAGGTAATATACCGATAAAATAATGCCTTAATATTTTGTGCAGAATATATTAGTTCGTCTAGAAAAACCTAGAAAAAACATGTTTAAGTGAAGTAGACAAAACTTTAATATGAGAATAAGATAATGTTCACAAGGTTCATGTCTTAATTTTTTGCAATCGTGGCCGTCAGCTCACGGATTTTAGGGAGTGTAATTAACCCCAAAAAGGAAAAAAAAAAAACAAAAGGAAAAACAAAAACGTGTAATTATTTTTTTGTGTTAGGGAACAGAACGTGGATGCAACTTTTTATTTGCTAAATAATATGTTTTGTATAGCTTTTTTCATGAAATACACGTCCTGCTTTTTTTATTTAATTGTTAAGGGTGTAAATGTAATGTACAATGAAAAAAAAAAACCAGACTATAGAAATACCGTCAACAACTCAAAAATATAAAACAGTGACTAATTTCTTAAACAAAAAGGAAAAAAAATGCATTAATTAATTTGTCCATCATCAAACAATCAAAGAACAGATCGATGTCAACGAAAAGCGTTTTGATTTTGATTTTTGAGGTTTTATATATTGCTTAATTATTAATAACTCAATTTGTGTTTCGTAGTCGTAGCTTTGTCACAAATTAATTAGTTGGTCCAGAAGCACCGAGTTGAGATTCGGGTACACGGGACCGATAGATTGCCTTGAGAGTCGGGTTTGCCCGAATCTTGAGGAGATCCAACAGCCCATATATTGTATGGCATCATGCTATATGTTAAGGGATCTGAAATCGTTGTTGAAGGATGGAGCCGTGTCAATCACAATTAATCTGTCTGTCATAAGTTCACAACTAACTCATAATTAAGCGCGTAATAGAAAAGCTTGTCTTGTTTTCTCATCATATCATGAAAGGGACTCCGTATCTGCTGTTATTCTTAGGGATAACAGGACCCTGTTATCCTAATCTGGACCGTTGGATCAAAATGAATGGTTCAGATTAATACCAGGGTACAGTTTTTGAAGGGAGGAAAGATTTTCAGAATGCATATGATCCGTTGATTTTGATCCAACGGTCACGATTAGGATAATAGAGTCCTGTTATCCAAAGTTAGGATAACAGGTGATTCCATTCCTCAATCGTCATGAAAGGAAATGAAATCTCTTCCATTTCTTGTCACCAAAGTATTCAAATATGCTTCCCCAGCTCGTTTTGTTTGGTTTGCCTTTATATATTCTTCTTCTGCTGGCATCTAGAAAGTTTGCTCTGGTTAGTTAGTCTTTGCTTAGCATTGCCTACTTGTCCGGGCAGGCATTAACGTCTGCACCGCCATTTAACTAATTCCATATAGCTATACCAACAAATTATATTTAAATTTATTGCCTATCAAGTAGAACACTAATGGGACTATGTGATTGTTCGGTAACTCTTTCTTAGACTTCTTTAGGCTTTTTTTAGCTTCCTTGACCTCTTAAACCTTTCGAACATAAGTTCCTTAACACGGATTAAAAATTTCTCTTTAAGCCTTCTTTTGACCGGGGCTTAAGCCTTGTCCGGATTCTTAAAAAAACCATACTCATAGCTTAAGGCTTAACCTTTTTTAAGGTATTTTTCTTTTTCCGAACGTATATGACTTATTAATACTTAAATATTTAAATCAATAACACCGCCGAACGCCCGATACACTAGATAATATTAGTCCTTAATTTAAATCAATGCTTAGTTAGCACATCTCTAGATTTTTTGTAGTAAAATATGCTGTGACCAACAATGACATATGATTTGCATAATCATCTTTTCTTTACATGTAGTAATAGTACTTTCTGGTATAAGAAAAGTATATAATTTTCATTTGGCAAAGATTAAATAACTTAACTTTGAAGCACATGTATACTTAGTACTAGTGATAGTATTGAAGCCTTCCACAACAAATAGAATTGAAAAATAAATGAATAAATACATGATGCTTGGACCAAATTTCATAAAACCAAGTATTGCAATGCAAGTAAAATATGGTGGACATTATGATATTAAAAGTACGTATGCATAACTTATTATTATTATTGTTGTTGTCGTTGTTGTTACCGCTACTATTAGTACTGTACATGCGGAGCATATATATTAGTAAGCACTAATTTAATAATATAATTTGTAATACTGTAATCTATATCTCTAGCCCCTCAACTATATCACATCATCACTATTATTAACCATTGATTTTGTTTGAAACTTTTCATGTCTAAAACAAATTTTGATCTAATGGCATGTATTTTTTTTCTCTTTTCATTAAATAAGATGAACGTGACATGTCTAAAACAAATTTTAACCCTTAAAATGGTCTAACATTTATTTATGTTCTTATTTATAAATTATTATTATTATTATTATTTAATTACATAAAAAATTTACAAATTGTTTTAAGTTTTATTAAATATAAATATTTAAAATTTTATAAAAATTTTAGTTATTTATTTATTATAACTTTTCGGGGCGAAGTCCGAGTCACAGCTCTACTAGTAGCATGAATGTACACAATAAATGACGCACCAAATCCACCGAACGAACAAAATCCTCCCTCCTAGAAGACCTCACTTTTTTATATTCCCCTCTTCATTTTAATCCCTCCTTCCTTTCTTCCTTCCTTTCTCCGGGTTGCATTCCGTCTCTTTCTCAGTTCCTCACCTGTAAGTAGTTCTATCATCATCATCATATCATCATATCCTCTTTACCAAACCCCTCTTCAACCATGCGGCGCTCTTTCTGGTTCAAGAAGCTCATCTCCAGCTCCAGCTCCAAGAAGGAATTAGACAGTACTCAGAAGAAGCCAAGGGCGAGGACAACGTCAACGTCGACGATGTTGTTGCGCATCTCGTCGTGGCGGCCGAGGCGAATGAGCCTGACCTTCTTCAGCTTCAAGACGTCCTCGCTCCTGGAGGACCTCTCCTTCCGCATTCTGTCGGCCGCCGAGGCCGTGGTGCTCGTGCTCACGCTCTCCTGCTTCTTCCTCTGCTGCGGCTGCCAGTTCTGAAGATAAAAATTAAAAGCAAATTAATCTTTTTTGTTTTTTGTTTTTCTCTTTGATTTAATTTGCCCATCTTGTGTAAATTTTAATTTGTTGTTAGTGTTAATTAGTAAATTAATTAAGCTGTGTGAAGAAAAGAAAAGAAAAGAAATTGTTCCTGCAAGCTAATTAATCTGTTAATTATTTCAAAATTCTAATTAATCTGCTTTTAACTTTTATTACCGTTACTATAATCTTGATTAAATAATCAAATGCTATTTAATTCGGTTAATTTCTTTTCATGTGATATTATGGCTTAATTATATTACATGATCTCATCGTCACAGATATTGTTATCTAAGCACTAAGCAGGATAGGATTGATATGTTTGGCAAAAAAAAAGGATAGGATTGATATTTTCAGTTTGTAAAATGAAAGGATAATTGTTTTGTTTTGTTCCTATTGTAAAAATCTAGCCAAACCAGTCAACAAAGTCAAGTCACTGACAGGACAGGCCCATCAGTCGCCTTTACTTTACTTTACTTTTCTACAGTGCTTTAATTTTTTTCTGTATAAAACAAAAAAAAATACATCCGTATATGATAATATACTTCTGGTTCACAGAGAAATCGTTGGACTATACAAAATTCCAAAGACCAAACTTTTGGTTGAGTCAAAGTATGCCTGACTCTGACTGAGGCACACAATTTAATTAAGCACCCGTACAACAAATATATCATGGTAATTTTTGTTTAAGACTTTCAGAAGGTATCGCAGGAGCCTGAAATTATGATCCGACGGTGTAGATTATTTTGAAAAAACCCCTTAAGAACCACATCCGTCGGATCTATTTGGATCGCATCAGATACGGACTCGTCTTAGTCTCTATTAATTGAGAAACATCTCGCGTCCACAGAGAACCCCTCCACACGTCTATAAACATTACAGATTTCGCAACAAATAATCAAATTTTGTAATTTTTATATCAAATTTGTAATCTATAGACGCTAGGTATTACTCGTATTAATCCATCGCCGCATTTCGACTCAAGAATGGACTTAGACAAACTAATTAGTAATTAGTATTGATAGTGCCTACACCCTAATAATTAAGTAATAGCTAAAAGTTGTCACTAATTATTCAAATGATTGACTGATTAATTATATGAACTGGCATTTGATTTTCATGGGTATTTAATTTCATCTGTGCTTTTAATTCTCTCTCAACATTATCGAGCCTGTCACTGAAAATTAAATTAAGGCATTAAATATGAGAAATAAATCAGGGCATTAACAGAAGAAATTCACAAGGGTCAGGGTACGAAGATTAAGATTGTTCAGTTAAAAATATTATGGTTAAAAAGTTGTATTAAACATTAGCTTCATCTCATAATTGTCTATTGGTGGTAAGTTTTAATATGAAAGTATTGGTCTCAATTAATTAAAGCAACGAACTAAAGTGGCACCATTTTGGATGCTTATAAAAAATGGTTTAGTCTGAGATCTGTGCAACCTATTTGTTGATTAGTAATGTTTTTAACAACAAATTTTTTTATTAATCGAAATTGGAAAGTTTTTTTTCGGAAAAGAGTAAGATGACACCCGTTTTTACGCCACTAGATAGAACCGAAGGATTCCTTCGGTATGGCTTTTTTTTTTTTTTTTTTTTTTTTTTTGCAACCGGCCAAATAACTCATCAATTTTCAAAATGGGGTGGGTGGAAAACAAATTTTTAAAACGGGTTTGCACCCAAATTTTTTTTCAAAATGGGTTTGCACCTGTTTATTTACTATATTTCAGTACTTATGTGGTTAATCATAATTATAATATGATATAAAGTTAGACTATTATACTAACGTTAGCATTTGAGATCGAAATGCTAACGCTTAAAACCCATTTTGAAAAAAATTTCGGGTGCAAACCCATTTTAAAAATTTGTTTTCCACCCACCCCATTTTGAAACGGTTTTGGTCACATTTCAAAATGGGGTGGGTGGAAAAAAAATTTTCAAAATGGGTTTGCACCCGGTTTATTTACTATATTTCAGTACTATATTTCAGTACTTACGTGGTTAATCATAGTTATAATATGATATAGAGTTAGACTATTATACTAATGTTAGCATTTGAGATCGAAATGCTAACGCTTAAAACCCATTTTGAAAAAAATTTCGGGTGCAAACCCATTTTGAAAATTTGTTTTCCACCCACCCCATTTTGAAAGTTGATGAGTTATTTGGCCGGTTGCAAAAAAAAAAAAAAAAAAAAAAGAGCCATACCGAAGGAACCCTTCGGTTCTATCTAGTGGTGTAAAAACGGGTGTCATCTTACTCTTTTCCGAAATTTTTTTTTTCAATTTCGATTAATAAAAAAATTTGTTTTAACAACGGTACATGCTAAAAGATTAAATTATAGAAAACACAAAATAAATACTAAGGAAACTTCATAAATAAAAAAAGTTTGTATTTTTCCAATATTTTTTATATGGAGAATTTATTTAGATGGGAAAATTGCCTGTTTGTCACTCTATAATATCAAAGTTATCAAGACGCCACTCCAAAGTTCTCACTTGTCAAATTGCCACTCCAAAACTAATTTTCTTGCCAAATTGCAAACTTGGTGACATATTTGTAAGGTGTTAGGTAACTTTGGCACCATATTTATACTCTGTATATAAAGTGGCATAGATCAAATCAATTAATCATTCACAAAAGACCCAAATTTAAACAGGACAAATTAAGTTCCTTTTGTTTTCTGTCTCTTATTAGGTTTCGCTGTCCATAAAAAATATCAAAAATATGATACATCACAATATCACATAATGTATACATCCACAAAGGAAAATATCTTATCTCCTCACTCACTCTAACTTAGCAAGTATCACTCTTTCACTCTAGTGACTGAGAAGCAGGAGAATACATAGCAAGATGGCAGCAATGGTGGGAGTTCTTCCAGTGCCTACCACCTCCCCATTTGCACCTGCTTCAAGAAGAAGGGCAGCGTCCTTCTTCTCCATTAGAGTTAGAGCCTCCGGTTCGAAGGAGCCAGTGCTGCAGAGCTTCACTGATAGGCAGGCTCTAAAGGTCTCCTCTCTTTTGATGTTCCTCACCTTCATTGCCAATTTCCTTCTGATTAATTTATTAGAAGCTCCATTCTAAAGAATAAAAGAACCAATCTTTTAAATTTTTAATTACCCATTTTGTGTTTTCTTCACAATAACAAACTACAGAACATTAATTTAATTTTCTCCTAGTTTATACACATGTTTACAAGTTTGAAATAGGTTACAAGTATTTACAAATGAGATATATATCATGGCATTTGAAACTTTTTTAAGGTTATAAATTAAATTCTCATATGATATGATTGCCTTTAGTTTCCTTTCATGATTTGATGTTTCACTGCTGAATGCAGATAATCTCAGGGTTAACGAACTTCGACAGAGACAAAGTTTCATCGGTTGTTATTGCGGCTGATAAGGTGCAAAACCTTATCCTTTGGCAATGATTTCTTTTTGATATTATTGATTTGGAGTTGGAATAATCACAATTAATTAAAAAAAGGGTTGTCAATTATAATTTGAATCGGTTAATAGTTATTAAACTTATGGACATCATTAGTTTCTATGACACAGAAAGCAAGAACTTTTTCGACAATAAGACAGTGTTGTATCAATGTTCCTAAATTAATACCGCTTAGGATAATGCAAGGGGATCCTGTACCCCTAAATTTTAGATTTTGGATTCTGAAAATTATGTAATTCTGTATTTTTTTTTTCTATCAATTTCTTACAGGGTGGAGCGACTCATGTTGATATAGCATGTGACAAGGAACTGGTTAAACTTGCTCTCAGCCTAACTTCTCTTCCGGTAAATTCTTATTGATTGATGCGATGCTTGTAATATATCGGTCCAATATGTACAGGCATGGAAATATCGATTCTTTCTTTCTAAAATTTCTGATTAAATGAAGGAGAAAGCGTAAATGAGGCTATGCCAAATTCATGAAACGGTTGTTGTATATAAACAATTTCTAATTACACTCAGTTTTTCAGGTGCAATCATCTCATATATTGATTAACTGTATATAATACAGCAACATGTACCAGTACCATGTACCGGTACCGTAAATGCTGATAAGATATTTGGCAATTCATACAGTGAAATTACAACTTTTGTTTGTAGATCTGTGTTTCGTCAGTGGATCCTTCGACATTCCTTCCTGCAGTTGATGCTGGTGCTCAAATGGTCACCCTCTCTTCCCGTTCAAATAATATTCCTTCATGTTGAATTGTTGATGCATGAATAATCTAAATTATATATGGAATTACAGGTTGAGATCGGAAACTACGACTCATTCTATGAATTGGGCATTCAGTTTTCCTCTGAACAGGTACTGAACTGCTTTGTACTATTTTACTTCACACTATCGGTGTAAAAAAATGTCACATTTGTTCCCTTTGAAGTTAATCAGATGGAATTTAAACTAGAAATATTATTATTTTCAGATACTGAAGTTGACTAGAGAGACGAGAGATATTCTTCCCTACATTGCCCTTTCTGTGACAGTGCCTCACACACTGAGTCTCCCTGATCAGGTTCTTATTCTTTTTATTTGCTCAAAAATTGAGCATTTTGAAGTCCAATCTATATTTTTTGAGATGCTTTGTATTTGTCACAATATCTCAAAACCATCCAATTCCTTGTTTACATCAATATCGTTTGAGATGCGGAAACTCCCCAATTACTCGAATTGATATCAAAATAATATATATTGATGGTTTTCTCAAGAAAAAGAATTACTGGTTTACCTCTAGGTAAGGTTAGCGGAGCAGCTTGAACAGGAAGGTGTTGACATAATACAAACTGAAGGGGGGAAATGCTCCAATCCCACAAAATCTGGTGTTCTTGGTCTAATCGAGAAGGTAGGGTTATACATGTAATTTGCTATAAAATTTTACGATTACCCTCATGTACACCCTCAAATACCATCATATTTTCTGCTGATCGATAACTATTCCCGATACGCCGTTGAAAAACATATTGTATCAATGCACTGTCTCTTTCTTGATTTTGTTTTAACTAAGCACAAAGCAATGCCTCTTGTTATGCACATTTGAGTGATACAATATATTTTTATGTTGGCATGTTGGAGGGTTATTTTTAACTTTGGGGCTTTTCTAATTTTGTATATTGAATGCTTAATTTAGGCCTCACCAACACTAGCAGCCGCGTACTCTATTTCCCGAGCAGTTAAAATTCCAGTGATGTGTGCGTCTGGACTGAGCTCTGTCACTGCACCTATGGCCATCACCGCTGGAGCTGCCGGAGTGGTATTAATTTGTTCTTTCTTTTCCTTCATTGTTTTGACAAACTTTTTCAACTCTTAACTAAATTATCTACCAAATTGATGCACCATTTTTTATTGAATAAAAACCAACATTGTCATATTAGCAAATGCTGTCTTAAGTATTATCAGGATCGCTTGAAACTGATACCGAACCGCCAGTTCAAGAGTTCCAAACAATGAGATGATTATATAGCGGTCATTGTTTTCATATAGTGACTCAATGCGTGTGTATGGTTTACTAATGCAGGGTATCGGATCGTCGGTGAACAAGCTGAACGATGTGGTGGCGATGATTGCAGAGGTGAAGAGCATATCGGAGGCGTTGGTGCTTCCAGCTCGACATTCCTCTCAAGCAGCAAGAGCTGCGCACAATTAACTAATTAGTTAATTGTGTGCTTTTCTGACATTTTAGTAAAGAATGAAAATGCACAAGTGAAATTCAACATGCTTTTTATTTGTTATAAGATCACAGAATTTTGTTGGTTAGGCTGTTTTAAATTAGTCAGAAGAGATGTTCATCATCATTCATAGCAAAATGAGTGGCAGCTGAATTTACATGAAATATTATATATTGGTTTCTTGTAATGCCTTTCTCAATGCAAGCTACATGTAATTTGATTGTATACATTTTTTAGTTTATCATACAATAAGAATTTTACTTCAATACTCTCACCAACAAAATTTATTTTCGATCTGACGATTATAAATGAATATTATCCATTATGAGATTCATCTGTAACAACCGATAAAATTATCTGGGTGTGACTTGTATGGAAACAACGTCCTACAAATAAAACAATATTGATTTAGTCTCACACAATTAGTGCATATTCATTTCAGTTCACAATTATGAATTGTCTGTTATGGTAATTTCGACCACTGTTTTAAAAAAAAGGCAAGTTATTTTCTTCATAATTAAAAATCCAAATCTAATCAAAGGAACTCAGAAAGTTCATTCTGTGTTTGGTTTCGAATAGAAACAACTTAAAAAATCTAAAAAATTCAAATTGGGCCGACTGAGTCCAGAACAAGCAATTGTCCTCCGGAGCAAGAAAAGGCCCATAAATCAGATTCGCCCACTAATCCTTTGCAATTGCAATTGCCAATTTGCCATGCCATCCTCTGGACTGGAGGTGGTAGATTGTCGGGTCGGGTCGGGTTTGTTTGATCAAATGAAAATGTCGGATCTGGTCGGGTATTGGATTGACAACTGGTATCGGATTGACAGCTGTCGGCATTTTATTCGAGTCAGGTCGGGTATCGAGTTGACGTCTGTTGGAATTTTTCGAGTTGGGTTGGGTCGGGCAGGTTTTTTGGGTCTGGTTAGGATTTGCACGGCACCTCTATTCCCAGGTCATCTCAGGTTCTGGTTAGTATGACTTTCCCTAAAACATGGGGCGGATCGGATTCGGGTCGGGCGGATTTTTCCGGTCGGGTCAGATTTTGCTACCTCATCTTCCTCTCCGAATAAATCGACAAAAAGGAAACAACAAGAAAGATAACATAACAGAATAATATGATATGTTTTAATTTTAGTAGAATTGGAGGGGTTGATTGGAATTTTGAATCCTAATTCAATCCCTGCCTGACAAGTGACAAAGGGACCTTTCAATCCCAAACCTTGGTAAGAACTAAGAAGGATAGATTGGTAAGGTAATGATGGTCTTCTTCCCTTTCTATCTTTATAATGCAGAATTACTTTGATTAATTCGTCTCAATACAAGTTAGTTATGTTCCTTGCTGGCTGTTGGTAATCTGCTACATTAGATGGCTGTTGGTAATCTTTTTATACACTTTTGGTTGAGATTTGAGTACGCACACAAGGTGTTCGATGAAATGTCTGACAGGAGGAAATGTAGTGAGCTGTTTGGGGTCTCAATTATTCTTCCCCTTTTATATAGATTTTATCGAAACCGCGGTCTGACCCATGTTCCCTTTCAATTCCTGCATGAGCTGAAAACACTTTGATACAATCGTCTCTCTGATTCCGGTACATGGCATCCTACTTCACTAATTGAACCGTATCATGGGTTTCTCATGGAAAACTAAAACATTCAATTGCCTGTAGAATTTTAAAGAAGCATAATGACAAGACGCAAGGGGGTTCCGGGGCCGCTTGAAGTTTTCGCTCGTACAGCTGGTCTTATATTTGGTGGCTTGGTCACGCTTTCTGTAGCCTCATCCATCACCATCCGATCCTTACAGGCATCTTCTGAAGCAAAACGGGTCAGGAAAAAAACTATTTATTCTCTCAACTTCTCTCTCAAGTGTTGTTGCGATCTGGAATAAACTATTTGGGGCTGATAATTCCATTTGATTTTGAAATATGTTGCCTTAGTAGGTAGGTGTCTTTGCCGAGAAAACCCAAATACATAACAAACATTACCAAATGGGAAAGTACTGCTGAGGCACCGGTTACAGACTCACTGATAATGTTGTCTGATATGAGCTTGCAATCAGATAGCTATTTCAATTCTTTTATGTGAATCATGCATAGTTGCACGCTTATTTTTATTAAATAATTCTGAATTATGCAAGTACCATAACCGTCTGTTATTTGAAATTCAGAAAAAAATAGCGCTACCTTGCAAGGCGTGCAAAGGAACTGGCTTCTACGAATGTAAACTCTGCAAAGGGAATGCCACCATAGAGTGGTCTCCTCTTTATGATCCTGTTATCGTTAATCCATGTGTATGCCCAACTTGCGAAGGAAACAGGTCCGTTATTGCCTTTATGTTTATGTATTAAAGTATATACTCTATTAAAAATTTGTGAAGTAGATACTGGATTCTTTGGCTATAGTTCTTTAATGTTTTGTAGTTGCATGACATTTGTTTCTTTAAAGCCATCCCGATTTAGCATTATAATTTAATGTTCATGGACTGTCAATGGATGAGAACTACTATAAAAGCACCCAATTCTCTCTTTGTTTTTAAAGAGTTAAGTAACTAAGAACTGGTTCGATTCAAGTCACTCGAATGTTACACATTAATCAATTTCTTTTACAGAGTACAACGATGTCTCAATTGTGTTGGCAAAGGCTATGCATGAAATTGAGTTTGGATGCAAAGTGTTTGCTAGCGAATCTCATCTGGTTGAGTTGTGAGAGTGCATCTGCATAAGCATCAATGCACTGCAGGCAACAAAAAGTGGGTACACTTGGTTTATTTTATTTTTTTTTTTAACTTACTTGAACATCAGGTTTGTAAATCTTGTATGTTTTTTATTAATTTAATTTTTGTTTTGGTATCAATTGGAAACATGTTTGAATTTACATATAAAGAAATTAGAATTTATCTTTTCTGATTTATTTGCTGGATGTTGAGGATTACAGATTGGAATTTTACCAGAAATTAGAATTTATCTTTTCTGATTTATTTGCTGGATGTTGAGGATTACAGATTGGAATTTTACTGGTAACTGGTACCAGTATGAGGACAATGAGGTGACCCATAAGACCCATTTCACTCTAGTCTCGTTCAACAACAAACAACAACAACAACAACCAAGCCTTTAGTCCCAAACAGGTTGGGGTAGGCTAGAAATAAAACCAAGTAGGACCCAATGTTAATGGCGGTGGCCAAAAAGATGATTTTGAAAATAATAGTAGTCCGATAGTGAAAATACTAGTATAGATAATGATGATTGCGATGATGATCATGATCGTAATACTGATGATGATGATAATAATAATAGTAATAATAATAGTAGTAGTAATGAGAATGATACTACATATTAATAATACCAATGATGATCATGATTATAACAAAGATAAAATATACTGGAGAAACAAATGTGGTTGAACAGCTTAGTTAGCCTCGAACTCCTGAATCCTCCGTTTGACCGAAAAATGTGATTGACCGATATTGTCCTTAATACATTTGACTTGGTTCAAGTCCCTTGTCTTTCTCTAGCGAATTTTAGCCATCTTATAGATGTTTTTTTCGCCTTCCTTCGTATCTAGCTTATGATAAAGGTCATCATAAGCTCGACTCTTTGCTTCACTCACAGCTCGCTTCGCAACAAAGAGTCGAACTTATGATGACCTAAGCTAGATACGAAGGTATGCGAAAAAAACATCTATAAGATGGCTAAAATTCGCGAGAGAAAGACAAGGGACTTGAACCAAGTCAAATGTATCAAAGACGATACGGATCGACTTCTCGTGAAAGACGGGGAGGTCAAGAAGAGATGGAAAGAATACTTCGACAACTTATTCAATGGCGACACAGAAAGTGCCACCATCGAGTTGGATGACTCCTTTGATGACACTAACAGACGTTTTGTTCAGAGGATTCAAGAGTCCGAGGTAAATGAGGTGTTAAAAAGGATGAAGAGAGGAAAAGCGATGGGACCTGACAATATCCCAATCGAAGTGTGGAGATGCCTTGGGATGTAGCAACAGTATGGCTAACTAAGCTGTTCACTCTAGTCTCGTTATGACCTATAATTGTGAATTTGTAACCTTTATTAAGTCAAGTTGCAAACAATTTGTATCCTTTCGAAAAATAATGTACACCTAAAAACACAGTTTCAATATACCGGGTGTTCCCCTGGCGTTGATAAATTTTCTACTATGGCATGCGTTGTTGTTAAACATAGCATGGCAGCAAAAATATCAACTCGATCTTGAACTTTTCAGAACCTGGTTTTGGAATTACTTAGCCTCTATACTTGTAATCAATTTTGTGTCTGATGTTTTACAGAACACTCTATAATTAAAATGTGCAAGCTATATAATGAATTTATGATTTCCTATATATGGAATTGTGTCTATTTATACAGAAATTAACCAATATAGCATTGCTACAATTGGTGAAGTCTAATTTTTGCCTCCATCCCTCCAATATATACATTCAATTTTCTCCAAATAGCTCTATATCTGCTATAGACATAAGTATCAGAGAAAAAGAAGCAAATCAGATTGCTGTCTGTCTTTTGAGAAAAAGTCGTTTCAGAAGCACCTCTTTCAACCATGATAGATTCCTATGTTGGCGGCGCGGTTGTCGCCGGGTGGTTTCTCATAATCTGCATCGTTGTTCTTTGTATAGAAAAGAGATACAGCCGGCAGGAGAGCCTTCCGACGAGCAACCCCGGAGCCGTCACACCTCTGGCAATCCCCCGACCAAAGCTTGTTAATGCCACACACCACAGGTCCTATCAAAACAATGTTCAAGTTGGCACTGGCGTATCTCCAGGGATGCACCAATGGATGTGCAGATCCGCTATACCTATCGGAGCTCAGCTGTGCAATGACAAGAGCGGCGTAACTCCTGTGGATAACCAGTCACAGTTCATGAATAGTATACTCGTTCATCCGACTTCAGCCGCCCCTCCATCACATCCAATGACTCCAATGCCCCGTGAATCTGCTAGGGGTCAAGGCTCCAATGCCTTTGTACTATCCCCGAGCATTGTAATCAACAAAGGCACGTAATGCACGGTCTGTCTTGACAACCTGCGAGGAGGAGAGGGGTCACTATACCAACCGAACTGTCCCCGGTGCTGGTCGTCGATCAGTTGCCAGTTTTCGGAACTTGTGACTGTTTGCTTATATCGTCGTGTCGGGTGTTGCTCACTTTTTTTTTAATTTATTTTTTGCAATAGTTCTGGAACTGTGTCATCTCAAATTCTCAATATCAGATTGAAACCGTGCATAGAACTGTTTCCTGTGGAATGTAGATATGTTGTGTATAGTTATAATATGGATAATTCTAGCGGACATTAATTATTTTTTTCTATAAACATATAATTTTTTTTTTCGTATATTAATAAGTGTAGTTGTTTCATTTTGCTAACTATTTCTTTCAATCTACTAATAAAATGAACTGCCGAATACTCTAATTTTCAATGAAAAATAAACTTTTTTTTTTATTTTGCGATAAAGTTGAGATTCTAAGCTACCCAACTCTTGAATCAGGGGTGTAAACGGGTCGGGTTGGTCGGGTTTTACATAGATCGGCAATCCAATTATTCTAGTCGGGTTGCACATATTACAATCTATAACTAACTAACAAATAATAAAAACCGTCAATTCGGGTTTCAATTTTGACGGTTGGGTTTTGCGGGTTTCAATTTAAGATAGTAATTGTCAAAAAAATATAAGTGATGAAAAAAATACAACAAAAAAAATTCAATATACACTAACTAAAAGTAAAATAATATAAGTTTCAATTAAAAGTTTGAAGTATAATAAAAATCATTACATTTCTATAAAGATATTGTAACTTTATTTAGAATAATATAAATTATTTAAAAAAATCAAACATATTGGTCGGGTCGGGTTTTATCAATATATTTTGTAAAATCCATAACCAAACTTTAATCATCGGGTTGCTCAAAATTCAATCTGTACCTAACCAACTATAATCAAAATCTGTAATTTTTTGGGTCGGGTTGGTCGGGTCGGTCGGGTTCCATGGGTTGAACGGATTGGACTTACACCCCTATCTTGAATATCTATAAATGACTTTCTATTTGGGTTTCAAACGTACGACCTCCCACGTACAGAGAGTATTGCCTTTGCCATTAGACTAAAGACGGGTTCTTAAAAGTGATTGATTCATTAACTAAAAATTTACATATAATGTAGATATAACTAAGACAAATTGTAACAATTAAAATAATGGTAATCATGTTAAAAGTGATTGATTCCATGAGTCTGGACTAGATGTTATCATGTAAAAACTCTTCGTTATACATATAATAGCATGAAGTTGTACAGGTTGACCGTTGATAACATTTATCATTTCGTTCTATGTGCAACTGCCTAGATTTACCAATACTGCATTGTTTGCTATGAGTAACAAACAGTTTCTCTTGCTTCCGATTAAGACTTACCTCCCTCCCAATTTGAGAATTAATCAAGTTGACCAATTTATTCCCAATTACACATAGGCACATACCAAAAAGAAAAGGAATAAAAAATAAAAGGGAAATGTTCCCATGTCAGAGACCGTTCTTATTTCAGAGCACCTTCTCTATAACAACAACAATGAAAGATGTGTTCTGTTTAATTTTCATTCTCTTTGTCATTGTGTGGTTTTCAATACTTTGGCTGCTTGATTGCTGTTCTGACCTGGTATGAGCTTCCCCAAACCAACCCAACTCCCAGCATACCGTTGCCAACGTACCAACTCCAGTTAACTAGTTTCAGGAGCTGTGGGAACCACAATGACAACATTCCCAACACCACAATTGCCGAACCTCCCGCAGCTTACCAGTCACTAGCCGCCATCTGTGAGCCGCATACCCAGAGACAATGGCATAGTCGACATACCATCGAAAGCCAGTACATTTCGGGGACTCCAATCCCAAATAAGCAACATCAAGTGGGGGAATGAACCTTCACCTTTCAGTTCCAGTTATAGTTATGACTCTCAAGTAATGTTTATTGACTATTGTTTGAAGTGTGCACGAGAAGTGCATCTGCCGATGGCTGTTGCAGGAACCAACCTGCCCTTTATGTCGGTCACCGGTTAGAGGACAACTATCAGTAAGAGCAGGGAATAGTTGATTTGGGCCTTGCAGTTGATGTATTGTGTCACCTATAACACAGAATGAAGTAGGGACTAGAGCAAGCTCACTATCACAATGTCGATATTTTAAATATTTGAAGATCTTATTAGATGCAACATTTGAACTACAGTGAATTTTCAGTCAATTCAATCCGATAGCTCTAGTCGAGCCTTTAAAATTACTTATTTTCTCTCTTTCTGATAATGTTTGCCTTCAAAAGACAATATGCCTGTGGTCAATATTAAAATAATCTAAATTGTTAAGTTCATTTTACACATAATAAAAGATATCAAGAATTTCATGTTAAGATACAAGTCTTGATATGGTTGATGTTCACATTTGCTTAATAAATTGGTCACATTAAAATTGATTAGGCGAAGAAAAGAAAAAAGAGATATTGAGGCATTAATATGGCTCAGCAAACCAAAACAAATGTCCTTGTGGAGATCTAAACACTGCCATTCAAACGTAGATTATATTATTCCTCGTGATTACATCTTTTATAGTCCATGTTAAAAGTAGGTCCTGACAGGTACAGTACTCAATAGAACAGAAATAACACTTGAGCAGAGCATGCTCAGCAAGAGAGAGGGAGATAAAAAAAAAGAAAAAAAAAGAAAGAAAAAAAGAGAGAGAGTACTAGGATTTCGCTGATTGAGGAGAAGGCTGTGTGGCTGAAGTATAAAGCGACCGCAGTTGTCGGTTAATCAGCTTGCTGTGGTTCAAGGCAACCTGTTATTCAAGTACCAAGAGTTAAGATTGCAGTTGCAATACTAAGCAATATGTCTAAAATTATCTAGAAATGCACAATTTAAGAAAAAAGTTTCTGAAAGAGAGAAATATATTTTACTATTAATAAATTTTGTGTTGTTTTATCATATCCAAATAAAAAGAGGCAGACAACCCTAAAGCATCCTTAAAGATTTCTTGTAAATTCAAGCAAAAGGATTGTTATACCTGCTGAAGTTTAGTAAAGTGCAATCAACCAAAATTAATGCAGCAATTGATGCCACATATTGCAAACATTTTAGAGATTTCACTTCTCTAGGTACTGGCATTTTAGATTGTTACCGGTACATCTTTTAGTGTAGATCAAACCATTGCTCTAATAGTTAAAGAAAGTCATGCTCTTAAACCATTCTGGCTGAACTAACAATGTACAGAAACAAAAAGGATGGTATATGGTAGTTGCTGGATGTTGTACCAGTCAGGTACAACACCTGTTATACTGAGTAAAGTAAATTACCTGCAACTCGACATCATCAGCCCACCACTGCTCGAGCCCGTGCGCTTCCAGAAACTTCTGCGGTCCTTTGCACATAACAAAAAGCTTGGCCACAACATCTCCTGCATTACCACTGGCAACCACACCTCCCTTCCCCGTACCAACATCTTTTGCTACTGCAGTCCCTGCTGGGTCATTGTAATAACAACAAATGTAATCACTGTTATTGACATACAAAAACGGTGTCCATTTCTTCACCTCGACCGCACTCAAACTCCTTTCCTCTCCACCTGTCACTGGAGATACCGTGCCTGTCCCTCTGGATGGCATCCTGGCTCTCACCCTTTCCCAAAGAGACCCTGCCCTTTCGCCAATACTAATTAAGCTCCTTGCCAAGGAAACCGAAGGGGGATTGAACAAGTGGCACTCCACAAAAATTCCTTTCTTGGCAAGCGCCTTTCCAACCTGAAGTGCGAACCCAGCACCTAACGAATGGCCACCAAGACAAACATTGGCACTCCCAAAAGCACCAACAATCTCACTAAGTGCATTTAATGCACCGGTAAACCTCACTGATCCTTTAAGGCTCTCCCAAGCAAAAAACCTAAGGTCATCTTCTAAGTCACGCCATATAGTGGGGCGGTTCAATAGAGTGCCACGAAGGGCAAGCACTGCCCGTGGGGCTCCGCTTGGTCTGACAACAACGAAGTCTGATAGCGCGGCTGATCGGTCCCACTCGAACACTGCACCATAGATTGAGCCATCCCGCTCGTCAGTCAGGGTTCTGGTGAGCTTGTACTTGAATGGTTTCCACCATTTTGGAGCTAGGCCGGTGGTCTCATCCCTTTTCTCTTGCCGGTCCAGCTCAAGCAGGTACACAGCTTGGATGAAGCATGCTATCACCATCCTTTTGTAATTTGGATCTTTCCTGTAAATTATACATGTTAAAATATAACTTTTTTCTCACAAATTTTCTAGAAAGGAAACAATGCAACTAACAAAGAAATAGGTTGTAAAAATGTTGGATTTTTACTATAAGGGAGAATAAATTATACAACTAAGCCTCTAATGTAATCACACTTGTAATTGAAGAAACTTGGCCTCAAATTAAGTGGGAAAAATGAGTAATCATTATGATTCCTACATGAATCTGAATTTCTGCTCATGTGTTCTCCATTATTGTGCAACCATGTTTGTTTCAATTGAATAATCTTAAAATTTGATCAACTTTTGTTAATTCACAACTAGAATTATGTACTTTAAAGCAGGATAAATCAAATGTAAATTATGATTTTGAGTAATAATGCAGAGCAATTGCATATGTAGGCTTACTTATGTTACCCCATGTTTTTTTTTTTCAAAAAGAAAAAGCAATAGTGAGCATGAATGAAGGGGAAAAGGTAAAAAGAATCGAATGTTGGTAAGAAAGGAAAGGATTAAAGGGTAGAACTAAAATGGGGAATCATATTCGGGAGCCGAAGGCTAACGAAGGAAGGAAGAGATTGGGAAAGGGTGTAAAATTGGTCTCGGAACAGAACAAGACAAAAGAGGCATTTTGAATAACTGATCTTGGGATTGTCCTCGCACCTCCTCTGTGCAACTCAACGTATAGCGGGTCAATTTACTTACCATAGACCCGCTACACGAGTCGGCACTTGCGAGCGTGAGGAAAGCTTACCCCCGAAGATAGGATTGACCATAACCCCCATCGATTTGGCGATTTGAAAAGGGCAAATTTAGTAAGTATATCATATCAATTTCATTCATTCATTGATGTACTTGTTCGAAAGGAAAGCAAAGGAATCTAACTCATCGATTTCCATTCTTCCTTTGAACATGTATAGAAATTAATTTAGTGAGTTGAAAATTAATAAGGAAGGAAGTGAATTAGTGAAGGGTTGGGAGAGCGAACCAGCTGGAGCGGATGAGGTCGCGCCAGTTGGGAGCGGAGAGGTTGCGGGGCCCCGACACGTGGAAGTCGTAAGGGTGCGGCTGATCGGCCGCTGCCGCCGCCGCCTCGCCCGTCCTCGTCAGTTGCTCTTCCGGTGCAGCAGCAGCAGCAGTAGGAGGAGGAGGGGGGGGAGGAGATTTGGCCATTGGGGGTAGATCGATCTGGTACAGTTGCTGTGTACGTGGGTTGCTTGCTTGGTTAAAAGGAAGGGGAAGGGATGGAGAGGAGAGGAGGAGAGAAGGGGAATGGAATAAAGGAAGGGAAGGGAAGGCAACGGTCGACTCGGTTGAGTGCGTGAGTGAGTGTGAGTGGGGAATCGATGCAATGAATGATGATGCTCTCACTGCAAGTGGCCATGAAATTATAAATAATTAAATAAATAAATGAATATAAACATTGAGGAATTTCGTACTTTAATGGTGCCTGGTGGTGGGGACATTCAACGGTACAGAGAGAGAGAGAGAGAGAGATGAGAGAACCAGAACAGAACCCCAATATATATATTGACAATTCTTGTATATACAATCTTACCAATGTAGTATTTCATGTAAAAATCTATATAATTTTTTAAAAATAGAATAAAGTTTACGGAAGTTGATACGCGTGGAGTGTATAGGTTTTTACCCTAAATAATACAATCAATCGCAAGCGTACGATATTATGCAATATAGTCGGGATCGTATCCATAGGGACGGTACTAAATTTAGACAGATCTTTGTTCACAATTCTAATCCTAAAAGTAACCGATTCGTAACCAATTTGGGGGGGGTTTGTTTGAAGTTGGTTGGCTCCTAAATTATTAAAAAAGCAGTAAAAGACTCTAAAACAATTATGAGACAAACGTTCCTAGGGTTTTCAGAATCAGTTTGATGTTTGGACTAACTGCCTGCGTTCCGCACCCGAGAGGGTGCGAACCGCAAGATGTACAAATTTGTGGTTCTCTGTCTGTTCCTTGCTTGGTATGGTTCGCACCTGTCACCAATGCGATCCGCAGGGAACAGATCAGAGTCAGTTCAAGCTCAGTTTCTATTGTTGATCAAAGTTACCGATCCCCAACTAACCCAAAGCAATTACAAGTCCCTCAACTCTCGTTTGTTGGCACTTTTAAATACTTTTAGATCAATTCGAAATCTTTAGATTATCTCTAACCTAAACCCAATTTGCTTTCGATCACAGGTACGGTTTAACTCACGTTATAACCACAACTTCTCCTCTCGGATACAATTGGACAACAAGTTATCTACCCAAATAGTGCAAGTATTGAATCTCTATCAATTGACGTTAAGTTTTCCAACTAGACTATGCCCAATCCACAGGTCTATCAAAATAGGGTGAACTACTACAAGTGCACTCTCATGCAATTAGCAATTCTGGCCTAAGAAGATATAAATCTACCAACTAGATACGAACATACATCCACAGGATCATATCAAAGAACAAGAAAACAATTCAAGCACAATTATGAATAAGCTCAAAGCAAATATGAAAACAACTTCAATGCATAAACGTTAAAAGCAAGTATTCAATTAATCCATACATACAAACATCATCCTAAACCCCAAGAACAAAGGCGACTACTCACGCCTTGACATGACTAAACAGCAAAATAAAATAAGGGAAAAGAAAGAACCGATCGAGCTTAGGAATAGGCGAGTAACCAACTCCTTCACCTTGGCGGCGATGAACTCCTCCCTTGACAAAACTAGACTCTCAACTAAACAATGACTATTGACTAAACTAATCTCAACACATGAGACCTACACAAGACAATGAGAAAGTACCCCTAGGGGTCCCTTTTATACTAGAAGATGCCTTCAGTTTTAGTCGTTCCACTTCTGGATCCTTGGGACGCAAGTATGGAAAAATAGATCGCCGGAAGTTAACGTGCAATAGAAATAGCGATTCTGCTCAGTTTTAGATGTCCTGCGTTTCGCACTAAATATAGTGCGGTCCGCAGTTGGAAGTTCAGAAATAGCAGTCCGCAAAAATAGGAGTGCAATCCTGTTTTTAGACTTCTTGCGTTCAGCAGAAATGGGAGCGCGGATCGTGCTATCTTTGGATATGGCGGTTGTGAGTCGGCACATCTGAATGGGCTGCGTTTTGAGCTCATTGCGTTCCGCACCTGATGGAGTACGGTCCGCAGGCCTACTGGGCTGGGCTCCGGTGGTTGTGCTCATTGCTCCTTTGCTCTAAATCTGGCCCGTTTTAGCTCCAAAAACTCTGTTTCTCTGTAAATTGGGCCAAAAACACAGAAGTAACTAATTTCTAGGCAATCTTCTAATAAATGCTAATGAACTTAGGATTTTGGTACAAAAACTAGGTGCAAGTCTGGTTAAAATGCAGATATGAAATAGGTGCATCAGAAGTATTTCTTAACTTATAGATTAATCATGTTTATGATCATATTCAATTTAAATTATATTTGATATCCTCCAAATATCCGTTAAATTACAACCGTTAAAAAATATTGCAAATTTTTTTTTTTTTGATAAGTTGACAGAGGCTGCCAATAGTAAAATATACAAAATTTTGATAAGCCATCAAACGATGTTCAAATTGATTGAAATATGAACACTATTAATCCACAAGTTAAATAATGCATCCATAAATATTTTTTTTATTTTTAAGATTTTTTATGAATTTCTATAAATATTTAAAATGTTTCATTGTCAAGATTGTCAATATAAGTATTGTCAAGGATCCTCCTCGTATATATATATATGATAAACAAAAACAGAACAAAAAAAGTGAGATAAAAATTTAAGAGTAGGGAATTAGAGATCCATTGACAATGTTATCTTAAACAATTGGACATTATAAAAGTTTGTAAAATCTCATAAAAAATATAAAAAAGTTTATGGATGCATTATTCAATTTGAACATTGTTTGATAGCTTATTAAAATTTTATGTACTTTTTAACGGTTTTAATTTAACGTGTCTTTGAAGAGCCATCATACGTCAGCTAAATTGAATATAATCGGAAACATAATTAATCTATAAGTTAAGCAATACTTCTATAAACTTTTTTTATTTTTGAGAATTTTTAATCATTTTTTTAAAAAAAAATTAAAAATCTCATTGTCAAAATTGTCAAGATAAACATTATCAATTGTAAATGGATGCCTCCTCAAAATTAAAATCATGTTTTCTAAATTCAATTAAAACATTTTACTTTCTTCTCCTCAAAATTAAAATCATGTCTCTTAAATTCAATTAAAACATTGCCCCTCTGCTTGGCAAGTGTAGTAAATTAAAGCGGAAAAACACTAAATCACCTTAAATCAGTGGTGTTTGATGGTAGTTAAATAAATAGATGTAGTAAAGTGGATGAAATATGTAAAAGATGTAAAATGTTGGTGATTTAGTTTAACGCACCTATATAGATGTGTTTACTTACTACACCTTAAATCACTTACTACACTCTTACTGTACTTGCCAAACGCAAGATTTACTTTTTTTCTTTTTGCATAAATCACTCACTCTACTAGTACTAGCTGTATGCGTTTTAGTCAACGGAAGAACCTTTAAAACGGAAACCAATTCACCAATCCAGCAACAGCAACGCCTGCCTGTTATATTCTCTTCTTTTTTTGCCCTTTTCTTCTTTCGGTTATTTGACAGGCACAGCAATGTTTATTCGTTAGTGCTATATTGCATCCATTTTTATTCCGGACGGCGTACCTTTGCGTCCATTCTTATTTCCTTAAAGATCGAATCCTTGATATTTCATCAAAAAAAGAAATCCAATGATAACATTCTTTTTCATTATTTTTTTACCTTTAAAAATATATTTTCATGTTTTAAGGATAAAAACATAATTGGAATTACTAAAGGATATATCATATAGATTTTACAGATCACGGATAATATAGTTGTTTCTGAGTTGAAAGGGATAACAAAATTGCCTCATAAAGTGACCTCTGTAAAGTATATAGGCTTTTAATTACCCTAAATAATGCCCTCAATCGCAAGCGTACGATCTATTGCAATAAAGTCGGGATCGAATCCACAGAGACGGAATTACTTCTAAACTATTCTTTAAATTCTAACCTAATCCTATTTAGAATATTTTTGGTGTTTTTATATAAAAGTGGGGGGGTTTTGATTCAAGATTGGTTTCAGGTGCAATAAAGTAATTAACAGTAAATAAAAGACTTTAAACAGATGCTAAACAAGCGTTCCCAGGGTTTTCAGAATTAGTTTGCTGTCTGGATCAACTGCCTGCGTTCCGTACTTGTCAGGTACGGTCCGCAGGGTATACAATTTCGCCTCTCTTTTAGTTACAGATTAATGATCCGCAATGGTTAACTGCAGTTCGCAGACAACTTCCCGAGAGATAGATTTCCTGTCAGTTACTAGGGAGTGCGATCCGCAGTCTGTCACACTACGGTCCGCAAGGAACAAACAGAGAACAGTTTTATTTCAGATCAGATATTTTGACTAAAGTTACCGATCCCCAACTAATCCTAAGCAGTTACAAGTCCCTCAACTCTCGTTTGTTGGCACTTTTAACACTTTTAGATTAATTAGAAATCTTTAGGATTATTTCTAACCTAAATTCAATTTACTTTTGTTCAAGGGTAAGGTTTAACTATCGTTATAACCACAATTTCTCCTTTCGGTTACTTTTGGATAACTACCCAATTAGCACAAGAATCAGTTCTCAATACGATTGACGTTATTCTAACCAACTAGATTGGGCCCTAATCTATAGGTTCTTATCAAATAATCAATAAGCAATTCAAATGCAATTATAATCAAGCTCAAAGCAATATTGAAAATAACTTCAAATCATAGACAATTAAAACATGATATTCAATTAATCCAAACAGACAAACATCATCTTAGACCCTAAAAACTAAGACAACTACTCAAGCATAACAAAAGACAACATGATTAAAGAAAAGGTAAATAACTTAAAGAAGAAAGCACCGAATATTTGATGACGTTTGAGACTCGTCGGCGCTTGAATCCTTCTTCTCCGAGTAATCTCCCTCTTCTTATCGACTCTCTAAACTAAACTCTCAAAAGTAAAGTACTCTCTACTAACTAACTCTCAAAACAAACTCTACTCTCAAACTTGACTTGACTTAACTTGATACTTGATACCTAACTTTTTCAAAGGATGATGATTATATAGGCTTGAATGCTCCCAGTTTTAGCCTTCCTTCTTCTAGAACCGACCCCTAATTTCTGGAGCAAAGGACAAAATTAGATACCTTAAATTGAAACTGCTCCAGAAAATAGAGGTCCCGTCTGATTTTGGCCTTCCTGCGATCTGGCTTCCTTAGGTGCGAACCATACTCCCCAAGGAACAGGGAGTCGGTTGCCCTAAAATTGGAGTGTCGGCGGTTGTGCTCAGCCCAGATTTAGCTGCTCCAGTTTCTGATCTGAGTGCAAACCGCACACTCGAGATTGCAGTCCGCACTATGTGTAATCTGTGCGCTTCTTCGCCTATTTTTGTTCATCTTCTCCGAATTAGGTCCCAAAAACTTAACTAATCTTAAATTTAAACATCTACTAACTAATCTGCTACTAAATCTAAAATTCCTAACTAAAATAAAGGTAAAAATCTTAAATAAATAGATAAAAATACGATGCATCATGAAGCAACGTTTTTTTTTTTCTTCTTTGGTGGTCTATTTGTTTTAATTCCGTTACCATTTACCTTCATTTGCAATTTTTTTATACGAACAGTCAATGGAACTTCATGAAAATGACACAGTTAATATGGATTTTAAGTATTGCAAATCCTAGTTTCTGATGCTAACTAATACTATTTGATTTTAAATCTTTATATCACCAATGTAACTTACTGCATAAATTGATCATTGCTCGATTGGTCCAAGTAATTAAATTAACATATTTTTTTAGAGACTATAACAGCTAAATATTTATATTTTTGCTGACCTACCTTAATTATCGCAAAAAATATGATATAAAGCATTCTATTTGCTATTTTTTTTTTTCGAAATCTTCTCTTCAAAAATGATTATATTTCGAATATGTGTAAAAATCCAAATAATTATGATAGTATATATAAAAAAAATGCCGTAAAGAAATCACATACAAAACATCAAGCGGAATTCATGTTTTATTTTATTTTGATTAAAACTGTTGACAGAAAAGCACACTAATCCGTTTACCTCAGAATTTGAAAATTGTAATCATGGTCTGCCTAGTAAAACATAAATTGTAATCATGGTCTGCCTAGTAAAACATAAATAATTGGAAACGGTCAAGTCAGTACTTGAGCATGCTGGAGCGTTTTTGACGACATAATTATGATGATAATTTATTAATTTGTGTCATCATAACGCAATTAAAAAACGTAATAATCCGGTGAACTTGCAAATTCGTCCATTGAAACCAAAAAAAAAAAAAAGAGTTGAATTGAATGTATATATATATTTTTTCTTGAGTTGGAAATAAAAATGAATTTGCTCAAAAAGAGGTGCGTAAAAAAGACAAAATGAAGCGAGAACGACGACTCCACTGGGGATCGAACCCAGAATCTCTGGTTCCGTAGACCAGCGCCTTATCCATTGGGCCATGGAGTCCTTGTTGATATTATTTCTCATTTTATACTTGTATTCAAGTTCAAACTTCAGTCCATTTTTTGCCTGTTTCCATAAACAATCACCAATTTTAAAATAATTGATGTTGAACTTGTCAACGCTAGTTCTGCAAAAATGCGCCCTTTTTCTTACCCCAAAGAACACTAATGGATTGGTTTAATTACAGACATCAGTTTATGATATGGAAAAATATAAAGGCATCTTTCATTTCAAATCGTAAAATCATTGAAACTAATACCTTTTGTTCAGTTTTTTTTTTTTTTAATTTTCTAATAGAAGAAGAAAGCAACTGCAATAGTTGAAAATCTATTGATCAATTTGTATGCTGTTGAAAGTTGAAAAATAAAAAGTGTTGTGAAAAGAGTAAGACCTAGCTTCCATTCTATGGACAACCATAGAAGACAAAAAATGTGACAAGTGGGATCCACAATGTAACTCATGTGTCTTCTATGGATCAGATCCATAGAGTGGACGCAAGATGTTTCCGTTGTGAAAATGCATATACACAATGATACGAATAAATTGTTCTATATTTTTTTTATGGACTCAAGGGCTGAAGGCTCACAACGATGAGCTAGAAACAGCTGCTGTGTTTGTGTTGTTGGCGGACCGTCCCCAAATCCAGCAAAAAAAAGAACCCGGGAAAAGCAATTGAGCCCAGAGGAATGTGAACCGTTAGATCATCTCGTGATCTGTGCTGGATTGAATCTCGAGATGATCTAACGGTTTACATTTTGTGCTACACTGCATGCAGCGCTTCTGAGGAAGAGCACTCGTGTAGAGTGATACATGACATGTTTGCTCAATTTCCTCTGCCTTATTTCAATCATCTCCCATTTTTTTTTTTCTTTTCTTTTCTTTTATGTAGATTGGAAAGGCCTGTGCTCGTAAATAAAATAGAGTAATACCTAGCGTATAAAAAAATTGTCCATAGCATCCATAAGTTACATTTGGAGATGTATCTGTTACATTTCGTGATGTATCTGTTACATTCCGTATATATCTATGGATGTATAGACAATTTTTCAATGGACGCAAGATGTTTCTCAATGGAATACACTGCCCTTTGAGGTTTGCACCCTAGCTGTTATCTTCTCTCTGTCTCATTTTCCACCATTTTCTTTCTTCTTTCTTTTTTAAATCAATCACAATTCAAATTCCTCTGTGCCCAATTCGATCTATGTTCTTCACCTCATCATCATCACCTGATACAACTGCTTATGCTACCGCAACACAGTTGCTCTGGATTTACATCACAAGCATCAATTGCACTATGAACGAGCGGTATGTTATGACATCGGGTTGACTTATAAATGAATTAGTAAAATCCTACTCTATCAGTAAACTCATGTATAGTGTTTCAATTCAACTACTGGCATGCTGATTTAGTGAGTTGAAACTTATATAATAATTTTTATAAAATGCTTTTCATTCAAATTTTACTCTTATTTAGAGTTCTGTGGAAATCTGCATCTCATAAAATGTTTATCAGTTAAACTACTAAAATGAGATTCCTGAAACCACAATTCCTGAACTGGTAAATTCCTGAAACTAGGAGTATATTAAAGAATCTTTTAGGGATATCCTTAAGTTTCCATCTGATAATTCAAAGGTTCTAATTTATATATTTTCATTTTTTCTTTTGAAATCTGTGCATGTAACTAATGCAGTTCAACAGAGACTTCAAGGATGGCATGGCACAAACCTATCTCTTCCGGGTAGGGCCACCCTAGTTAACTCGGTATTACACGCATTGCCGGTATACTATATGCAGGTTTTCCTTCTACCCAAAGGAGTGTTGGACCGTATTACTAAAATAGCACGACGGTTCCTCTGGAGAGGGCGCGATTCCTTCTCGGGAGGTCATTGCCTGCTCAATTGGCAGTCTATGTGCCTCCCAAAGCGATACGGAGGTGCAGGCATCAGAGATTTGCGAGCGCAAAATGTGACTATATTAATTGAGATGGATATGGTTATTCTATAACTCACCGCATCACCAATGGCCAACCAAAATGCGAACCCACTACAACATAATAGATCTGAACCAGCTTGTGGCCTGCACAACTGCTCTCCCGCACTACTTGAAAGATTTACTCTCCCTGATTCCATGTTTCAATGCCTGCACGGATGTGCCTCGGACTGATGACCTCATACGCTGGAGGCTCACAAATTCTGGATTATACTCATCAGCCAGTGCTTATGAGTACTTCATCACTGACCCGGGCATGAGAGTTGTGCATCCACAGATTCCTTGGAAATTGAAAATACCAACTAAAATCAAATTCTTTATATGGTTCATGATTAAGAATAGACGCCTCACGAATGAGAACTTATAAAAGAGGGGTTGGCCTTGCGGGAATTCATGCAAATTATGCAACCAGCAGGTCTTACAAGATCGAGGACACAACACACATGTTCTTAACCTCCCCCTTTTCCAGAGCACTGTGGGCGGATGTTCTGCCAAACAACATCTCACCCCCGTCCACCACCGATGACTAATTAGCTATATGGCTACATGAGGTCGGACGCTTACCTAACCGCCAACTGTTGCTGATTGTCTCCACTGCATGCATGGAACATTTGGAAGGAACGCAACAGAAGGATCTTCCAGGGGACTGCGCGCACAACTCACGCTTCAAGAGGACCAACGGCTTCCATATCAGATGGACTGCCCACTGCATACCCTTAGACTAGCATAACAATCAGGATTAGTTATGCTTCTTACTTTATCTCATTTTTGCTTTTTTTCTTAATCTCAATAAACAATGTACAGATTTTCCTTTATTAATGAAAAATCCAGCTGGTTGTTGCCAGTCGCCTCAAAAAAAAAGAAATCTGTGCATGTAGAAGAAGGTTGCATATTACGACATTGCCACTGTTTATCGACGGCAATTCAATGTCTCCTATGCTTTCGCTGTGTACTGTGGCGGTTTGTGTCATATGAACTAAAAGCATCCATTAACATTTAACACTAACATGTCTTTATTTTCGAAATCTTTGCAGCAACTGCAAAGTTACGTGGGCGGGTATTGAACTCTCGACCTTTGGGTAAATAACAGCTATAGGACTTTTCTCCTAGCCAACTGAACTAACATGTCATATAGTCATTTACCTACTCTCAGTCTAAACTATTTGATCTTTGGTTTTCTATGAAATTATCCTTGTTTTGCTATCCATCTTTTATAGGAAAATGGGGAACTTACTGACGAATCAGAAGACGAGCTTTGAATGAAAAATATTAGATGATTCTTTTGACTGGCGAATTCCGTTAGTTTACATATATGCTTGCATTAGAGGCGGTAGATTGTCGGGTCGGTTCGGGTTCGAGTCAGGTCAGTTTGACCAAATGGAAATGTCGGGTCGGGTCAGGTCGGGTATCGGGTTGACGACTGCCGACAGCCGGCATTTTTTTGGGTTGGGTCAGGTATTGGGTTGACGTCTGCCGCCATTTTCTTGGGTTGGGTTGGGTCGGGTCAGGTTCGGATCAGTTTGACTTTCTCAAAAAAACTCAAGTCGGGTCGGGTCGGATCAGATTTTGCCACCTCTAGCTTGTATATTGTAATTTAAAGCTTTAGTTCATATCAGATTAGAAATTTTGCCTAATTTCAAGTCTGATCATGTGGTTTAGCTAAGCTCAATTAATTATGTCTAAATACATTTTTTGAATTAAATTTCATGTTTTCTGGGTAATTATGTAACTTTTACCTCATCCTTTCATATTGTCTGTATGGCAATATTCTGAAATAAAGCATTGGAGAATGATTGTGTAATAGCCGAATTCCACTTAAAATATCCATGACAAAAAGGATGATGAACCAAAAATAAAAGATATAGGTTTTCCTTTGTGCTAATAAAACTTTACAAAAACAAGGATAGGCTTTTGTAGTAAAATCTTATATTTTTTTTACCTAAATATACGAACTATTCTGATTTAAAAAAAATCTAATTAATTGGGCGCACAAAATATGAAACAACAATTATCCTTCCATTTTTTTAGATCCAACCTGCCTAACATGGTTAATCCTTCATTCCTTCTACTGAAAAATAGATAACTATATTAAGCCTTGCTGCCCTCTATTTATCATGTACCTTTTTATTCCTTTTGCCTATCAAAAACCCTACTTTGGCACCATATATCATACAACATAAACCTTTCAGAAGGCAGAGAGCAAGGTGGATTGAAGCCAACTTCAAAATGGGTTTGTCGCTCGTCGCCAGTGCCTGCGTCGATGTTGGTCTGGTAGTATGCGTGATCGTTGCTGTCTTTGCGGTGCTCTATGTTATCCGTTGGTTTTCGGGTTGCATCAAGAGGTACAGAGAAAATCGCGAGGCTGAGCAACAAGTGCTTCCACAACAAAACAGTAGGGCAGCCAACACAACAGTTATAAGCCATCGATCACGAGCTATCGCCCTTGAGCTGCCCAGCCAGCTACACCAGATAAAGGATTCAGCTTTAGCCGGCTCTGCCTCGCCTTATGTCTATAAAGAAAGCGAACATGTCGGTGCAGAAAGTTGTATTGTGTGCCTCTATCCTTTGCAGGGAGGAGCAATGGTGATACGGCTGCCGGCTTGTGGCCATTTGCTTCATGATGCTTGTGTCTCCCAATGGTTCGTTGCAAACTCGGTTTGCCCCGGATGCGGCATGCCAGTTAAAGCGGGATCGAAAATAAAATTGGGAACTGTTTGATTAGGTACTGTTTTTTAGATTTAAGTGGATATTTTTTACAATCTCTCATTTATTTTTAGGAGATATTTGTGTCTATAGAGGATTAAACTCGTGACCTCCTGAAAGTCATCCTAGTTAGCTATTACTTAAGCTGCTAGGCCATTTGCATTAGGTACTGTTTTTGCATGTAGTTTTTCATGAGGATTTTTAGGTTTCATGCATGTCATTGACAAAGCATGCAGAATTAGGAATTAGACTTGACAAGCCGATTTTTTGTTAAATTGTTCCTAGTTTATAGAGTGTAAAATACACAATAAACTTAAAAAAAAAAAAAAAAGATGAGAGTTTTGATAAAGAGATATCTCAAGAGGAGCAGAACTTGAATTGCAAAAATTGTTGATATAGTTCTAGTAGCAGATTGATGGCTGTAGCTCTTGTTTATTATTATTATTATTATTATTTTAAGAAAATAGCTCTTATTTATTATTATTATTTTTCTAAAGAAATAACTCTTATTATTAAAACTGATTGTTCATTTTTCTTTTCCTAGCGAGTATTTATTTATATATGATGATGATGGAAGTAATTATATGTTTGATATAAACCCTTGTGCATGCCCCTTATGCATATGATCCAACCGGTATGGTAAGAGAAGTCATATATAGGAATAAATTTTGTAATTTGTAATAAATAGGGTCGAGATTGCTGATTATATACTAAAACCAAGTAATTAAAGAATCTAAAACAAGAAAAAAGAATGAAAAAGAAATCAATATAAATTATCAGATTAAAATTGATTCGTTCCTAATTTTGGGGCTCCTAAACTCCCATTGGATATAAATGGAACAATAAAAGGTTTCTATTGTCAAGTTGATTTCATAGCTCTTGTTTCATTAGGTTTGCCTTTAGGCTGAAACAAGCCCAAATAAGCCCGGAATGTTACATAGGAATCAAAGATATCAACTTCGACTTTCCTCCCGGTACTGAAAAGATAAGCAACCAATTTTGTACAAACACAATTGAACAGAGGAAGACAATGAAGACGAGAAGATGAATTGCTCATAGAGAAACACCCTGCATCCATTGAAATGCCATCCATACGCCCATACATACGCCCATAGATGTACAAAAAATGTAATGGATACATCCAATTTTGTAACATATATGTCAAATTTGTAACCTATGGGCTATGGATGCTAGTCGCTAGGTATTACTCTTGCTCATAATTCCCTTGCGGCCTTGCCATTCCCTATCTGGTGTAGTAGACCTTGTTTAATACAAACTACAACATGCCCTCACTGAATTATCAATTATTAGCCTTTTAACCCTGCTGAGAAATAAGTGAGAGAGATCGGCATATCGCAACAAAAAAGATAAGTAAAATATGAACTTTCTACACAATGGTAATGTACAACAAAATTTACATTGTTGTCAGGTGAAACTACCACAATGAGAGAGCGGTATCAATTTCCTAATCAAATAGCATTCATTGGCCAATTCCTCAACCGGCTGACGAACCCGTCTCAGTGGCAGCATCTTGTTTTGAAGCTAACAATTTATCGAGCTGTTTTTTGAGGTAAGCCTGTCTCAGTTTCTCTCTCCGAGCTGCCTCCTGCTCTTGCCGCCGCATTTTCAGGGTTGATGTTTTCTCTCTTGCCTGGTTAACCTCCTCATGGACCTCCCTGAAAAAGTGCAACAAATAAACCTTTTAATACCAGAGTACAGCATGATGAGGGTCTTCATTTAGGAGGTATGATGCTCAGTAAGCGTGCAACTGGGTACATGATGTGCTGTACAAAAGCATATATAATTCTGTTTCTTACTTTCTTACTTCAATTAATATGACAAACTTCAATGTCTTGGTTTCTCTACTGTAAGAATATGTTCACTTGCACTGTGTATGTGATAACACAAAGAGAGAACAGTACAGATGTACGGTTATGGCTCCCAATTACATGTCGAGTAATCCTTATATGCAGTTCCAGATAATACTAAAGCCAAATGGCACAGGGAAAACTGACTACACTAGCACCAGCTTAAAGCTTTGCTTACAAATTTCCAGCTGATGGAGATTAGAAACAGTTCATCAAAGTGAAACTTAATAAAGAATTTTAATCCCAATTTGGTTCTCTAAACCCAAGTAATACTAAACCTCGCAATATTTACTGAACAACCAATACAAACAAAAAAAATGCAGAATATAAACACACAAAAATGAGGTGTCCTGGACTCTAGTAATAAAGAAAAACAGGAAAAGGCAATTAGAAACCTGACAAAGCGCTTGTGCTGATCACTGTCCATGGTGATGCCGGTGCGTCCAAGTCCAAACGGTTTGGAGCTGGAGAAAGGATCATTACCATCATCCGCACCCCCATCCCCATCTGCATCTCCATTCCTCAAAGGGATATCCGCAGCATGAGCACCGTCATTATGTTGTGAATCAGACGGCTGAGATCGATCGCCCTCCATGGTCTTCTGGAAGAAGTCAACGCAATATTTCTCGCTTTCTTCTTCGTCGGGAAGTTCCCCTCTGGCGAGCTTCTCATACAATGCGGCCTTCTTCTCAAGAGCAGCGTAGCTGACTGACCCATCTCTTACGGCTTTCATCTCCAATTTATCTCTGGTCGGTCGAACAAGTTAAAAATTAGAACACAACCCATCAATGTTTTCATTTTATTGTTGAGAAACATCTTGCATCCATTGAAAAACTGTCCATACGTCCATAGACATGCAAAGAATGTAACAGTTACATCAAGAAATGTAACAGATACATCCCAAAATGTAACCTATGGACGCTATGGACAGCTTTTCTATGGATGCTAGGTATTACTCTTTATTGTTCATTCCTTTCGGGTATGAAGTCTAAGATAATGTGGTACCAGAATGACAGAATAAATAGCGACAGGTGTAGATTCCATAACATTGGTATAGTACCAGAATGACACAATAGCAGTGGTACTGGTAGGTGATATCATTAGTGTACTACCAGAATGAATGAGAAACATCTTGTGTCCACTGAAAACCCGTCAATATGTCCATACATATACATACAAAGAATATAACAGATACATTCTATTTTGTAACAACAGATACATTCTATTTTGTAACAGTAACAGATACATCCAATTTTGTAACCAGTGGACAGGTATTCTATGGAAGCTAGGTATTACTCTACCAGAATAGCAGTGAATAGTGTAGATTTGAGGAATTCGTATAGTACCAGAATGACAGAATAGCAGTGGTACTGGTAGGTGAAATCATTAGTGTACTACCAATGAATTAATGAGAAACATCTTGCGTCCACTGAAAACCCGTCAATATGTCCATACACATACAAAGAATGTAACAGATACATTCTATTCTGTAACAGATATATTCTATTTTGTAACAGATACATCCGATTTTGTACTCTATGACGCTATGGACAGGTATTCTATGGAAGCTAGGTATTACTCTACGAATGTATAGCATAGGGATAAAAAGAGAAAGAGGAAGAGGAAGAGGGGGAATACTTGTGAGCGCGGGCTTGGACGCCGGAGTTCTTGAGGGAGAAGGGATCGGCGGGGCGGCGCTTCCTGGCGTGAGCAGCAGCGGAAGAGGTGGGATCGGAAGAGCGGTGGTGGTCCTGCTGGGAGCGGTAGAGCTGGGCCTTAAGGTCGAGGATGGAGGCGGCGCCCACGCCCTCGATGAGCTTGTGCTTCTTCGGCATGACCGCGGACTCCGTCAGCCATCCCAGCGACTCCGCGCGGCGCCCGCCCCCTCCTCCTCCTAGGGTTTTCTTGCCTTCCTTCTCCGGCGACGGTGCGGCCATCGCTGTCTTGTTTGATTGATTGTTTGATTCCTTGTTGTTTCTCCGATCCGACGGCGAGGGGCAAAAGTTCACTACAGCCCTCCAACAAATTATATTTTCTGTTATGCTAGTAGCTGAATGGCGGTCATAGACTCATATTCAACAAGTACTAGTTTAGTACCGAATGATATTGAAAAATCACAAAACTTTATATGCGTATATTTTTAGGAGTATAAATAAGATTAACGGTTATGATTTAAAATTTGAATACAAATTTTGAATTATAAATAAAAAAAAAATTTTGTGACATCCTGTGACATACAAAATTTGTGACATTGGAATCTTACTCTTCAATTACTCGTACCGGACGGACGGATGGACAGACCCAATGTCACATGTCAAATTGTCCACCATTTTTTTCATTTTAAATTTAATCTAATCTAACTATAATTGGACGGATATAAGAAGGGGCTAAAATTGAAAAGACGAGTTATGTTACGGTACGTTGCGGTACAAAACATGTTTTTGTACCGCTATCGAATCTCTATTTTGAAAAGTCAAATGACCAAACCGATTTGCCCAACACAATCTACATATTGAGATTATATATAAGTACCAAATTTAATAATTTTTGAAACTTTTTAACTATTTTTCAGATTTTTCAAAGAGGAGTACCTTTTGATATCCAAATGGCATTATTTTATGAGGAGGGATCCAATAACTATGATTATCGGTGACCATGGCGACCATTTTATTATTTATACATAAATTGGTAGATCCAAACCATTAGATGTATTCTAAATCATCTCAATATCATATACACAAAAAATTATAAAATTTTAACATCGTTTCAAAAGTCATCAAGAGAGGAGAAAAAATCATAAAATTTGAACCATTGATTTTTGTTAATGCTTGATGCATATGTAAATAAAATCAAAATGATATAATTTTTTGTATATACATAAAATATGATATATACGAGCTAGACTATTATACTAACGGACCGAAATGCTAACGCTTCAAATTTTATGTTATCGTATCCAAAATCACGATTTATGGTGTTCAATAAATTCTTTATATCAAAATATTGGGGAATACAAAAATTTTTCATTCTTAGAGTTTTCTAAGTATTATTTTGCATTTTTGAAAATAGCATGTACGAACATCAATATTTTATTAATATTTATGAGTTATTTTCTAAAATTCAAAACAAATAGTTATAAAACTCCAAAAATAAAAAAAATTTTGTATTCCTTAATATTTTCATATAAAGAATTTATTGAGCACCATAAATTGTAATTTCGGATATGATAACATAAAATTTGATGTGTTAGCATTTCGGTCCGAAATGCTAACGTTAGTATAATAGTCTAACTCGATATATACAATCTATTCAATCAATTACTTTTGTTATGGAAGATTTTTAATATGTATTTATTTAAGATTTAATTTCACAGTCACCGATCGATCATAAAAAACATGATTATTTGATCCCTCCTCTTATTTTATTATTATTTTTTGGTTCCATTTTTCAAAAATCCAAAAAAATAGTTAAAAAATTGGTATTCCACCATATTTCAGTATGTAGAATGTGTTGGTTCAATTAAATTTAGCGTTTAAAATTCGGTTTGTAAGATTTGAAAACGGTAGTATAAAAACTCCATTTGCACTGCGGTGCACCATAACATAACTCTTGAAACGACTTTTTGAGAGTTATATATGAAACATTGTTTATGTTATTAATTAATATTATACCTTCACTATTAAAAATCTTAAAAAATTAAAAAAATTTTAAATCAAAATTGTTTCTATACCACAAGATTTTGATATAAAAAATTCATGAAATTATATAAATCATAATTTAAATATGATTTCATATTTTTTTAGATTAACCTCACATAAAAATTTTGTTTTATGAGATACTTATGAGACTCTATCCCATCCGTTGGGACCACAATTCTATACTTCTATTAGGAATCCTCTAGAAAGAACACGACAACTCCTGAAGCGGGGCTAGATCCTCTCCAACAAACCAAATAAACAAAATCATCTTAAAAAGAAAAAAAAAGAACAAAAATTCTTTTCTAGTTTGTTTTGAACCTATGACTTCAACGATAGCAAGAGTTCTAACTAGTTATTCCATACTTTTTTGAAAACGATGGTATTTTTATATATTGTGAAAGAAACAGAGTCGCTGTGTCTTTGTATCGAGTATGACTGTCTTCTTTAAAGTTTTATCTCGATAAGTAACTCAGATATTATGACAAGAATCACACTAGCGGTGTTCAGTTCTTGAAAAGCCAACCGCTCGTTGGGAATCTGACGATCGACACTTGACAGCAATATCCGACGGATGTTGGAGAGGAACCCAATTCCCGAACAGAGAACTAGTGGTGTTCGTTCTTCGCGCGCTTTTCGTGGCGCAGAACTCAGCAGCAACAAGAGATCATTGTTCCTTCTTTTCCTTCTCCAATTTCTCCATCATAATAATAATATCAATCAACTGTGTTTAAATTTCAAAACCTTAAAAAAAATGAACGGACTGTTTATTATTATTATATATATTGTGCACAAGAAATACAGTAAGAACAATTAATGATGATGGCACTGAACCTCTCTTCTTCTTACTCTCCGTTGAAGCTCCGGCACGGATTCCTCTTCAAGCGCTCCTGCTCCGACAGGCGCCGGATATGCCGCTGCAAGGCTGCCACTCCCGAGGGCGTCACTGAAGATCCAAGCCTAGAGCTGCAAGGTCTATTTTCTACTCAAATGTCAAATCTTCCCCTTCATCACTGCCTGATGATTTCTGAATTATATACGTTCGATTACTTGATAATCAATGAATGAAAGCAAGAACAATTTGATAATCATTTTTAATTTGTTTGTTTTTGATTCTTACTCTTATCTTTTGTTATTACTTGGTTTCAGTTTCATCTGCTCAGACTCAGTTGGATCTGTTGGAGCAGCTCAGATCATCTCCCACCTCTCCTGATACTACTGGTACACTTTCTCTCTCTCTTTTTAATTCTTTTTCTGGATGCATATATTTGTTACAAACAAATTCTGCACCAATTTCTTTGTACAGAAATAGGTATAGAAGCTGAATTTGGCATTTTTACTGCACGGTATGTTGGTTTGGTACGAATCTTACCAGCAGATAAAAGTTGTACTGGTACCGAGGATGATTGCCAGTAGGATCAGATCCATATCAGCTCTAGTACAAATATCATTGGACTTGTAAAGTTTGAAAACTCTGCTTGTTAAAGGGAGAATCATAACAGCTTCGCTTCAGTTAATTTGGGATTGAACCAATTTCTTGCCTTTTGGTCGCCGTATACTGAACTTAGTTCTTTCAAGTTGAATCATAGATGTATCATTCAAAAATGTACAAGATTGAATTAAATAAAACTCATGATTTGTGTGTAAGAATACTGAAACCCTTCTGATTTTCTCACCTCTTTCAGGCTACAGCAGCGATGGCACCGAATTACAGAGGTCTACAATCAGAGAGCAGCTATCGGATATGTTCGGAGATACTAGAGGTGAGTTCACTCTCCCTTTAGGAAAGAGGCTTAAGAAAAACATACTCACCGTTGCCAAACGGAGAAACATCAAGCGGCAGGCGCTCCTGAACGAAGTTGGTAAGAGGAACGACTCGGTTTTCTTCGCAACAGTCGGCGCGTTCGTTATCGTCCCTCCGTTTGCGATACTGGCTATTGCGGTTCTGAGTGGCTATGTGGACCTCATGCCTTGATTTGGATATATAGATGAATTTCTTTTCTTCAAGGCATGATTGATAGTTCTTAGCTTTAGTTGATGCCACCAAAAAAAGATGATATATCGCTTGTTGCTTTTGTACAGGATATAACAGGAAATTTTGTAGCTTTTTATATCTTTCTAATAGCTCTGATTATCAATTTCATACATCAATTTAGGTCAGATTTAGTCTGAATTTTATACCAGATTGTCAATCAATACCAACCAAAATTGGGGCCTACAATTAGGGCTGGAATCTTTGTTGTTCACTAGTAAAAATATTGTAAAGAGGAAAGCAAAAGTCAAAAGATAAAGAAAAGGGAGAAAAAAGAATGATATGGAAATAATAGCCAATGCCATCTTTTTTAGAAGTGATATTTTTCACAAGCACTGATTTTGCACTCAAAAGCACTCCAAAAACACAATGTACAGCAAAAACCAAGTATTTACTAAATGAAATAAATCGAAAAAAAAGTATTAAAAACTAAAACTTAATAACCGAGCTCGTCTCTTAAACGAGGAGCAATAACATGATCTTTATTAATACTTGTATTTGGAGAGATCACATGGTCGGTGGGTCTAATCTGCTCGTCGCAGTGCGGAGCTCCTTGTCCCAACATGTACCTCCATCTGTCTTGTAAAAGATAGGCGAAGCCGATCACAGAAACTTGTAAGGTGAAGAGAGCTACCCATAACCTCACACTCTTGGAGGTTCTCATATGGTAAGTGTGAAGGCCAATGTAGATGTTTGCTATTCCAACTATGCAAATGCCAATTCCAATCAACCAGTGAATCAGGTACCAGATACGCCTTGCCTTAACACCCCTAAATAAAGGACCAAACAAGGGTGCATAAATCAAATTATTGGAAATGCAAAATTAAGGGTAAATAATGCTACAGTAAGGAGTAGAACTATTGTGAAAACGTTTGCATTTCGCTCCGAAATGCTTACAGTCCAAAACAAATACTTAAAAAACTCTAAAAATGGAAAATTTTTGTATCCCCAAGTATTTTCATATGATGAATTTAATAGGAACCATAAATCGAAATTTTGGACATGACAAATTATAATTTGGATGGTTAGCATTTCAGAGCGAAATGCAAACGTTTTCATATTAGTCTAGCAGTCTAGCTCTACAGTAAGTACTGCAGAATTTCCCAGATAACAAATAGATTGATCAGAGATCAATCTTTAGAAATATACAGAAACCAAAATAGCTTTTGTACCTATTTGGCCTCAAGAAACCGAGCAGAGGTTGAAACCAAATGAAGCCATAGAGTGCCAATCCGATTCTTTGATGGGTATTGTTAAAGGAGTTCTCAAAATGCTTGAGTGACAAAACTGCCCCTGCCGTGGCGAGCGCAACTGCTGCAATCTGTCAGGACATCACAAAATCAATAATCTTCATTTAATTACAAAGATTTCAAGCAAACTACAACAATATGCCATTAATTATCTCTGCAAGCTGGTCAAGTATGAAGCCATCATCATCATCTGATACCAGACCTTAGATACTCGTTAGTCGTTACTGGTAAAAGTACTAAACAGGCACCTCTGAAATTGAATTTACCAGTAAAGCAAGAAAAGAGAGCTTAGTTGTTACCTGTATAACCACGTGCAAGTAAAACATGATCCTGAAGTATTTGCCACACATGCAACTGCTTGCAAACCGTATTACCAGTATACCGATAGGCATCAAGAATCCAACTGAACCCCAAAGGAGCAGTGCGTGGAGCTTGATTTGCCATGAAAGTTTTGGATTCAGCTGCAAGAAAAATCAGATAATTAGTACCGATTTGATCTGTAACACCAAAACTACTTGTCAGGACCTTGCAAAATTAAAAAAAAAATGTCTTATGTATCTACTTCAGAACACAAAAATTTATATATACCCCAATCAACAAGGCAATCGTCTCAGCCTGAAAATAATGCATACCAAAATAATATCCTTTTATTGTGTTTTTGAAAGAAAACTCAAATGGTGAAGCTTTAATCATAATTGTAAAACTTTCTCAATCTAATTTTCCACAGATGAAACAAAGGAGTTAAAATAGCATATGACCAACAAAAGGTTTTGATTTGTAAAGGAGAAGAAACTTTGATATTATCAATTTTTTTTCCTTTGTAATATAAAGTTGTTAATCATTTTTTTTTAAAAAAAAAGCTTCTCAATTGAATCATCAAAAGAGTCTAAAATGTATCGTTTCTAGATTGAACTAGTGGCATTGTGGCAATGATTGAGAACATAGTGCAGAGATAAAGAGTAAAGGAAAGTGTAACCTTTTTCAAAGTTTTACAAAATTATACAATACCAAAACTTTTGAAAGACATTGTACTGGTATCTGTTTATCATGAACACACCTACATTTCCAGGGATTCAAAAGAATAAAATGCAACTTTACCTTCAATGGGGTTTGGCTGTCTTTATGGCTTTCATTCAAATTGTCTGTGAAGCTTCGCGCCGATTCCGCAGACGGTACGATAATAGTAAGAAGCACAAAAGTAAGAACTATAACAACTATCCTATCTCCTTTCAATGCCAGCATCTCTGTTTTCTTATCCTCTGAAAATAAGAGGTGAAGGGAATTGCAACATACAACTGTTTGTAACTCAGAAGAAATTATTCCACCTCCTCACTCTTTCTAGCTCTAGATTATAAAACAATAATATACTCATGGAAGAAATGCCTGCCTTGGAGAGGATGCTTTGAAGAGTATTGTATAGAAATTACAACTTTACAAATACAATTTATAAAGAAGTTCTTTAACCAAAAAAACAATGAAGAATTAGGATGCTTTGAAGAGTATTGTATAGAAACAGCTAAATGACTTGTAGAGCAATGAAGGAATGTTAGAAGCAAGAAGGAGGTGGTGTTGAGATAAGAGTAAGGTAAGGATATTAGGATATTGTATTGTGAACCATTAAAAGTATGCAATGCAGGGGATGAATGTAGGAGGGGAGGGGAGGAACTTTTGTGCATGATGGATTGATGGTGTACCTAAAATATAAAAGAGAGAGAGATAGGAGAGAAAGTTCTTTTCTTTTTTTTAATTTTTTGGTGGTAATGAAAGGGGAATAAGTTGAAAGGAAAAGGCTAGTACTTGAGTACTCAAAGTTCATGGCTTTAGGCCTTGCTTTATCAAGTGTGTGTGCGTGTGTGTGTGTTTCACACTTCTACAAGACTACAATCATAATAACTGCACTTTCAACGTTAAAATGGCAGTTTTGCCTGGTTGTTGGCTAATGAAAATCTTAAGAAAACTAGAGCCGTAACTCGGGCTTCGCCCCGAAAAATAATATTAAATAAATAACTAAGAATTTTATAAAATTTTAAATATTTATATTAACAAAACTTAAAAAATTAGTAAATTTTTTTATGTAAGTAAATAATAATAATAATAATAACAACAACAATAATAACAATAACAACAACAATAATAATAATAACAATAACAATAATAATAATAATAATAATAATAATAATAATAATAATAATAATAATAATAATAATAATAAAATAATTTATAAATAAGAACATATATAAATGTTGGACCATTTTAAGGATTAAAATTGTTTTGGACATGTCACATTCATCTTATTTAATGAGGAGATAAAAAAAAAATACAAGCTATTAGATCAAAGTAGAAAAGGAGTTTCAAACAAAATCAATGGTTAATAATGGTGATGATGTGGTATAGTTGAGGTGCTTGGAAATCTACCCCTCTTTATGGAGTATAGATTGCATGTTGTTTAGGAAATTGAAGAGATGAATCTATGATATCATTGATATGATTTTATTTTTATTTTGGGTTTATGGCATAAGATGAATATTAAGGTTCTTAAATTATTTTTAATGCAAATGTGATTTGATTTATATAATTAGACGTAAAGTATGTGATGGTATTGTAATTTTAACAAGGGTGCACTTAGCTTGAAGTATTTGAAATTGTTTATTACATTTAACTTAGGCTTAATTTTTTGTATACCCTTCAACTCTTCTTCAATTTCTTATTTGTCCTTCAAGACTTCAATACATCTTATTTATCCTTCAACTCTTTTGAGTCTTTCTTATGTATCTTTGGAGTTATTGTTATCACTTTACATTATTCAAATTGAAACTTTAATTGCAATTAAAAAAGTAAAAAGACAACAATGCCTCATTTTCATTTCATGGCCACTTGGCTTGCTTCGTCTCTAATTCGAACACGAGCGTAATTCATTTCAGATGGCAAATTTTCATACTTCATTATATATTTTCTTGGTAGCGGCAACTTGTGTATATTCAGGTTCAAATCATGGTCCAAGTTCCAACTCAGATTATTTGCAGTAATTTTGTGATCATGCTAAATAGGAGAAATGCAAGAAAAAAATCATAATATTTAGACTACATGAAACAATGAACCAAATGGGGACAACTCTAAAAATACAAATATTTCATCTGATTTTATGTACGACAATCCCTCATAAAAACAAACATTAGTCGCTACATGAAGATTCGCATAAATTTTCTGATCATGCAAGAGCTTCGTATATTATGAAAAGGTGTCCGAGTCGATCATTAAAGCAAAGATAGAAGAATGGGGAGAAGGGTATAATTGGAAATAACAAACACAAAAGCTAAATATTGTTTCTAATTGATTTGATGGGTAAATAAGAAAGAGTTAGAAAACTTTAAGGATAAATAAGATATATCGAAGTCTTGAAGGGTAAATAAAAAATTGAAGAAGAGTTGAAGGGTATACAAAAAATTAAGTCTTTAACTTAAATGTGATACTTTTTTCTCACAAAAAAGAAGCAGAAAAATAGTGATATTGAGATACTTAATATATGTTTTAAGTGGATCGTAGTGTCCATTTGAGACATAAAATAAATGATTTCTCCTACATCTTAAAGTAATACTTTTCCTATTAATTGATACTTCTCTGTTATTTCTTTTCGTATTTATTTAAAGTAATCTTCCCTCCTAGACAAGATAGACACGTGTGATCGATGGTAATGATTGTAGAGAAATCCTTAGAACGGGTTGAACCGTTGGAGAGATTTATTATGAGAAACATCTGGCGTCCATTGAAAAACTGTCTATACATTCATGGATATAGATATATACAGAATGCAACCAGTAGTGGAGTTTGGCTGTTATTTAAGAGGGGGCCAAATTAATTAATATTAGAGAACTTAATGCATATTTTATGCATAATATAAGGGATGTTGGGTATATTTTTGAATGGTAAGGGGGGCTAAACCGCCAAAGCCCACTTTGTTACAACTAAACTCCGCCGCTAAATGTAACTTATGGACGATTTTTTTATAAACACATATTACTTGTTTATTAGAATAAATCTAGCGTGCTCCTAACTCAAAAATCATACTAAACTATCATGAAATTTTGATTTATCATTCTCATTAAATTCTTTATATCAAAATCTCTTAAGATAAAAAAATTTTCCATTTTTTAAGTTTCTTAAGTATATGTTTTGGAATTTTTTAAAATGATCTCAAAATAATAATAAAATAATGTATAAAACTATGTCATCTTTAAAAAATACAAAACAAATACTTAAAAATCTCAAAAAATGGAAAATTTTTATATCTTATGATATTTTGATATAAAGAATTTAATGAGACCTATAAATCAAAATTTCGAGATGGTTTAATATGATCTTTGAGTTCAGAGCACGGGAGGCCTCCGTGCTCCTGGGAGCACCATAGTTTTACTCCGTTTATTATACCTCACTAACCTATCCAGTTACCACCCAGGCACCCAGGCCCCAACAGTGGTTAACATTTCTTTTGGGTCTGATTCTTGCAAAAATAAAGAAAAAACAACCTTCAAAGAGTAAAAGAAAAATGTGAGGGCCGGCCCCACAATGCAGTGACCCACAACACCGACACAACTTCTCTGCGGCATCACGGAATCCGGACCTGCACTCATTGCCATTGTGCTGAGTTGTCCAATGCCACTGCGGCAGTGTAAAGAACCAGTCTTTGGTTCAGTAACTAAGGGTAACGCTCTGCGTATGGGAGGTTGCGGGTTTGAAACCCAGATGAGAGTCTGTTATAGACATTTAAATTTGAGTGGCTTAACTCTCATCTTTATCTTTTTTTTTTTTAAAAAAAAAGAGGCAATGGGCAGTGTAAGTTGTGTTTTCCTTGTGGAAATTGGAGGGACTGGATGCACCGAGGAGTTCTTCAAAAATCAAAAGTAGTCAGAAAAGAATATTACGTTTGATTTGAGGCATTATTGCTATAACTACAATATGTTCACATAACAAATGAAGACCCCAATGATCATAATATTAGAAATGAGTAAATTAAAGAACCGGCTTTTGGTCTAGTGACTAAGGGCAACGCTCTTCATGTGGGAGGTTGCGGGTTCGAAATCTGGATGAGAGTCTTTCATAGATATTTAAATTTGAGTAGCTTGACTCTCATCTTTATCCAAAAAAAAAAAAGAGTAAATTAACTCATGCTGACTCCCATGTATTTACATTTTGTTTGCACTATTGACACCCATACATAAAAAAATATACAAAATAAGCTATAATTATTATATATTATTATATATTATATAATTACTTAAGATAGTGACTTCATACTGAAAGTTTCTGCCTAGCTCCACCCCTACTTAAGCTTGGTCCTGGAAGATATGGTCCTTGCTTATTTCTCTTACTTATTTATTTAATTTCTGTTTTAAAAAGTTCCTTTCTTTTCCTCTTCTAGAACAACAATATATATACAAAAAAAAAATGATTATTAAAAATCCAAGACTAAGATAAAGTTAGTTAACGGACAAACACATGAAATCCATGAAAGATTTTTGCCCATGCCATGCATGCGCATATGAGCCAAGGTTGCAGTACTGTTTGTTTCCTCTCTTTTGTGCCTTCAATTATTCCCTTAACTTGTCAGAAACCACCACCACCCAAAAGAAAAAGAAAAGAAAAAGAAAAACCAACCAGTTGTATGTACCTCTGAAGAAATTAATTCAATTTTTCAAATGAAATATAGTAGCAGAAGCATTATTCACAAGTGATGTCATCATGAGTTCATGACATATCAACATTCAAATGCTCTGCAGGAATGCTTTACTGACAAGTGTCTCCCTGATAATTATATTGGTTATGAGTATTGATTTACAATTTTACATTTTTACAACATATATATGAAGTACATAATTAATTGCTATGACTAACAAGGCTTACTGGTAAACAAAAGAGGATTTGGTTATTATTATTTTTTTTTGAAAGGCTGGTAGCAGCTACCAACATATATATAAGGCTTAATTTTTGTTATACCCATCAAAACTTGCTAAATAGCCAATATCCCCATCAAACACCCATAATAGCCAATATACCTAAAAAAAGTCAATTTTTTTACTTCTTTCCCCTTTTATTTATATAGCATATCATTTAACTAATATTAAATTTGAATGGACTATTATACCCTTTATATTAAATGGTGAGCTTCCTTAGTATTCTTGACTCGATGACCGATAATATAAATAAAGAAACAACAATGATTTTTAACATTTACGCCTTGAGTTAATTTCTTACGTTGGTTTTTTTTTTTTTTTGTCAAAATTTTCTTCTATTAGAATCCTTTCATATTCTCATTGTCTCTGTACCATGCTTTATACAAATATCAGTACACAACATAGTATCTATACTATGACTAAGAGTTTGTAGCGTTTAATGCTAAAATGGGTTTTTTTCTCTTGGTTTTCCTCTTTCTATATTTTTCAACATCGAGAAAATCATTGTGCTTAATAACCATGACATGGAGACAAGAAAAGAGAAGCACACTTTATCTTCTAACACACTTAATTAGACATGTTCACTTTAAATGAAGGGTAAAAAAGTAATTTCATTATTTTATAATATATTAATAGTTGGTTTTATAAAGAAAAGGGGATAGAAGCAAGAAAAATGACTTTTGATGGATATATTGGCTATTATGGGTGTTTGTTGGGTATATTGGCTATTTAGCAAGTTTTGATGGGTATAGCAAAAATTAAGCCTATATATAAGAGGATTTAGTTATTACTGTTGAAATTAAGCATGCATCTTGTAGGCCAACAATTAATAGTTCAAAATATCACATGCTTTATTACTTCAAATGGACAGTGCGGTTGACTTGCTAAAGGTGTCATTAATCATTAATTATTAGCCTTTTTAATTGTGACTTGTGTTCTGATGTTACTTGTATAATTAAGTACACTGTACACCCACATTATTGTAGAAAATTGACTACGTACGTAGGCATGCATGTGAATGTGATACATGTAATTTATTTAAGTTATTATTATGAACGCAATTAACTAAAAAATCTAAAAAGTGTCACTAGTAGTGGCCTGCAGATCATGATCAATATGCTGTTAGAAGATAAATTAGATAGTGACCTATGACCATGAAAGATAAAACTTTTTAGCTATATATTTGTAAATTCTTAATTATATTTTGTTTTGAGCTCTATATATATGTTGTGTGCCGACAGTGAAATGTTGTATATATATACACTTTATAAAAAAAATTTATATGAGCGCATTTTGGGGTCAATTTTTAATTTGTTCTGAAAGAATATATATAGTGCTAATTATTAAAATTGTTCCAAAATAAATATATAAATGATTAAATGTGCACAAATGATTAATATTTTATATTGACAAATTCATAAATTAATGAACACTATACTCAAAAGCACTCTGTAAATTTATTTCAATTAAAGTAAACTTTCTTCTCTAATCAAAATTTAACCTATATATACGTGAGATACCACCAAACAAAATCCCTGATGTTCGTCATATTTGATTGACATTAAGCTACCTAAAATTAATGTTGACACATAATTAACAGGTAATTAAACACCAACATATATACAAATTAAGCACTTTTGAAAAATAAAAACGTAAGATATAATAAAAGACTTGTACAGTTGTACTACATATAAATTAATGGAGTTGTTAATTATCTTTTTAAACCACCATTCTACCAGACATGAGCTGAAAAAGTTAACACAGCAATGATGGCAATGCAACTAAACGGACTGCCATATCTAATATATCTTCCCACCATAAGTTTAATTTATTTTTTGCATCTTTAATTTTATCTTTCATAACAAATTGCTGCGTTGTGAATGTGATTCGAAATATTCTCATGTGAAGACCCACAATTTGCCTTTCCAGCTCTGGTGAAATTGACATGCTATGGCTATAATAAAAAGGCCAATTTTTTAATATAAAAAGTAAAAAAAAATCTTATTTTTAATTTTCGAAAAAAAAATTATTTTCAAAAATAGTAAATCTGGGTTCCCAGAACCCGGCCTTACTGTTGGCAGGCCGGTTTCTGGGAAAACGGCCTACTTTTATGAGGCCGTTTTCCCAGAAACCGGCCTACTGTTCCTGGGAATCCGGCCTACCAATTTTTTTTTTTTTTTTGATATTTTTTTCAGATAGATCTCATTGTTAGTTTTCCGTAGCCACGAAGTTTGCTCCGATCGGAGTTTTCTATCAAAAGTTATGCCCGTTTGAATGTTGAGTGCCCGAAATATAGGATAAGATTCAGTATAAAATTCATAACGGAATTCATAAATGTTTCCAATGAACAATATTATAAATAAATATTAAGTATCACAAATAATATTAGAAAAAAGATATAAAGAAATAATTTAAATTTATTGCATGATAATTATGGCCGTTTGAATGTTGAGTACCCAAAATTTAAGATACAACTAAGTATAAAATTCAATACGAAATTTAGTACATGGCTGTTATTTACACAATAAATTTTTAATGAATCTTAGAACTTTTTGCTCATTTCAAATAAATGACCGTTTGCTCATTTAGTACATGACTGCTATCGTGAATGTTGAGTGCCCGAAATATAGGATAAGATTCAGTATAAAATTCATAACGGAATTCAGAAATGTTTCCAATGAATAATATTATAAATAAATATTAAGTATCACAAATAATATTAGAAAATTGATATAAAGAAATAATTTTATTTTATTTGAAATGAGCAAAAAGTTCTAAGATTTATTAAAAAATTATTGTATAAATAATAGTTATGTACTAAATTTTGTACTGAATTTTATACTGAGTCGTATCTTAAATTTTGGGTACTCAACATTCAAACGACCATAATTATCATGCAATAAATTTAAATTATTTCTTTATATCTATTTTCTAATATTATTTGTGATACTTAATATTTATTTATAATATTATTCATTGGAAACATTTCTGAATTATGTTCTGAATTTTATACTGAATCTTATCCTATATTTCGGGCACTCAACATTCAAACGGGCATAACTTTTGATAGGAAACTCCGATCGGAGCAAACTTCGCGGCTATGGAAAGCTAACAACAAGATATATCTGAACAAAATATCAAAAAAAAAAAATTGGTAGGCCGGATTCCTAGGAACAGGCCGGTTCCTGGGAAAACGGCCTCATAAAAGTAGGCTGTTTTCCTAGAAACTGGCCTATTAATAGTAAGGCCGGATTCTGGGAACCCGGATTTACTATTTTTGAAAATAAGTTTTTTTTTCGAAAATTAAAAATAAGATTTTTTATTTTTTATATTAAAAAATCAGCCCTATAAAAATCATTGTATAATCTATAGGAGGACCCCTTAATTAGATTAGTGAGCAATCGTCAAGAGAGAAAGAAAATTAAAAAGAAGAGGTATAATTTTTTTAAAAAATATAAATTAGAGCATTTCACCAAAAAAGCCAAAGTTTGGTAACGAAATGACATTATGTTTTTTTTTTTTTAATTATTGTTATTTGAGTGAAAGTCCTTATAGGCGACATTGTTTTGTCAATACTAAATGAATAACATTTAGAGTCTACCCCTATCAAGTAGGTCATTCATCCACTCCTCTTACAGTTCTGACACACCACGTGTACCTATGTACTTACCACAGTTGCATAAATGTTTACTGAAAATCGTAGTATATCTGTTCACTGGAAAATCATATCTATTAATCGGAAAGATATAAATATTTACTGGAAAATAATATTTGTTCATTGAAAATACGGTGGACCAGTGAATAAGTAAAAAAGGTAGACGCTACCTGCTACTCATACTAAATAAGAGGGTATATGAATTCTATAAGCATAAAGTACTTTGGATAGTATGTACACTCAGTTTGTTCCTAATAACCTGAATTAGTGGTGCAAACAGTATATTTATGTACATAGTACATCCAGACCGATTCATACATATAATTAAAAAAATCAAAACGAAGGGGCAAAGGAGTTGGAAGTTAAAACAGAGCCAGAGAGGTACCCTTGGCTGATAATTAGTATGATAATTATAGATAGGTTTAACGGTCACAACCCCAGTTTAAAACAGTATTATTGGATCTTATTAATTATAATTTATAATTGATTGGTACTGTCTGAATTCTGAAATGCTTTGACTTTGCATATTGCTAAATCTATGCTGCAACAATTAACAACCCCAAATGGCAAAGAAAAAGGTACTGCCAACAATATATAATAGCAAATTAAATTAAAATCTGCTTTGCTTGCTTGACGTGATGAAGCAAAAATACAAAGAGAAACACAGAGTTCAATTGAATTTGAAGCATAATCATTCTGTTCTGTGGGCTCTCTTTCTCAACCACTTTCCTTTTTTTTTCATTAATTAGTTAAACATAAATTAGTTATGTTTATGTATGCCTAATTGAGAGTACGTTAAGGATTTGGTTACTCAATCGGGAGTGGTTTTAGGGCTGCAGAGGAGTCGGCATTGCATCTGTTCACACAATGTCCCTATGCCACTCAGGTGAGGTAATTGGTAATTGATAACCTGCACCACAATATGCAGTTCAGTCAACCGTTCAGGGAGGGGAGGTACCAGCTGATGTTAAGGAAGCCAGCACATAAAAATAGTGCCAGATTGATTGTCACTCTGAACTTTGTCATTTGGCGCGAAAGATGTGTAAGGATATTTAGGGAATCAAACAAGAATGCGATTCAATTAAGTAGAGAGGTGTTGGATGAGTATAAACTTTGGTTTCCAACTTGAACAGGCATATACATTGAGACTGAGATTCCTAGTTTTCTTTCTTTTTTAATTTCCTTCTACATATGTAAATATTTTTACACCTCTCGTGTCGATTAATAAAAATTTTAGAGCATGACTCTCATTTTTTTTATCAAAAAAAAAAATCGGGAGTGGTTTTTCTTGCATGAAATAACTGTCCAAATATACTATTGAAGAGACATCCATTGACAATGTTTATATTGACAATAAATAATGAAACTTTAAAAAAACAATTTAATTTTTTTTAGAAAATATTAAAATAAAAAAGTCTATGAATGTATTCGTTAACTTAATAACATTTCAGATTTTAATCAATTCGAACGTTGTTTGATGACTTATCAAAATTTTATGCGGCTTTTAACGGTTGTAATTTAATGAGTCTTTGAAGAGCTAACAAACATCATTTAAATTGAATATAATTAAAAACATAAATAATCTATAATTTTTTTAAAGAATTTTTAGTTTTTTCTAAGATTTTTAAAGATCCTATTATCAAAACTGTCGAGATAAGCATCGTCAATATTTGGATTTCTCCTCCAAACTATCATGTGCTTCGATTTGGAGGCATTGAAATAATTGAAGGTCGTTGATTCTCATCTCTATTTTTTTTTTTTTTTGAAAAAAGAAAGTTGAACTATAGGAAAATCCGTCGTGATCTTTAAATTAAGATAAAAAAAACGTATCATCAATTTTGAAGAGAGTTGAAATTTATAGGAACATGCTATTAACCAGAATACAACTCCAAGGGATTGGAATCCGCTGCTTTTCTGAAAAAAATAAAAGCAGGCCCTACTTTTTTTGATCCAGCAGTTGGGAAACACCGAAGTACATTGAGATCGGTGCGGTAAATATCAAAATACTTTGGGATTGGTACGGCAACCAATCCCGACCATCCGATCAGAAAAGTAGAACCTGATTTTCTTTTCGGATTCCGATCCAACTCCAAGGGATGCAAAGAATGTAATCTGCAATTCGAAGAGGTAAATCACACACACACACACAATTAAGCAGTCACCGATTAAGCAATCCATGGAACATACTAAAAGGGATCTGAGTCACAATTGAATGTCACAGATTTTAGTGTGTTAAAAAGCAGAGAAATGATGCAAGTGAGTCTCATGTTATATATGCATTATGATTTATGCCATCCAAAAGTAATTAACATATATAACATAACATTTTGGGGTCTGCATGCAGTACAGCATTTGGGAAGAGATTGATTAAGCATAACTAGTATAATGCCCGCGCTATACAGCGGGTTCCTTTGATGCTGTAAAATAATAAGAATATGTGATTCCTATTCTTTAATAGAGTTGATGATTCAAATTTTGAGGGTCAACAATTAGCGCTTGCCGAAGGAAAACTATAATTATTATGTTACTAACTACTGACAGGTACTACAATTTAATTATTTATAACAGAAGTTTTTACAAAAGTACACATATTACTCACAAATTGCCAACTCCAATAAGATTTAAAATAACACAATTGCAAGCCTACATGATCATCATCCATCAATATTTATGCAACTTCATTAATTCAAAGATCATAAAAGTTGCAATGGTACCGACTCTCGAAACTCATTTCTGCTCATGTACCTACCCTAAGAAAAAAAATTGAATTTAAAATAAAATCAGACTGCTACATTTCTTTATAATCAAGGGGCAGCATGTTTTTCGCATCTTCCTAATGCGATTAGGGGGGAACCAGTATCATGAGAAAAAGCTGTAATTGACACACACAAGCATAGTGTTGCCTGTTTAATTTTGCATTGTATTCTCTAATTGGTCAATATATAATATGACTGTATTCTATGGATATAAAATAAAATCAGAGCTCTGAGAGATGAGAGTCACCTTGCAATTATTGTGAAAAGAAAAAAAAATTGAAATGAAATGCTTTATTCAAAGAACCAAAGTTGTAGTGCCATACCATTAATCAAGTCCAGTACGTTAGTAGATGCGAATAGTTCACCTTAGCTCCTAAATAATTTTTCAATTTCACAAAATTGCCTTTAAATTGAAAGAAAAACATTAGCCATAAAATTTAGAAGGTGATAGTTATCATTGCCTACATAGTTGTGCAGGGAGAGAGAAGAGTGGTACCTTAATCAATTACTGAATTTGATCATTTTCCTTCAGCTAGAGATGTCGAGAGACTCAGAGATATTTTTATGCAGGTGCACTTCGTCCCTTTAACTCGGTTTTTGCATTTTTTGCTTCTTTTAATTATGTAAGTAACAACATAAAAAACGAAGGTACTCATAGTCATAAATCCACAACAACAAATAGTATAAGTGATGCACGAACGGTAGGAGACGACAAGCGACGAACAAGAAAGAACTCGAAAGATTTTGAGAGAATTCACACAGAATTCTAAGTTTTGATAACTTTGATAAAATAAACAACAACTACTCTGCCTAAAGGGCATGAGTTCACTTATATAGATAAGATAATTAACACCCTAACATAACATAAAGCAAAAACAGTCAAAAAATATCTAAAAAATGTAAAGAAAGTCTAAAAGACGCCATTCATAACCGTCTGGAAACAGACTGCATTAATTCGTCTGCACATAGTTCGGACCGAATTAAATCCACTTCGGACCGAAATTCTGGGTGAATTATGTTCTGTTCTGATTTATATAAATTCGGTCCGAAATGTATAAATTCGGTCCGAATTTATATCTGCGCTGCTGCTGCCATCTGTGCATCCTGTGCATGCATCATTCTCCCCTTCTAAGAAAAGATTCGTCCTCGAATCTGCCACGTCTTCATCAGGCAGCTCGTCCACCGACAACTCACTCTCACTGTCGGTAATGTAAGGAGATAAATCCGCCACGTTAAAGGTGGCCGATACATTATACTCCCCCGGTAGATCAATCTTGTAGGCATTATCATTGATCCTCTCCAGTACCCGAAACGGTCCATCGGCTCGAGGTTGTAGCTTGCCATACCTGCCTATAGGAAATCGTGCCTTTCGGAGATGAACCCATACCAGATCGCCGGCCTTAAACACCACCCTCTTGCGGCGCCGGTCCACACGCTCCTTATACTTCTTGTTTGACTTCTCAATTTGCGTACGGACTTGGGAGTGTACTTGTTTAATGTGCTCGGCACGTTCCTCGGCATCGCCACTGAATTGCTTGTCGACAGGCAACGGCGTGAGCTCGAGAGGTGTGATTGGATTGGATCCATAGACGACCTCAAAGGGTTGCCTCTGCAATTCCTCGTGCTCTTTGGGACTCATGCGATAAGCGGTTTTATGAGGAACGAAAGCCCCTGGCACAAAGTCAACGCAATGTTGGATGTCCCTCATAGGTTGCAATCCAAATGGCAATTCTATTGGTGCCACATGAGCAAATTCTTCTACTAGGGACCTGACCCGCGGTGGAAGTTCTGGACTGTCACCATTAGCCTCCGTTACCACCAAGTCAAACACCTCAACCGTTTGTGCCACCTCATTCTGAAACTCCGAATGAGACAACAAATGACTCTTGGGCTCTTTTCGCAAATCTGAAGGACCAAGGGTAATTGAGACACCATCTTTGTGAAACGAGTAGGTGTTCCTATGCCCATCATGCTTCGTCCTTCTATCAAACTACCACGGCCTACCCAATAGAATGTGACATGCGTCCATAGGAACCACATCGCACCAAACCTCATCACTATACTTCTTCCCGATTGAAAATTTTACAAGGCATCGCTTTGACACTTTCACTTCATTACCTTTCTTAAACCAATACAGCTTGTAGGGTTGTGGATGGTCCTCGGTTTTGAGTCCCAACTTCTCTACCATTGTGTTGGACACCACATTCTCACAACTGCCCCCATCAATGATCACATTACATACCTTACCGCCACTGGTACATTTGGTATGAAAGATGTTGTGTCTCAGCCATGACTCGTCTTCGTTGGCCGCCACGCTCAATGCGCGTCTGACCACTAAGGATTCACCAGAATCGGCATATGTGACCTCCTCATTGTCTGTCAGATGATCCTCAAGACCCTCGTCATACTCGCCATACTCGTCATACACCGGGTCCACATCCTCCTCAACTAGCGTGATAATTTGCCGGTTCGGACAATCGGCAGCCAAATGTCCTAGCCCTTGACACTTAAAGCACCGCCGGTTGGCCATAGAGCCTCCCCGACTGGTTTGTCCCTCCTCTGAATGGAGTTTGGGGCTTGGGGTTTGGGTTGTTGAGGTTGCGGGTTTAAGATTTGAGGGGGGTACTCGTTTGTTAGTCTCGGCGCCCGAGAAACGGTTTTGGTATCTCAGTTGACTGACGCTCTTTCTCCTTTGCTGCGATTCGACCTTCAAGGCCAACCTACACACATCATCATACGAGTAATACTGTTGTAGGTACACCACATCGGAGATCTCTGGTTTCAACCCGGCCAAATACCGAGCGACAATCTGTTCGTCCTCCTCAACAACATCGCACCGCATCCGCAACACATCGAACTCATGGGTATATTGCTCCACCGACATACCCCTCTGCTTAAGGTTATGGTACTCGATGAAAGCCTCTTGCCAGTACTGAGTGGGTAAGAACTTGGCCATCAATTTCTTCTTCATCTTACTCCAACTCCGAATTTTAGGTTTCCCTTCCCGAGCACGCCTAGTTTTCACATGCTCCCACCAAATCGAGGCATGCTTCCTCAATTTAATGGCTACCAATTTCACTTTATGTTCGTCGGTCAGAGTCTTCACATCGAAAACCCGTTCGACGGTGTGCAACCAATCAATAAACTTATCGGGGTGAGATTTACCATCGAATTCCGGTAGGTCGATCTTCATCCCTAGGGTTTGATAGGGCTGTTCGGGCTCCGACCGCTGCCGCTGATTTCGCCCGTGATTCGGAGCCCCCCACGGGTTGAACTCCTCATCATCATCGCCCGTTGCGGAAGAGTCAAGGGAGGCCGACTCCTCCTCGTCCTCTCCGTTGGTGGAACCCACCCTTGCCTCGGCAAGTTGGCGTTCCAACTCTCGGATCCGTCTCCCCATCGTTGCGATCTCCAGATCTCGCTGGTCTCGATGGCGGTTCGCCGGCACCTCTTCTTCAGGATCGACTCCACGACCCCGACCTCGGCCACGACCCCGACCACGACCACGGTTTGCATCCGCCATCAACCTGGTTGCTCTGATACCAACTGATGCACGAACGGTAGGAGACGACAAGCGACGAACAAGAAAGAACTCGAAAGATTTTGAGAGAATTCACACAGAATTCTAAGTTTTGATAACTTTGATAAAATAAACAACAACTACTCTGCCTAAAGGGCATGAGTTCACTTATATAGATAAGATAATTAACACCCTAACATAACATAAAGCAAAAACAGTCAAAAAATATCTAAAAAATGTAAAGAAAGTCTAAAAGACGCCATTCATAACCGTCTGGAAACAGACTGCATTAATTCGTCTGCACATAGTTCGGACCGAATTAAATCCACTTCGGACCGAAATTCTGGGTGAATTATGTTCTGTTCTGATTTATATAAATTCGGTCCGAAATGTATAAATTCGGTCCGAATTTATATCTGCGCTGCTGCTGCCATCTGTGCATCCTATGCATGCATCAATAAGGCCATATCAGTCTTCTTACAACAAGTAACAGTGGGATTTACCTGTTGTTGTCTGGAACTGATGGAGAGATCTCACAGAATGCCTTCATCTGTTCTCTTGAGCCAAGAGCATCTGTAAATGGATCAACAGAACATCTGCACCAGCTTCAACAAAGGCTTGAGATCTCCAAAGAGACTCCTCAAGTGACATTGCCTGATCCTAAACAGCCCTAGCTACAATTACAATGTCGGACCCACCCTCGTGTCGGCATCACAAGCAACCTCTATTTTCATCACAACTTCATCTCTCAACAGTCAACACCACCCTTGAAGTAAACAACCGCAAGTAGTGGAATTAGGTACCTCCACGACTTAACATTTATTTACCTCCAAATTTAAGTTATCCTAGTCGGATCGAATCAAATGTAAAGACAACATATACAATAGATAATAGACATTATTGAGCTCCTTCACATTGCAGCAAGACGCTAAACCAATAATAGATTTGCATGTGCGGAGTTTATTGTTGGTACTGATTAGTACAAACAAAAAGTCAGCTACGAACAGGCTAGTTGGCTAACATATACAACAAAATTCTTCACTTAGACAATTCGACAAACACCTACAGCATATAATACCAAACATGGCTTTGGTTCCATTTATTATGCTAGTTCAGTTCAGATTTGGGTAATGCCATGATCAACAATCAGCATGGATATGCTTAGGCCTGAGGGGCACACAATACAGCAGTGACCACACAAATTTCTCAATTAAGCAAGCAATAATCCATAAACCCAACAAATTTCTCAACTATGACAAACCCAGAAAAGATTAAAGAAAAATAGAAGGCACAAACCAAAGTGCTGGCATACACCAATGCTCACAGTTCCATCCAGTTGGTAAATGGGAGCCCCTGTTCACCTACAATTTGCCACAGTTGAAAGGTGTTTGTGAAAATGCCACACAAACAGAATCATAGAAGGCAAAACTATCAATTAATTTCAAGCTAACACAGCCAATACATACTACTGGTACCGTACCACCTAGCATCTTTCAATTCTAAAACCAAACACCAAACATTACAAAAGAAAATTTTCACGGTTACAACAAACACACCCCAGGTGTTTGTGAAAATGCCGAGAGAGAGAGAGAGCGAGAGCAGCTGCCAACTGAGGGCTAAAGGATCGAAGGAATAACAAGTTAAACGGCGTACCATACCTCTGAGGGAATCGTACCAGAGCTTGGGGTGGCGGAGGTGGGCGGTGCCCTGGAGGTGGCGCTTCCTCGCCCTGGGCTTGTCCTGGAACTGCTTGTCGCAGTAGTTGCAGTAGTACTTCCCCGATGGCATTGACTCTCTCTTGTGAAGTCCTGGCCATGAATGGGAGCGAGTGACGCGTGCGGTCGGGGTGGGAGCAAGTGAACGCGTAACGCGTTATTCCACGGCAGGCGGCGAGGCGATTTCGTAACGCCATTTATGGAGTTGAGTTCTCTGCGTGCGATACTCTGCGGAGAGGAGAACTGACCGTCGCGTGGATGGAAGGGGACACAGCGCTGTAAATGCAGCGATCCGAGGAGAGCGTCGCGGATTAATGCTAATCCGAGCGATCGGACGGCTCGAGCGAATTTGGGAGCGGATTGAGTTCTGATTTGCGCGAGCGGTGGAAAGAGTGGAGTAAATGCACTATCCGAACGCGTTTGGCTGGGAGAGAAAAGTTAAAAGCGGATCCATATATTAATTGGACGTGGACGGTTGAGATTATCCGATCGGACGGTCAGAAATAGTTTTGGACAGAGACTCCTTTCTTGTCTAAAAAAACTCTTCCTTTTATTATTAGTAGGGATAGGAAATTGATTGGTTACATAATTACATTGCATAATGCCTAGTGTCCATAGAAAAATTGTCCATAGCATCCATATGTTACATTTCGGGATGCATCTGTTACATTTCGAAGTGCATCTGTTACATTCCGTACACGTCTGTGAAGGTATGGACAATTTTTCAATGGACGCGAGATGTTTCTCTATATCAAAGCATCAACGCTTGAGCGGCATCAGAGCACCAAAAAGGAAAAAAAGACATCATTCATAAAGACACTAGTATAATACCCGCTCCAAAGCGCGGGCCATTATTTGTTGTGGATTTAAAGGAGCAATTAAGGATAAATGAGCAATTAAGGATATAGGAGCAATTAATGGGCATTGGACGGCACATAAGGAGCAATTAAGGATACGCATTCCCTTGGGCTGAAAATCGAAAGTACAAAATCCATATATGAACAGATATGATTGAGCCAAATCAATTGATCTAACGACTGAAATTTGTTATGAACAAATAGTCTTTTCGACGTGTAAAATCAACTCCTCCTTTTATAAGAAAGGAGTAAGGATAATGGGAATTGGGTTCACAGAACAATTGTTTCGAAATGATTTCATTTCAACTGTGTTTTTAGCCTCAAGCTAGCTTATTTTTTAGCCCAAATATATAAGAGACTAACTAATTGGGCCAAATTCTCACTAACATTTGGATCAATGGTCGGCCGAATTCTATCCATTGGTGTGGATTTCTCTTCAGTGAGCTCAAATCAAACCGAACACAACTTCAGGAAGTTCCCAGGTCGGATCGGATCAAGCGATAGGCGTACGCCGATAAGCGTGCACACACAATCATACACCCACCTTAATTCGTCTCATGCGGGGTTCGATCTCAGATCTCTACAAAGGGAAATCAATGTCACTACCAACTGAGCCAAGCTCTGGTGAGGGATCCTGATGCCTATAATAACCATTTTATATTTTTATTATTTATACATAAAATTAATAAATCTAAACCGTTAGAATATATCTAATTATCTAAAATAGCGTATACAAAAAAAATGATAAAGTGAACTGTTAATTTTTTTTAATACTTGATGTACATATAAATAAAATAAAAAATGATATAATTCTTTGTATATACAACATATTCTATCAATTTAATTTTGTTATTTAAGAGTTTCAAATATAACTATTCAAGATTTAATTTCATATCAATTAATTTTGTTATTTAAGAGTTTCAGATATTGTTATTTAAAATTTAATTTCATATCAATTAATTTTGTTATTTAAGAGTTTAAAATATAGTTATTTAAGATTTAATTTTATGGTCGTCAAAAAAACATAGTTATTTAATCCTCATCCCTTCTCAATTAACAAAAAAACATAATCATTATTTAATTTTATATCAATTAATTTTATTACTTAATAGTTTAAAATATAGTTATTTAAGATTTAACTTTCTGGTTGTCAGAAAAACATAGTTATTTAATCCCTCATCCCTTCTCAATTAAAAAAAACATAATTGTTATTTAATTTTATATCAATTAATTTTATTATTTAAGAGTTTAAAATATAGTTATTTAAAATTTAATTTCATAGCATTACTTATCCTTCTCAATTAACAATAATAACTAATAAGTCAATAAGACAATAACACTACAACTCATTCATCATCCGTGTCCTTAGTCCTCGCAATTCTCTTAAGACAATAATAACACAGCAGATCGATCGCCCGCGCACCGCACCGCCCGCGCACGATGTCGACGGCCGCGGTGGCCGCGGAGTGGCAGGAGATCGCGGACCGCAAGTTCCTCTGCCGCTCCGAGATCTACTCCCTTCAATGGCCCCGCGCGACGGTGACCGATCTCTCCCGATTCCGCCTCGCCTGCGCGCCCTTCGGCGGTCCCATCGCTGCCATCCGCGACGACTCCAAGATCGTCCAGCTCCGCGCCGAGTCCGCCCGCCGCCACCTCCTCATCTTCTCCTCCTCCGGTCTCCTCCTCGCGTCCTCCCCCTGGGACCGCCCTGGCGGCAGACTCCTCGCCATGGCCTGGACTGATGACCTCCTCCTCGCCTGCCTCCTCGAGGACGCCTCCGTCCATCTCTTCAACTCCAGGGCTGAGCCCCTCCCCCACCCCATCTCCCTCGGCAAGGATGCCTCCGACAGCCTCATCATGCACTATGTCTTCTGGGGCACCGGCGTCGCCTGCCTCACTGACTCCAACCAGGTCCACTCTCCTTCCTTTTATCTTCTTCTCCTTCTTCCTCTTGTTAATATTTTCCTCTAAAAATAAGTATTTTAGAGGAATAAATTCCTATTAGGAATTGATAGTATAGTCTGCCGAACGGTGAATAAGTATTTTAGAGGAATAAATTCCTATTAGGAATTGATAGTATAGTCTGCCGAACGGTGAATAGAAATTATTTCCTATAGACTCACAATTACTGTAGAAACCTACAGAATTTGTGACTGCCGAACTGAAGTAATCTAAATTCCTTACAACAACATCAACTCTTCTTCAATTCAAACCAGGTGTACTGCATCCCTGATTTCAAGAACCCTAAGCCCTGCAAGCTGGCTGATCCGGGAGTCGATGACGCTGATCAGGTATTCTGCATGGCCGTCAATGAGGCTAAGGCTGTCAAGTTTGGCACGCCGGAGGTCCTCCTGGCAGTGGGGGACTCTGTTCTGTTGGTCGGGGAGTACGCGGCACAGACTGTAGGTGAAGGCATTGGGCCCATTCAGAAGATGGCCGTGTCAAAAGAAGGGAAGTTCGTTGCAATGTTCACTAGCGACGGCCGCCTCGTGGTCGCCCCCATGGACTTCTCCAGGATCCTCTTTGAGTTTGACTGCGAAGTTAGTGCTTCCAAACACTTTCAGATTTTATCATGCCAAGTGGTTATAAGAATACTCTGACTTGTACATTTTCATAGTTTGTTTGTTGTTTGTTAGGGTCCACAAATGGTTTGGCTATGGTTAACCAAACAATTACTCAACAAAACATTAAAAGCATAAAAGAGTAGTTAAACAAAAATTAGATGAATTATGATCTACCAATGCACCTTTTGAACCTCCAATATCTCATCCAAGAGATGCTGTCAGTACCATGTATCGAAAGAGCATCATGGTCTTAATTCTTGCTGGTTACTAAATGTATGCTGTCATTAACCCCCCTGTTAGATTAATCTGTATGAGCAGAAGGAAATTATATCTGAGATGCAAAATGACCCTGCAAGTTTTTACTTGCTATTTCTTAATACCTGGCTAAGTAATTTTTCTATCTTGTAGTCAGCCCTACCCCCTGATCAGATGGTTTGGTCGAGTCTGGACAGTGTTGTTCTCTACTGGGAAGAACTTCTAACAGTCTTGGTGATTAGTCCAGCTGGTGACCCAATACGCTATACGTACGATGAACCAGGTATACAGCTGATACCTGAGTGTGACGGAGTCAGGATCCTCTCGAATTCAAGCATGGAGTTTCTCCACATGGTCCCTGAATCAACTGTCTCAATATTTGGTATATTCGAAACAATGGAACCATCAGCTATACTGTATGATGCGTATGATAACTTTGAAAGACGAAGTGCAAAGGTATACTTTACTGTTTAGTACAGAGGATGTAAATAGTATTGCTCTGAAGATACTGAACATGGCACATTAGATTTCTGGTGTGTCAGATCAAGTATATATGTATCATCTCTGACCACAGATTTGAACAGTAGTTTGCAGCCATTTAATTTGGTCTGAGCATTATATTGTTGCAATACTTGCAGCTAGAGTGACTATTATTCTCTTATCTGGGTTTAAATGTTTAATATTCTGTGTAATCTAGCCTTAAGTCAACTTGAATCTTAATGAAGTCATCATGTGCCAACTGCTTGTTTACCTGGTCTTTTGTGGATTCAATTAAGGCTTAATCAAAAGCTTGCATGAGTTACTAAAACTTAATATAATCTTGTGACAAATAATCTAATATTGACAGAAACAACCTTTTTTACATTCACTGAACTGGAATCTGAATAAGTTTTATTTGGCAGGCTGACGAGAACCTCAGATCCATACGCTCTTCACTGCCCAAAGCTATTCAAGGGTGTATTGATGCTGCTGGCCATGAGTTTGATGTTTCTCGTCAGCGCACGCTGCTTCGCGCTGCCAGCTACGGCCGAGCCTTCTGCAGGTATTTACTGGATCTCTGCCTTCGAACATTGATTGAAATAAATCAAAAATAAAAAGCTTTTAGAAGACCATTATGTGGTTTTAGTAATTAAACTTTTCTGGTATTTACTGACACATCTGCTAAGAAAATGACACCAATAACTGTAGGTTTTGGTTTCCAAAATTAAACCTTTATCTGGACTGGACTAATTGCGATTTGCATCAATTACCCCATGCATAACTTTCATCAATGTTGCATAAAAGACAAAAAGAACTAGCAGCATTATAGTTGAGCATATGTACAGTGTTACCAGCACCTACTTGGTTGTTTTTCATTAGGAAAAGTTAAATTTTCTGATTTTGAACATGAAATGATACATCCAGTTGGCTTTGACAGCCAGTATGATCGTGACCACTTTAAGGAGACCTGCAAGACGTTACGAGTACTAAATGCTGTTCGGGATATTGGTATCCCGCTTAGCATCGGCCAATACCAGGTATATTAGAAAAGATTGCCACACCATTATTTGCAATTATGTATTGTAAGATATTTTATCTTAACTGTTCAATATTCCTTTCTAAACTGACTTATTAAATACATGACTTTCAGAGCCTAATATAGGCTGGCCTTAGAGCTGTAGACTTTCTTTTACATACTAGCAAAACAACACTGCATTAGATATCTGATAGCTAAGACCATACTATTGTGTAGACTCTTACTATCCTGAATACCAAAATTGTATTTCTGTAATGCCTGATTGTGAAAAAAAGGGAAGTTAGCATTTAGTCATGCAAGCCCACAATATACCTGTTAGATATTATACATCTACAGACCAGAATAATATTATGATTCTATAGATTTCCCATTTTCAAAGAATGACTAAAAGACAATTTATTCTTAATGGAGAAAAAAGGACATAGTTAATAAAAGATTTTGGATGATTTTTCAATATTGCTTTCTTCAGCAATCTATAGGGGTGTACAAAAAACCCGTCAACCCGGCCGACCCGTCCGACCCACCCGACCCAACCCGTTTTTTACCGGGTTAGAGATATTACCGGGTTGGGTCGGGTTGTAATTTTGACTAACCCGTTATGCCGGGTTGGGTTACGAATTGAGCATTTAGAAACCCGTCTAACCCGGACCCGCCCACAACTAGTTATAAATTATAATTCTATACAAACTTACATATACAATTTATTAAAAAGATAAATAATGAGACAATAATTTAAGAATTAAGTTCTTATTTAAGATCAATATAAAATTTTTATGATGTTTTTGGGTTAATGCTTATTATGTCTAACTATTTTTTTTTTTTTGCAACTTTATATGCTCGTTCTATGTTTCTAATATGAAATTTAGCATATAAATTTATAACGAGTACTCTATATATAATTCCTAATTTATGTTTAACATTAAATTATCTTTATATTACTTAAGTTATCCAAAATATATTATCATCAAGTTATAAATCACCATTAACATGGTCAATATTATAAAAAATAAAAATTATATGATTAATAATTTAACCGAAACTATATAACCCGTTTAACCCGCGTAACCCGTACAACCCGCAAAAACCCGTACGTAAAAAAATAGTCGGGTTGGGTTGGGTTACGGGTGGGTTGAGTAACAATATTTTATAACCCGGTATAACCGGGTTGGGTTCAAATTTTGATAAAATAGCGTTAACCCGCCCGTTGTACACCCCTAGCAATCTAAAATGAACTTCATTTGTTACAATCTAACTCAATTCTTTCTGTCAGTTGCTGACAGCACCTGTTTTGATCGGGCGGCTGATCAACGCTAACCAACATTTTCTTGCTCTAAGGATCTCAGAGTACCTCAACCTAAACCCGGTAACACTCTTTTCTTGGTTACCTCTCCATTAGGATACCAGTTGACCCTTTGCTGCTATTATTACTTGCTTGATGCTTAAGATAAATGTTGAACTTCTCTTCTGCAACTAAAGCCACAAGTCAATAAATTGCTAGTGATTTCAAATATATCAAACAAGCTATTGGTGTCCATGAGGCAATATTTGAATTTATTTTAGATGTGTGTTGTTGCAAAGTATAGTTGGATCAATCATTACTATGGATTATAGTCATTATTTCAGGTACTGAACTTTTGAGCTACTCTCAGTATACTTGGGAACTTGTTTACTATGAATGTTCCAGGGCTTGTAGGCCCTTTCCTGAGTTTACTTGGAAATACCTGGAAATTTGTGAGCCCTGAATGCTTCGAGGCTTCTAGAGTTCTAGGGCTTTCTTTCGCTGAAAAAATAATGCATCCTTAAGGACATATAAAAGTGATGCTATTTCAAAAGTTTTTTGATGAAATAGGCACTACTGACGATATGTTCTAAGCCTGTTAGTATATGCAGCCTTTGACCTGAAACTGTCTGGTTAATCATGGAAATAAAAGTGGTGCTTAGTTGTGCTGACAGAAAAGGATTTTATTTGCATAGTATAGACTAATCTTGGTGTATTTTTTGGTAAAGCTTAATGTCAGTAGGTGGATACAATTTTATGCCCATAATGCAAGTGATTTGGTTTTTGTAGGAGGTGGTCATTATGCATTGGGCATGCGAAAAGATAACTGTATCACCTTCTGTTCCAGATGATGTTCTTTTGGAAGCTTTGCTTGAGAAGGTCCTTTTTCTTACTTTAAATATAATAATCATTTTTATTTTTAACGTTAAATTTGTACAGTCTGATATGCAGTTGAACACAACATTCATATTCACAGTAGTGCTAATATAATTGCACATTAAGAGGCAGATGCAGAATATATGAGGGTCAACCATTTATTGACTGAGAATTATGTAACAATTAGTTAACCAATCATTTTGTGACTATAGGGTCAGAGTGGATAAATTTATAGCACAAGCTCTGAATTTGTATTGTTTTTGTTTTCACCTTGAATTATTTGTTTAGTTGATGGAGTATACCAAAAATTAAAGTGGGTTTAATTTGAATGTAGCTGAAATTGTGTAAAGGAATATCATATGCGGCAATTGCAGCGCATGCTGACAACAGTGGGAGGAGGAAGTTAGCTGCAATGCTAGTTGAGCATGAGTCGCAATCTTCCAAACAGGTATTATTTCTATTACCTTTTTCGGATGATTGCCCTATATGAAATACATAAATGTTTTAGTAGACTGTGCACTACTTTTATACTTCTTTTCATGTGGCAGGTTCCTTTGCTGCTAAGCATTGATGAGGAGGACACAGCATTGGCAAAGGCAACTGAAAGTGGTGATACTGATCTCGTCTACCTTGTCCTTTTCCATATTTGGCAGAAGGTAACTTTACAGGCTTAAGAGGTTTTATGGAAACTTGGGTATTCTGGAATCTTTACACAAACAGCACTAATTATACAAGCAGTGTATATGCTGCTACTTGTTTGAAGTGAAAGATCGGTGAACAATGCCTGTGTGTATTAGTTGGAGTCTTTCCTTGACAACTATTTATCTTGACAACCATTTTTAAGATTTTTTATGAATTCACTTGCATTTGGTTGTCAAGATAATTTGTTGTGGGGGATCCCTTTCCATTAGTAGGAGCCGTGACCTTTGGCTCAGCTATCAATAGTGGAATAATAGTTTACAATTTCTTCTAAATTGTGTAAACAGGCTTTGTTGCTTGAGAAAGTCACTGTTTCAATGCTTATGTTCTTGAACTGCAATTCAGAATGAAACTTTGGATTTACTAAACACATTTTGTAAGAACTCGTAACATAACTAGGATTCAATTTAGGCTAATTTGAATTAACTGGATGCATTAGTTCTTAACTCAGTATCAGTATTTCATATAATCCATCAAAAATTAAGTGCTGCCTTTTGCATTATCCTCTTTTTTCACTATCTTTGCAGAAACCAGCCCTGGACTTCTTTGGTACAATAAATGCAAGACCGCTGGCTCGTGATCTATTTATTGTATATGCTAGGTAAGCATATCTTCCTTTTAATGGAAACTGATAAAGAATCCATTTTTTTCTTTGCTAAAAGGGCCTTTCTGAAGTCACGAGATAACTTTTTTTTTTTTTCAGATGTTACAAGCATGAATTTCTGAAGGATTTTTTTCTCTCGACCGGACAGCTTCCGGTAGGTTGCATGTAGATTCCACATTGCTTACCAGTGAAATTACAAATTTTGTAATTTTTGTGCACTGTAGAGCCACCATATAATATCAACTTAACTAGTGGTTAACTACAACAACAACAACAACAACCACCAAGCCTTTAGTCCCAAACAAGTTGGGGTAGTTAACTAGTGGTTAACTACCATATAAAAAATTATAACGACCATTTAGGCTTTATGCAACATTCAGATGTTTTGTTAAATGGTGCCTTCATTTCAGGTTGTGTATATCTCATATTGCAAGTCCTTCAATATGAGATATACCGAACCTTATCGTTGAGCTATAAACCTACTGAAGGCTTAGTTCGATGTCAGATTCTATTTGATTGTTAAGGAAATCATAGTTATAGACTTGTGACTATGTAAAACCACTCTGCTAGGAAAAATGCTGAAAATCTCTTTATGATGTTTGTCATTAAATTAATGAAGTGATACTTTATCAGGACGTTGCCTTCCTTTTGTTAAAGGAGTCAAGGCTAATGGAGAAGAATCCAATGGCAAGCAAAGGTTCGCCTCTGCATGGCCCACGAATCAGGCTTATTGAACAAGCTCAGAAGCTTTTTGCTGAAACCAAAGAAAACACTTTCGAATCTAAGGCTTCTGAAGAGTATGCAAAATTGCTTAGGTATTCCTTTGACACAGCTCTAAATGTTGTAATTTTTTTTGTAAGCCCCCTATATATTAGAGGCAGCGGTGGCACCCACTTCTTATAAGGTGCCAATGTCCCTTCCCAAGGTTTGCTGGAAACCTGCAACCTTAACGATAGCGACAGTGTCACTGACTATACGTACTAGACACCCTATTCCTTAAATGTTGTATGAATCAAAGATTCTATCTGTATTGTACACTGTTAAGTTAGATTGACAAATTGTACACTGTTTCCTAAAGCCATACCAATAAGCCTACAGTAGTGTATATGCATGTTGTGAGAAGGGGTGATCAGATGATCGGTCTGATACTAACCACTTGGTGAGAAGAAAAAAAAATAAGAAAGAAATTGAACATCAAGTTGAGCCAGTAATTTTCAGTAAGAAACCGAATGCTGGAATAGTTGCCCTAGAGAGACCAGTTCTTTGTTATTGCTTTTTCTTGCTTTCATGTTTTTTCTCTCTTTTATTTTCTTCTGTTAGTTTATTGTTACTATATCATGCAGAGTACAACATGACCTGGAAGTTTCGACAAAGCAGACTATTTTTGTGGATTCTAGCATCAGTGACACTATCAGAACATGCATTGTACTGGGAAACCATCGGGCCGCACTGAAGGTCAAGAATGAATTCAAGGTTAGTATTGGCATCCCCGTGACGTGTAAATGGTTGAATACAAGTCTAGCAATACTTCTAATTTTGCAACAAGGGTTGGTACTTTTGTAATACTGCATCCCTCCTGGCAATCATCAACAAGAACACTCGTATCCTATGAGTGGGACCTGACCCCTCAGTTTTGTTTGCTACTAATACCTGGTTGTTTAATGTCAGATTTGTTGGTTTGTACACCTACCAAATTTGGATTGCTTCCGCATCAACTCTGGCAACAAGAACTATGCCATTTAACATGTCCTTTTCTTTATTTTTTATGGAGGTTTCTGAGAAGAGATGGTACTGGCTGAAAGCATTTGCATTGGCTACCGTAAGGGACTGGGATGCTTTGGAGAAGTTCTCAAAAGAGAAGAGACCTCCTGGAGGTGAACTACTTTCTACTTGTTGAAGACTCAGCTGAGGCTAATTGAGATATACAGAATTTTGATGGCATGATATGTGTAAATTAACCAAGGAAATATCTTGAATTGATGCAGTGCTAGTTCATGCATAAAAGTTTTTGAGGTTATAGCAGTCCTGACAAAATTCCTCATCTCTTGACTAGGTTTCTAATCCTGACAAAATAGCCTGACAAAATAGTGAGAACTGTAGATTGTCATTAACAAATGCCATGTGTATATTGTTTCGTAGCTGACATGAGTAAATGGTTCTAAACTTCCAATTGTGTATATATGAATCTATATAACTGTGATTTTATTTACTTCCTGTATGTAGGATACAAGCCCTTTGTGGAAGCATGCATAGATGCTGGTGAGAAGTCGGAGGCCCTCAAGTACATTCCAAAGCTGACAGATCCACGTGATAAATCGGAGGTATCTTGGCTCTCCTTTTGTTTCAACCACAAATCTAATATGGTTGCTTTCCTACTAGTTCGGTAATATTTTTAGTGCCTTACGTTTTGATTGAAAAAGAAAAACATTTTTGTTAAGTACTTTCGATAGGTTGAAGTGTAAGACTTAATTAGATACTTGCTAAACACCGGAAGGTACTCATGAATAATCCTGCTAGATTTAGTTTCACCACAAGTCAAATTAAATTGGAGTGATACATACTAAAGGTCCTTAACAGTATCTGAAGAGGCATGATCGTGAATCATATATATTTCCTACGTCGTTATTTTTGACAAATAGGCATATTCTCGAATTGGGATGGCAAAAGAGGCTGCAGATGCTGGGTCTCAGGTAAAAGACAATGAACTCTTTGGACGACTGCTCGGTCAAAATTCAGGTGCATCTGCTATCTTTGATTCGCTGCGTGATCGCTTGTCTTTCCAAGGAACTTACTAGTAATGCACTGCATACCTCCTGAGTTTCTATTTCGTGCAAGTGATATATATATTTTTTCTTTACTTGCTGATTGTTTCTAGATTTTGTTCGTGGGGGATATAGTGTAATTAGATTCCTGTATGGTTTTCTTGTGTTTTGTAAGTTCTTCCACTTTTTTTTTTTTTTCTCGATGGAAAGTTTCTTTTCCTTCTTTTTTTTTTTTTAGAATTTTGCCTGTAAGTATTCCTCTCTTGTTATGCACTGTATATTGTTTACTGTGAGCAACTGAGCATCTTGTCAGGTAATTGGCCGGCATTGATGAATTTGCATACTGTAGTTGCATATATTACTATGAAGAGAGTAAAACTATGGTGCTCCTAGGAGCACGGAGACCTCCCGTGCTCCTAACTCAAAAATCATATTAAACCATCTTGAAATTTCGATTTATTGGTCTCATTAAATTCTTTATATCAAAATATCATAAGATACAAAAATTTTTCATATCTTGAGATTTTTAAGTATTTGTTTTGTATTTTTTAAAGATGACATAGTTTTATATATTATTTTATTATTATTTTGAGATCATTCTAAAAAATTTCAAAACATATACTTAGGAAAATAAAAAAATGGAAAATTTTTGTATCCTAAGAGATTTTGATATAAATAATTTAATGAGAATGATAAATAAAAATTTTATGATGGTTTAGTATGATTTTTGAGTTAGGAGCACGGGAGGTCTACGTGCTCTTAGGAGCACGCTAGATTTACTCCTATGAAGAACCTTTCCATGTTGTCTCGTCCAATAATAAGTATGCAAACTTGTACTATGACATTGTGTATGATAATCTAACATTAAGAGAGCTGATGAAGTGTATTAGGCTGTCATTGTCATACTCGTACAGATTATGGACACTGATGCGAATTCGAACTATCTAGATGAGACATCACTAGCGCTGCAGTAGTATTATTCTAGTGAACAATTGACTTCCAGATAGGGGTGTATAACGTCTACAACGATCATGAAACTGAGTCGTTTCGTTTTGTTTGACGAAACAAAAAATCGTTTTGTTTGAGGCGAAAGTCACAAAACGAAAGAACAAAAATAATCGTCTAATAGTTGTATTTTACTGTCAAAATGAAAAACGAAATGGAATGAGTTGTTTCGTTAATCGTTTACTAGAATAATACTAGGGCAGATTTCACATGGCTGCAGCATTTTAAAAACACTTTCTTGCTTTGTAATCCAGAGTGGCCAATATTTAGCTAAACCCATGGTAACTGAACGCAAAAATACCTGAATCTTTATTCGAACAATCTGGCAATTCTCAATCCAAAATATCAGTGTTATCAAAATCGGACCAGACCATTCAGTTCGCCGGAAAAAAAATCAGAACCGGAAGGTATTACGGTTTGTTTCGGAGGTAGGATTGTGTAAGTACGGAAACTGTCCAAACCCGAGTCAATTGACTGGTTTTTTATTGAAAACTGTCCAAACCCAGGTTTTTTTGCAGATATGCTAACTTTCTAAAACATCGATCTCCTCTCCGAAATTTTCGTTTCTGGCTGATTCTTTCCCTTTCTTCCCTCTTGCACGATAGGAAGGAGAACAAATTATGCATCCAATTAAAGAGATTCAAGTAAAATTTATGAGATTTACTAGAGATTTCTTTTTTTTTTTAAACATTAAAAGTCCGTAGATAACTAATTCATTACTTGAAAAGATTACATACACAAGAAAAAAATAAAATAATTTCTCAATCTAAATCCAAATGATACAAAATATCAACAAAACCTTCTACAACAATTATCTAACTAATTTTGTCCCGATAAATTAACAAAGAGAGACAAATTTTGAAGAAGCACACCATTTGTTTTGAAGTTACCGTCTTGGTTACGATGAGTTCATCGTCTTTGGAATAATTAAAAAACTTTGTAAGCACTCCACAAATCTTTATTTCTTCAAGCAACATTTCAATTTATTAAAACGAGAGCAAAATCTATTCTCAAGTGATGACATAACCCTCTTAAATGAAGAACAACGAAATACCATTCTTAGAGTAAAAAGGGCGATAAAGAAACGGACGAAGAGTTGACAAACAAATAAAACTTGAAAGCAACCAACAAAGAAGAACTTAGAACCACCGAAAGGTTTCCTAGAGATTTCTTCTACAGCCATGGCCATTACATAAGAACCAACTCAACACCTTGGATATCGCAGAAGCAACTCGAACTGAAGAAACATCTGTGCAAATCACCAACCTAGAAGCCAACATGTAAGTTTCGAATCTGCAGCCTCCCAGGTGACTGGTTCTCTTCACTTGCACTTCATTCTAACTCGTGTTAATAACAACTTAACAAGGGATAGCCATAGTGAAGTTTGCTTGTAGCAAGTTAGTGGCACCTGTTCCTACTTTCTGTTTACTTTCTTATGCTGGCATGGCATATGTGATTCAGTGTGCATTTCATATTCAGATATTCTGGATAGATGTACTAAGCAAATTCCAAATGATACAATCGAATAGATGCACTTACCAACTACTGCCAAAGTTTCCATTAAACTAAAACCTGCATTTAAATGTCTACTTCTCATAGTCAAGCCACTCACAGTCTCACACTCACACCTGTGCTAATAACAGTCGACATTATTTCCAAACACAGATGTGCAAGTTGGGTCTTCAATTCTACCATTACTTTGATTATTGACGTCACTAACTGACAAACGTGAACGCAATAGTTTTGATGATCTATGCAACAAACGTGTATAGGCCTAACAAATAAACAGGTCAAGAAACATTTCATAAACATCATTATAAAAAAAAAAAGTTGCCATACCAAAGCAATACGAATCTTTATTCAAACACAAGCATTTCAGTACAAAATATAATAGTTATGCACAAGTATAACTGGGTATAACTATTATAGAAAGGTGCCGTAATCCCAAAATGTGACAACCACGTAGATGTACGAGCTACTGCCTACTGACAAAGTTCTCAATAAACAAAATACTACAAAAACGACAATCTTAATCTGAGCTAATGACAGATTACTATTTCCATACACAGATGATCAAGTTGCATCTTGCATGTTTCATTGCTACTACATTATTTTGAGTGTTGACGTCACCAACCAACAGATGTAAAAGCAGTTAAGTTGAACAAAGACAAAATAGTTTTGATTGCTACAAACATATATAGGCTTAACAAGTAAACAGGTGAATAAAACAATAAAATTAGACAATATAATCATTAATCAACGTATAAAAGCAAAAAGCTGCTGTACAAAAAAATTGAACTCGCCATGCTAATGGCAGCTTACAAGAAACTTTCAATCAAAGCCTACCAGGAAATAAGCAGTCCAGAAATAAATGTAGGGTTTGATATGATTGTCAACTCCATGTGAAGGCGACGTTATAAATCATACAAAGCACAACTATTATAGGCAACAGGGAAAAAGAGGAAACCAAATAATGTATTGGAAACCCCGGCAAAGTTGCCATACCAGGATGCAAAAATCCTACAAGGTTAATCAACATGATTCTACCAACTTGCAATTTCATGAAAACATAACATGCAAACGATCAAGCAATGCAGACAACCACAACAAGCAAATTCTAATTAAGGATCAACTATTCTCATACCATAACACTACTCAGTTACCACAATAAAAGATTCTGTCCCATCAACCATTCATTTAAAATTTTAACAAAACAAAACATCAAACAATTGTCTTCTCAATGAAACAACCTTGGTCCCACAACAAAACTGATTGATTAACTAAACTTAAAAACAAACCCTAGCTCCTTACATAAAGAGGTTGGGGCGGGATGCCTTGAAAGTTGTCTTTAGGACCCTAGACGGAGGGCGGACCTTCTTGAATATGAGGGGGAACCTAATCTTCTCATCATGGAATTGCTTGGTGTTCTCCCTCTTGCACAATTCATTTGGAACGGTTGCAGTCTTGATGATCTGGATGCATGGTGACCGAACACGGTGACGAGAGGCCATCTCATCGTACATCTGTTCTACAGCTCCGTTCAGGGTAGTGTCCCTGAACTCCTTGTACATGTTGTGGTACCCGGTTCTGCTCTGGTACCTCAACCAAATACCGTAGTTCTTAACCACAGTAGGATACTTCTCAAATATCTGCACATAGAGAAACATTTCACTGTTTTAGCAACCCATCTTCAGTTTAGACAAAGGCAGGTTCCACCCAAGTATGCATTTTCACCAAGTAACGTACTTCCATAATTTGCACACATATCATCGGTACTATTATTTACATAACTTTCAACCAAACAGGATTAAACCATCATTTTCACTAAAACCTCACCTTTCCATCAGGAGTTTTGATAATAATAACTAAATAACCTACTCTAGCGGTGCTTACAATTTAACAACAAGCATTTACAGGTATTAAACCAACTTATCACAACAACAATTCAATCTGTTAACAGTTCTTTCTACAAGGGATCGAAGAAAGCATAGTACACATCCATGACTACAACCACATCTAACCATCTCCAATTGTGGGGAGCAACAACATGGTAATAAAATGCAAGGAACAGTTTAACACTGACCTCGTTGAGTGCAAGGATCTGTCCGTTGCTCTTCTTGACCTTCTTCAGCTTCCTCAGAAAGTACCTGTTGTTATCATCAAACAAAGAGATGAATGTGAGATCCCGATCGGGAGAGGGTAAGGTAAGGTAGGAAATCAATCGATCGATCGATCGATCGAACGAGATGATTACCAGAACTTGCTCTTGGCGCGGACCTCGTTGGTGGCCCAGAGCTTCATCCGGTAGATCTTGGGATGGTCATCGGCGGAGGCGGGGAGCGCGCGTCCCACCACCTGGTACTGGTGAAACTGCGCAACAAATTACACACTCACACATCAATCAATCAATCAATCAATCTATCAATCAATCAACTACTACTACTGCTGCTTACCCTGAAGGCGACCATCTTCTTCGTCTTCGTTCGTCTCTCGTCGATCGGCGGCGGCGGCGTTGAAGAGAAGAGAGCAAAGGGGGGAGATTATATTGCTAGGGAGTTATATATGGGGAATGCGGCGCCAGGGTTTTCTTTCTGCTTCTGCTGCGACTACAACAACAAAACCCTACTGGGCTGGGCTGGGCTTTACTCCTTCGTAATGTGGGCTGGGCTGGGCTGAGCTGGGCTTTGTTAATTTGCAATATGGGTTGGGGTTTACTCCTCCGCTATATGGACTGGGATGTGCTTTACTCCTTCGCTATATGGACTGGGATGGGCTTTACTCCTTCGCTATATGGACTGGGCTGGGCTGGGATGGGCTTTGTTTATTCGCTATATGGGCTGGACTGGGCTTTACTCCTTTGCTATATGGGCTGGGATGGGCTTTGCGAATTTGCAATATGGGCTGGGTCGTTGGGCGTCCCTCTTCTCACTTAAGCAATATTCCCTGTGTTTTTTGTACTCAGGATCCTAGGTCTTCATACAGTAATACACACGGTGTTTCTCAAAAAAAACAAAAGTAATACACAGCAATTGGCATGTTGCCAGTATTGACAATGGTAATTTGAAATGCGTGCAATGTCACAAATATTTATTTTCTCACTATTGTCAATGCACTCATGTAAGTAATTGCACCTCATCCATATCTGCTTCCCCAAAAATATACAAATCTTAATCTCTAATTTAAAACCCCTAAATATACTAAATACTAATGTCACATCTGTCCTAATTGGATAATTCCTAAATATACAAACCTAATTCCTAAACTTACAACTCCAAAATAATGGTTTACGCGAATGTATCACGATTAAAAAGAAGAACGTAAAGTTTTGCAAGTGATACTGGTTAATTATGTGACTTGAAAATCATTCATCATTATTGTTCTCTTTCTTGACGAAAAGACTATAATATGCAATTTTCAGGTATTTGATGTTCGCATCTGAATCTAAATTGATCCATTGGATCTCCAGATATACCTAAAAAAACGAACGGGCAAAACAAAGTTGAGCATACCATCGTAAAGACGTAAACTAGAATATTTGCCTCATATTAAACTCAAGAATATTTGCACAGACAACCGTAAATCAGGCAGATGAAACGACAATTTTGATAACCATACAATAAGTTGGATGTACCGGCAGAAAACAGTTCTATTAAAAGCCGAAGCCCCATGTTCAGTAAACTCATGTATTACTGAGAACATAATCCTGAACACTGTTGACAAATAGTATTTAGACTGTTTACAATCTTGTTTAAGAAAACCACATACATTCTGGGATGAAAAGGAAATCTGATGGCACACTTTTTAACAATAAATTCAAACTAGCAGCTCAAATCTTAAACACCACACATTCTGGGACAAGAGGGTAACTTGATGGTACAGTTTTTAAGCAATAAATTTAAAGTACTCCCATCTTTAATGCCAAAAATGCAAATTATACAGATCTCTTGGGACAAAATTTCTAACTTCAGATGCCCAAGAAATACAACAACAAAATAATAATTAACTGGGGTGGAAGTAACTTTCGACCCCAACTAAACTCAACAACATCAGACCAGTGCCATTGCACTGGCATATTTTCAAATAATTTATCTTTTCTTGCAAAATCTATTACATCTGACAACCAAAGAATACAAAGTTGGCTACTAGAAATAAAAATTGAAAAGCTCTTGAAAGACGCCTTTTCCTATTAAGAAAGCCTAACCCTTGTTGCTCGTAATGACCTTCTAGGAAGGTAAGACACGTGCATTGCATCATCGTACACTCAGGTTGTTAATATCTTGTACAACCGTATGTAATTGTCCATTCAAAACTCCATTCTCAGTCGCAATTTGTGCACTTGGGCTCACAACAACGGAAGAGCATTTTGGGCCCCCAAAGTAAGAAGAGTAAGGGAAATATTTAGCACCTCGGTCCTTCCATCCTATTAAAAAAAAAAAAACAGCATTTTAAGGAGAGTGGTAATAAGTAATTTATGTGGCTCTTCTGGGGAAATTCTCACTTGAAAATTTCCAAGCCATTATTAGTTTTATTAAAAACTGAAATGCAAGTCTACAACTCACGTGAAGCAGCATCTGGATCGTTGAAATCAGTTTCAAGCAACTTATGAACTGATACACAATCTGGCAGCTTCCAATCGTTAACTTGACCAAGAAATCCTTCCCTGATTAAAAAAAAAGAAAAAGAAATCACAAGCAAAATGAGAACATTTCAGCTTCTACACTTTAGGGCCATGTACAAGGATGCACAAGTTCCAAGATATTTACTTCTATTATGACTTATAGCAGGAATTCAGCTGAAAGTGGAGGTGTCCTCTACTGAATCACCTAACCAGTGGTGCCATTTTGTAGGTCGTCTGGTATACAATCCCACAGACTCAACCTCTCCCCCAAAAATATAAATTTTTATCAAATGTAAAAATGACAGTTGCTTCAGATGTTTCCTTAAGTCCAATCCTGAAGCAAAAAGAGAAGAAAAACTTGGCCCCCCTACACGAACAGCACTTCCAACTATATGCACCCACTATTTAGCAGTTCGTTATATGACATCTCTCCTTCGAGGGGTTACAGACTAGATCTCCAACAACCAGTAATGTGCAACACAGATCTCCAGTAAAAGGTCTAAAGAGGATCCACAGAACTGTAACCGTTGATAATATAGAAAAATTTGATGATCTTATCATATTTTGCATACAATAGAGCTAAATGCAAGTTGCAAAAAATTACCCTGATGCAATGTTATTTTTAGAATCTTCAATTAGTTTAATCGCCTCCAGCTTCTTGTCAGGCTCCAAAAGGTATATCATTTCAGCTGCTGCAGCTCTATGCATCAATGAATCTGCAAGTACAAAATAACGTTTAGGGGCTTAACAGCAACTAGACTCTGGGAAATAAATTATATTAGCCCATGGGTAATATTAGAAATTTAGAATGACTAGAGTGGTGAGTAAACAGAATCAACTATAAAAAGTCAAATAGCCATGTAATCTTTGTAAAACATTAATGAATGAAATGAACGGAGTCTTAAAACTTTTATTGCTCCTCTTCTCCCTACAGGCTACAACCCCTCTTTTCTCCACTCTCTTGTATCAAATTATACACCAAAATTCCAAAAAGTACACATCAAAATTCCTAAGTGCCCCTTAGATTGCCATGCATATTCAATTGGTATGTGACATACAAGAACAAATCAATAACTAAGATATAGCAGTGACAGTTTCTTCAACAAAAGAATAACTTTTTTCTGGGCAAAACCTACAAGCAGAGCCACTGAGCTGCATACTCCCAGCCTAGGACAGTATGGAACTGCAGGAGGGCCATGCTTATTTTTAGAAATAGAGACCCATATGAGGTATCAACTTATCAGATTATTGTGCTTATGTCACTGCACTTGATGAATTTTTAGAGCTCGTTAAGACCAAAGAATCTGTCAGTAGCTTTTCCTGTTAGATTTCCAAAAGGCTGAAAGCAGCTCTGAATGATCTATCATTCATATGAGAAACCAAATGCATGAGAGAGAGAGACTGAAGGAGAAAATGGCAAACGTTGCTTAGTAACCGCTACAAATTTTCCCCATAAAAAAAACAAAGAAAAGATGGAAAAGGAACTAAATTTAGAAAGTATAAGAAAGCTACAAACCTTTATTCTCCTCGAGGAAAGCTTTGTTCACTTCCACAAGAGATTTCCCTTGCAATTTACTGCAATTGAAGATGTGGGCTACACATGTTATGTACCATCATAGGGAAAGTTAAAACACAGTTTTTAAGTGCTTTTGCAAATAAACCTTATATCTGCTTTTTCCGCCTCCAGAACATTCCAGATGAGTTTCTCGGAATCTGTCACTGGAGAAGGCAGACTGCTTATTTTGTTGATGAGCTTTATCTGTGAGATAGCAGATACACTTGATCAGTACATTTGTGAAACTGAATCTTTTGAGTATTGTAAACATTTATTATGGAGTAAATTTAATTTAGCTTGCTTAAAGAAAATTTAGGGCTGCCAGAACTCCATGTACTAGAACTACTAGTTCTAGTGAGGTGGTTACAATAAAAAAAAGGCTAATCTTAGGCATCTTACCAAACACCGGTGAGAATCTGGACTGTTTTCATCTAACATCAATAGTTGTTTTACAGCCTGCAATAAGTGTCCAAGAGAAAAAGAAATAAGAATAGGATCAGAAATCAGCACACCAGAAGATTCAATAAAAAGAAAATTTTACAGAGGTAACTCTTGGCAAGATAATTGACCAGAAAGTAATTACCTTCAATGCTAGTAAGATTTTTTGCTTTCTCATACTGAGTTCAAAAGAGAGTATATGTGTTTCCAGAGATTTTGATGAATTATTCTGGAGAAGCTGCAAGTACTTGGTAGCTTCACCCAGTGGATCTTCAGTCTGTTTAGAAGCAAAGGGGAAATATCAGAACATGATTCATTCATGACACTTCTCATAGTAAATTGGAAACTTAGACGGTTTAAGAGCTCAAAAGCTATAGTATTTTCACTAGATCTTACATGAAAAATAGACATTATTGGTTATATGTAAAATAAATCATGATATCATTTATTTTGATTTTTAAGATAGTTGTGTTACCTGCAGCAGCTTCTCCCCGTGAGGATCAGTATCAATAGGCCTGGTGTGCCGCTTGCCAGATTTAGCAGCAGCATTTGCAGCTGCTTCTTGTTCAACCTTCTCCTCCGCTTCCTAGCAAATATAGGAGGACACAAGTAAACAAATAAATTATGATCAAACTAAATAAGAAACCTGATGATTTTTCTGCACAAATACTATGTGCATTAAGTTATATCGTATATAAGAATTCATCTGCCATAACAAATTTCACTTAGAACATTCAACCTCAACAAAACCAGTGAATAATGTTTTTCATCTCAATATTATCCAAAATGTTTATTACATGCAGAAGTTCAGATAGTTACTTTCTTTGCACGAGCTTCTGCCTTCTTCTGTTTCTGTCTCAATTTCTTCCTCTGTGCAGGCGGGAGTTTTGACAGGTCATCAACCTCCTCGACAGCTGATTTTGGTGGAGAATCATACAATCTCATATAACACCTAATTAGCACAAAAAAAAAAAAAAAACGCATTTAACATCTGGGAAGCAATGATCAAAACTATGGCCAAGTAAAATTAGCTATCTGTTCTCTCTCCCCACCTCCGTTGTCCTGTTCTCCCTTTTGCTTTTTTCTTTTTTTTTTTTTTTCCATGCAACCCCCCCTCCCCCCCCCCCCCCCCCCCCCCAAAAAAAAAAAAAAAAAAACGCAAACAAAGAGACCATGCACAACTGAATGGATTTAAGCCCGTTTTTGCTTGTTTAAATTTTCTTTTTTATTTGAAGACCTGTTATGCCACTAGCTTCAGTTAAGTCCATGGATAGTATCATTAAGTAGAACATCGCGTAACATAGAATACCTGATAGCACCAGCAGCAGCATTGTGGAAATACTCATGAGAGTGGAGCTGATCCTGAAACTTAAGCATAGAAACATATGCACGAAGGGTCATTTTACGAAGGCAGTATGAATGGAAGTCAAATTGGTCCTCTGTCATGTCATTATAGTGCTTCTCAACTGCTAAGAAGTTCTTTAAAGCTCTTCCCAGATCACCTTGGCGGAAATAGCTTTCGCCAGAGGCAAGCTCATACCTTTAAAAATGATGTCAGTCAGATGATTAGGTTTTACTAGCTAATGTAGGAATGGTGTCTTTCAGTCCCATTTCTCCTATTTTAAGAACCTAAGAAATTGCATACTTCAAAACCCTTTATTCCTTTCATTACCCATATTACTAACCCATGTTTGAACAAGCTAAAAGTGACATTTTTTTATTTCAGTTAGTTTAGTTTGTCCAATATATATGAATAGCTGAAGCAAATAATAGACCAGGTTAAAAAGAAAATATATTGTGTGTAATAGGGAGCGTACCACATGCACTGCATGTCATGAAGATTGTTATGGTGGTCTCCATCCTTGGTGAACAAGACAGCTGTCTTTTCAGCCACCCCAACCTTAAAAAGGAAGATATAATTCAGAAATTAGAGGGGAAAAAGAAAACACGAAGCAACAACACAGAAAATGATAATTTATCCTCAGCAGTTCTGATGCAATGTTTTGTGAACTAAACACCATGTTTTCAGGCACCCCAACCCTCAAAAGGGAAGATACATATCCAGTAAAAAGCATGATGATTTAGTCATAATTATTCTGTGCAAAAACTCAAAACAACGAGGAAAAAAAAAACACCCACATAAACCAACCATCCAATAGACTATCATGTGCCTACATTAAAGAGGCATCCTCAAAATGTAAAACGAAATTATACTTAGACTAATTGTGTGCAAGTTACTTCTCCTATAATTATCATAGAAGTCCCATAAACTCAACTAACAAAAAGTGAAATTGTACAAATTTTCCAACAGAGCTCCCAATTGAATCCCAACTTTTTTTCTGATCTGGAGTTACTTATCCTAATGAAGGCAAATTTCTTTAAGTTCACATCTTTTTGACAAAACGTCATGTTGTGAAGGTTGTTTTACATTATTCATACAACATAAAAATGTTGTTTTACATTTTAAAATAAGTTGAGGATAGTAAAACCAACCTGATCAGCTTCAAGCATAGCCATAACACACTCACTATTAAGATAGCGATCTGCCAGATCCATGGACCTGGCTTCATCAGCCAGTGAAGATGCGGCAACTGGATTACCCGCATGTTTCAATATCCTCCCCTATGATAAATGCCAATAATAAAAAAAAAACATTCAGTGGACTAAATTTCCTATAATTTAGCATTGTTATAATTAAATACCGAGCTTGCCTTTCTCTTAGTTTGGGTTATACAAACTGAAAGTTGTATCAAAGCTGAAAGGGCTTCTATAAGAATGGTTCAGGTTTCCAGCAGAGGGTGTTTTCATATTAAGAGTATATTGGCGTTGACCCAATGAAATGCAACAAAGAATCAATAAAGAAAGAAGGGAAAATCCAAATATCTAAAAGCAGTAAGGTCAATGCTGGGTAAAAAGACATACCTTGGCAGAATATAAATCTATCACAGTGGGGGTGTGCGCAATAGCTTCATCAATCTTAGTGATCGCAGCATCATGCTGACCCCTTCTGTCAAAATGCTGAACAACGAAGATATAGTTCCATGTTCACATCCAGGAAATCAAGGAAATGATTTTATAGAACTGATAAATATTAGATAAATAAGTCAACAAGCGAGGAAGCAAACCTGAGACACCAAAAATAAAATCCACAGCAATGTTGAAGGAGGCTCCTTTTGCGTGCTGTAATTATTCTAAACTTAGTTTAAAATGAAAAACAAATGTTGATTGTACTAATCCAGACTTCACTTTAAGAGATATCACTAAAACTAGACTCTAAAGTAGATAAAAACAAGTCCACAATAATTAGCTACAAGTTCCTAAGACATTTGACCTAATTTTTATTAGCCATTTAATATTTTTCTATTATAAGTCTCAAATAAATTTGTCTAGACAACTGTTAAGAATAATATCGCTAGTTCAGCATATGAAATATCTTCAAGTAATTTAGCAATTATGGCATCTTGTAATCGATTCTTTGGCAGCTTAACAGCAATTGGCCATGGCTTGTCATAATCAATTCTTGGCTGTATGACAAAAATTTGTGCATTAAACAATTTCTACTGGACATTTAAATTTATCCAATACGACCAAAACATACAGAAATTAAAAAGAATTTACACACACAAAAAATTCTTGGACCAGAACCAGAAAACTCATGGCAAAATTGTAGGTCTTGTCCAACTGATTTGCAAAGCTATCAGGTTGAACCATACTAAGCTTAATGAAGCATGCCATCCTTCAAATTACAAGACATTCTTGTTCCAAAGTTACAAGTACACAGCTCATACAAAATTACCTTCCAGGAAAGCAGCCACTATGTCTAACAGTCTCTTCAATCTGAAGAAATAATCCTTCTAGTATGTTGGCCTAAAAAATCACGGCCATCTTGAGTAAAGCAGTAAACATTTAAGAGAGCCACAGGGCAAATATACAAGAGAGAAACTGGTCGAGTTAGGTATGAAAGAGAACATTAACATCACCAATTTGTCTTGATACCGGGAAGTAATTACTTTCTAATGCCAAGCAGATCAAGCAAAGTAAAAATTATTGAAGATTGAATATCTTTTCATTCTTGTTCTGGGATGTGTGGTGTAAACTCATTCAAAAAGCATGACCTAAACAACAGTTCATAGTGGACTTAAATCTGAAAATGATATAATTATGAAATGAACATACCTTCCCAGGATGTTCATACAATGGACTTAGATCTGAGAATAATGAAGGAACTCCCTGTAAAGGATTAAAAGATATCAGGTTCATACCTAAACGAGCCATAAATATGACAAATGCCAAATAACAAAAAATTTTAAGACACCCTTTTCTGATAAAATAGTTAATGACATCACATATACTTTATGATTTTGGACCTCCCAGCCAGAGTTGTGATATAAGAGTATAGAGGGAGAACAACAGTACAAAAAAGATGCAGGAAGTTCTATCAAACAAAAGCAATCTCCTACAGATTTTTTTTTTAAAAAAAAGGAAATAAAGATCGACAACATGTAGTTACCTTAGTTAACTTAGGTCTAACATACTCATCTGCCGCTTCCTTAAATTGGTCACCTTGTAAAAAGTCCAGTGGTATCCTCTGGAAGGGGGGAAAATATTAACATCCAAACAAAAATTAGTAAGCCTAGAATGATCAAATAGTTAAGATTTGTAATCGCAACAGAAGAAAAAGAAACAACAAAGTAGCATATCCACTTGTGATACCGCATATCTATCATCATTATAAACATGTCTCACAGATATAAGAATATTGGTTGTTTCCTTATCTTTTATATCCACTTTTAACACCAGGGGAAGATGGCCTACAGAATTCAGTCCCGTCTGAATTCATACAAGCAACAGCCTTTTTGTTTTTAATTTGATTGCAGTGCCCTCTCTTTGTTGCTTAAACACAGTTAATTGCAGCCAACATACTCTCTAAATATTGATTGATGCAGCAGTTCAGGAAATGGTAGCAAAAGCAATTATAAGGGTATCGTGCATGTATTATGAGTAAACTCACAAAAATGTAGTCATTAGTATTCATACTAAAAATGCCATTGGGAAAAATCATACCTTAACAGCTGATGAAGAAGGGTATTGCTCCCGAAGTGATTTGTACAAGGCAGCCAGACGATCAATTTCATCAGCACTGTATTCTCCTTTCTCAGAATACAAGCCGAGGCATCTTTGCAAGTCTTTTAGGTACCTAAATGGAAAAGGAATAAAAAATATATTTGGTTTCAATCATACTGGTTCCAGAAAGTACTAATTGGCTCAATGAATTACTACTTAACCAATGTCGCATAATACATACCTTAATGTAGTTTGGCAGCAAATAGTTATTAAATATATATAAAAAAAATGTACAAGCTTACATAATTGAAATCCTAGGTACATACCTATAATTATCAGGATTCATTAAAAGAAGGGTTCGGTACATCTTCTCAGCCTCCTCAAAGCGACTCAGCTTCAGCAAAATAGAGGCCATCTGCTCTTTATATGCAAGTTTATCCACCTGCCAAATGAAACAAGAGATGTAAGTGAAGTAGCTCCTGTCAAAGAAAACTTGTTGCTTTATGACATCAAGTTGGTACATAGACACTTTCACATGCTACATACCATGGCAAGACATCAAGATATACCTAACCATGATCCAATGATGACAAACAAGTATATGCTGCTTTAAGGTTCGGAGAACAATTACTTATCAAATATTCAAAAATAAACTTTGGTCATTTCAGAAACCTCATAAATAAGTAATCATGTTTTTTTTTTTAGTTTTTCAACTTTGAAATTACTAACAATTTTGGCTTCTTTCTTCTGCATTTCCTCAAGTGCCCTTTCCAGCAAGCCACCTTCCTCTAACAATGAAATCTGCACGAGGACAACACTAACACCTGTTACATTATACAGAAATAATGGGCAACATACATTGCTGATGTTCATTAATAAGTTTCACTTCTGTTTACCACTATCATTCTGAGTTAATAGGAAGTAACATTTGCTGACTGCTGTCATGCAGAGGTACTCATATTTACGACTCTTTTACTTCACATAAATAAAATAATCTGACTGACTGACCAGATTAACAAATTCATTTAACCTAACTGACAGTAGGGAGCAGGTTAATATTCCTATTTCATTTAGGCGTTAAGAAAAAAAATATCAGCAGGATATGTGCTGCCCCACACAATTAAGTACCTTATACAAAAGCATCTCTCCATGTTCATATCTCTCATTATCAGGAGGATAATCATCTTCTAATGTTCCCTCATAGGCCTCAAGTACATCTATAGCCTTTGAAACACTGAAAGTTGCACATAAGAGGAAAAATAAATAAATAAAGTGTTGCTTAAGAAACATGAGGTTCTCTCCTCCCACTCATGACAGGCTAAGTTGGTCAAGCCAGTAAACAGATGATCAGTAAATCCATGTCAACGATCCCATAGGTTCATACTCTCTGTGTTTATACTTTCACGGTTTTACCCTTTTCAGGCTGGAATAAACTATCAATTAAACCACCACAGACCAAGAAAATAAAGAGTTGGTTAAAATTAAAGATACTAAGTAAACATACTTTGAATTCAAGTGATGGGCAACAGCAAAACCAATCCAGTTCATACGATGGTTCGGTTTCAGGGTCAAAAGCTGCTGTCTGGTATCAACAAAGCCTGAAAAGTCTCGCATTTGTGCCTGAAGATTATACAGAATACAACTTATTTTCATAAAATAGTTTAACAATGGAAAGAAACATAACATAAACAAGCCTTAGAAATAATCATAAAAAAAATTCAATTCTCAACTAAAGGTGCCAAGTGTTTTCTTCCTTATAGCAGATATTGGTCCAACTTTACCAGTACAATGCTGCAATGCAGGCCTCAAGTAATGCAACTCACTACTATGGACCCACCTGTAAGAGTGATAGATCTCGAAGAATTTCAATGTTGTCTGGATCTATCCTTAAAGCATTTCGGTAGCATTTAATTGCTTCTCTATATTCCCTATCTGACCTATAGAGCAACCCATAGACGTGCCAGCAGACATGGCTTTTCAGATCGTTCTGCAAAAAAAATAATAATAATAATACATAAATAAATAAAACAAAAACAGTAAAACACATAGATTACAACAAAAGAAAGTGAGACATATCAAACGATGTTTCCCTCAAAACAACTATGCTGCAGATGTGTCTGCCAGAATTGCATACCCATGTCAGATAAGAAACAGATACAAACAACATAAATATGCCATACTTATCGAACACTTGTGATCTGGGGCATCTAGTGTTTTTATATATGCTCTGAACAACATATCGCCTGAGATATGCATTGACAAAGGCTGCAGATTACGCAGGAAGCATGGTTCTGGATGCTTTATATCTAGTCGGGGTTCATCAGATAACATTAGGAAAAGGATGGCGGTATAAACATGCAGAATGCAAATACTTTCTCAAAGACAGATATTTTCATTTCCCTCCGTGCGAATTAGTGATTTGTAGGGTATCTTAGTGCTAACTGTACTCTCAGTAGAGCATGAGTATTAATATAAATACAATTTTACTTAAGTTTTATTCAGCATATTCCCAAAAAATTATTCAATTCAAAACGATGCCTATTATATATGCACAACAGCACTTTATCAAGGAATTCAACATCACAAGTCCGTAGGTTCTAAACATTCTCAATATCAAAAGAACAATTTTACAATTTTATAGTAAAGCTTGTCACAAAGAAAGACATATCATATCCCAGATTTTACATTAACTCTGCCAGTATGATTTCTACACAGTCTATCCCAAGCCAAGGAACAAGCAAGAGATTTTTGCTAGGCTTTGTGAGTCAACATGACAACAGCCATTTCATGCAAAAGAAACCTGATTGAATGTAATTCTGGTTGGGTGTCATCTCCAGTCTACCCCAACTTGTTTGAAACTTGCTCTGTTGTTGTTGTATATCCCAGATTTTAAATTGTCGTTTTATACCTGCATCATATCCTTGCATTTATGCAGCGGAACAATAACAGCTACATGTAAAGGAGGTAGCTTACCTTGAGCCCACGGCGAACAAGATCGTATGCTTCTGTTTTTTGATCCATACAATTAAGTGTCAACCCTTTCATAGATAAAGTTTCTACAAACGGCAAAAAAAAGTTTGTGTTAAATTAATTGAAGATCTGATGCTATGGAGCTAAATACCCTATATAAATCTGCTGATATCACCATGTCGGCATTTCATAAACACCAACAAGCTTGTCAATTCATATGTATAAGACACCTAATACACTACCTTAAGTATGCCTAAATTTTAATAAACAATACGGAGACAAGATAAATAAAAACATGAAAAATGGGCAAATTAAGCACCCCAAATATAGCAACAGCTGTCACAGAGCAGTACCAAAAACCTGACTGTTTTGGTGCTGGTGAATTTGGAAGTAATAGCTCATGAATTACTCGTGTAACTACCAAACCTAATTGCATTGTGCATGCTGTAAATCTACAAATTCAGAAAGATCATTGGCACATTCAAATCAATAATTTAGACCGGGAAATGTTTAAGTTTACCTCCATGCTCAGGGAACTTCTTCAAAATGGCATCTGCAGCTTTGAGACCCTTCTTGTATTGCTTCGTTTCATATGATTTCTAAGCAGGTTCATGTGAAAACAGAAAACACATCACCAGATATTCACATCACAATATAGCAAATTGACAACGTAATAAAGAAGACAAATACACAAATAGACAGTATTATCTATAATCATTCTATCCCACAAATCATACATGCTTGGGGTTTAAGCTGCTTTTAAATTGGATTTTCTAATAAGACGCATCAATTTTAGAAGCAAATTAGTTCAACTGCAATACGAAGAGACGAGCATCATCGGCCGTCCAATCTAACCACCCTCAATCATCCTCCACAACACTCATCCAATCAACCAAATCGCAAAACATGAATCAGTGAATCCGTTCAACCACAAAACCCTACAATTTACCGATTGAGTCGGTTGGCGGCAGTACCGAAAGATACCGAGCACACATCAAATCTAATCTAATCTAATCTAATCTAATCTAATCTAATCTGGCGCAGGGGAGGAAGGGAGAGGAAGCGAGAGGCGGAGAGAGTAGCTTACGACGATGACTTTGAATTGGTTGGCCTCCTTGGGAGGAAGAGAGGAGCCCATGGTTGGGATCGCAAGGCCCGACGAGGAGCGAGTGCGCGCGCGCGAGAGGGAGAGGGAGGAGAGCAAGGGTTTGGAGTAGGGAGAAGAAGACTAGGGAGGAATGAATTCGGGTGGCGGCAACCCTACCCTCTTCTTCGCTTCGCTTCACTTCGGACAAGCAGCAGCTGACCCTGACCCTGACCCTCACCCAACAATACTAAAAAATAAAAAATTAAAAAAGAAAAGAAAAGGAAAAAGAAAGAAGGGTTAAACAAACCTCAGCGAATTCACATCCCCTGCTGTACTGCATTGTGCAGTTCACAACATTGACCATTGGATTGTCTCGATTTGTGCCAGCGTGGATTTCGAGATAATCCAACGGCTGGTGTTGTGAACTGCGCAATGCAGTATGTCAGGGGATGAGCACTCAAACCTCAGCGGGCGTGCTTATCCTCTGCTGCACAGTATCCTGCTGAGTGCTCATCCCCTAACTTACTGCATTGTGCAGTTCACCGTTGGATTGTCTTGAGAGCTATGCTGGAACGAATCTCAAGCAATCTAACGGCTGACGCTGGGAACTGCATAATGCAGTACAGCAGGGGATATGAGTTCGTATTCTCCTGCGCAGCGAATAAACGATGTGGATTATAGGGAGATTTTCTGAGATTGAGTTGCACGAATTTCAAAGCGGATCCAATGGTTGGAGTACTGCGCAGTAGAAGATACGAACTGCCTCAGCAGAGATCTGCTTGGTCCCGGTTCACTGCAGAGCTGGTTATTTCGGGGAGATGCTTCGGACAGCGTCCAAATTACTTCAGAACAGCTTTTGTATCCAAAATTGACCAAAATGCCCTCTGAAAAGTGCCTTCTGAAAGTTAATCGTGAGGGTACTTTAGTCAGTTTTGGGTAAAAAAACTGTTCCAAAGTAATTTGGACGCTGTCCAAAGCACCACCCGTTATTTCGTTTTGGGGTTGAGAGTGTGTGGGACCCGCTTTGCAGGTACCGCGGGTCCAGAACTGATGGAGCAAGTTCTCAACGGGTCCGGATGCTGCTCAAGCTGCTGACAGTAGGGTTTACACCTTTACATTTACAAACACAATTAATTGATTAATTAATTAATAATTAATTAATTAATTAATTAGAAATCACACCACTAATTCAAGCTGAGTCTCTTAAGATGCTAATAATATTATATTCCCAATGAATCAAATCCACCAATAATTTAATAGAGTAAAATACATTACGGAATATTTCAATTTTAAAATTTTCCCATCCGAATGTTTTAAAAAGGGAGGGAGAAGTAATCATAAGAATCTATTTTTAAATAGAATCACCACATTAGCATCAGCTTCATTGAGGTTACAAATTACTCGCATTCAGAATTAGAGCGTTGCTAGGGTTTCCATTGAACAACTTCCTGTTTCATATCAGAAGCATTTTTTTTGTTATTGTTTTGTGTACGAATAAGATATAATTGCGTCTCCTGTAATTTTGAAACAAATTGTCTTTGCTCTTTTCTTAAAAAAAATAATAATTCGTCAAAAAGTTTAAGCCTCGGACTTTACCAAAGTGTTGAAAAATTCTAATCACTTCACTGCAAGTCTGCATCCAACATAGTTGTTTTAATTATTCTCGGACCGATAAAATAAAATACGTACGGGGGGACAAAAATTAATTTTAAATTAACCAAATGTGAAACAAATAAAAAAAAAAATTCAAGTGTATAAGTATAAACCAAAATTTACCACATGACCCTCCATTTCAATTTTTAAAACAAAAATAATTTAAAAGCTACTCAAACACGTGAGAATTAGAATCTCTTACTCTAAAAAAAAAATAGAACTAGAATCTACTAATGGCTTAGTACTATTGAGTAATTCGGTAGTCTTGCTCGAGCCATTTAGTTCCACAACTTGCAACTACAATTTTTCATAAGTGATCTATTTACCTTCCTAAGTTTGTCATTTTTTACGTTTCAATAAAAATTATTAATTTTTAATTGTTGATATAATAAATATTCATGACAAACAAATTGAAGTCAAAATAAAAATAGTGGCTATTTTCAGTTGTTGAGATAATAAAATCTTTCATGACAAATACAAACATAAAAAATAAATTTAAGTAAAAAAAAATCAAATATTCATTGATATAATAAATCTTTCATGACAAACAAATTCAAGTCAAAATAAAAATAGTAGCTATTAGCTATTTTCAGTTGTTGAGATAATAAATCTTTCATGACAAATAAAAAATAAATTTAAGTAAAAAAATTAAATATCCATTACGTAATTAATTAGTGGCCATTTGTCACTAGTCGTGCATCGTAAAGCTTGAGAGATTTTTGCCCAATTGAACTTCAAAATAGTTTTTAGGTTTATTTTCAAGAGAGAGACGGAGAGGTCAACGGAAACAAGAAGCAGGTAAGGAATTAGATGATGAGAGGAGAAGGAATCGGATATTGTCCACTCTGAGAGCCGATCTAATAGTTAATAATTGATCTTGATTCGATTTAGTCATAACTTTAAACATAAACCATCCAAGACTTTAAACAAAATTCTAGCCGATCTAGGGTATGTTTGGATACCCCAAGAATAGGCTGTTCCTGGGAATAGCAGTACTATTCCTAATCCGGTTTGATCCAAACAACTTTTGAAAAAAAAAAATAGCTCCAGAATAGGCTGTTCTACTATTCTTACAAAAACAGGGAATAGCTACTCCCAAGACCAAAGCAGTTCACTCCTTTATAAAAAATAACATTTTTCTCTTTCTTTATTTATTTCTCTCTTTCCAACCGTTGGAATCTCTCCCAACAGCAGAGAGTAAAACAGAAAATGGTGAATTTCTCTATTTCTCATATCTTGTTTGATCCATGCATTTCTTAGTCAAGTAATCTTGATTTTCTTACTCTCCTCGACGCGACGAACAATTAGACACCCCACATCGATGCATTCTCTCCACTCCTCCTCCACCGTTGCATAGCTCTCTTCTCCGACTTCTCTGCCATTTTCCGGTGGCAGCCACGTACTCGGCTCCAGGCCTTTGTGCTTCCTAGCCCGACTTCACCTCTTTTCGTTTTTGTTCAGTTGGTTCTCAGTGAGTTCTCAGTGAAGAGGAAGGAGCATCTCTTTTCGTTTTCGTTCAGTTCCCCTCACAATCGCATATTAGATCAGTGAGTTCTTTGTTTGTTCTATGATTCTGGGTTTTCTGCTTTATACCTTTAAATTGGGTTTCATTGGGCAGAAGCCATGTAAGATTGTTCCAATTATGGGTACGTGTGATTGGTTTGTTAGCAGAGATTAAGTTTGGTTTCTATTAATTGGTATAAAATGAAAACTATTGATGAACTGTCTCATGCCTGACTAAGTGCGCAATTAACAAATTGTCATTTTCCTCATTCTTTCAGTTGAGTCGGTGGCCTAGCTGTTAATGTAACAGAAGGTACACTAACAAATTGTCATTTTTTTAAAAGTTGCTAAGCTTGCTTGGCTTTTTTCCTTGCAACCCATATTAGAGATGGCAAATCGGGCGGACGGGTCGGGTCAATTTTAATATCAACTTTGTTTGAATCGTTCGTTGATTTGAGTTGGATTGGATGCTAATTGATCTCGGGTCGGGTCGGATTCTACCACCTCTACCATAGATACTGATTCACTTTTGACTAAAAAGCACTTAGAATATTCAATTAATCTGCTTATTAAAGTCTTAGGATACCATCAACCAAGTGAGAACATGTGATATAATAAGTCTATTATATGAATTTTCAGGTGTTGTGATTTCTACCCTTATCTCTTGAGGTGCTGTTCCACCAATATTCCACCATCTGTACACAGTCTTGGTTTTATCAGTATTTCGGCAACAACCTCACACCTAGAGTAAGTCCTATAAATTATAAATACTGATGTGTATTCTTGTCTTGTTCTTGTACATACTGTCGTGTTCATTAAAAAAAATTCATGCAGCCAACTATTTTCTTAAATTTCTTAATTAATATTTATATAGTTAATCCTGGTACAAGCATGTTGATCATTTGTCCACTTTCATTCCTCCATAGTATCATGAATGGTCTCCGTAAGGCTGTTGGGTTGAGTTCAAAAAAGAAAGCAAAGAAACCCAAAGAAGCTCAAACAAAAAATCAGGGAGAAGGTCACGGTGCAAAGAAATCAAGATGCCCTAATTGGACAGATGAGGAGTCAGAATGGTTATTAAATGTTGCTGAAGAACTCTTGTTATCATCAGGAAAGAGGGACCTCAATTTCAAAGATTGTCAATTGAACAAGCTTTGTGAGATGTACAATTCAAAGGGTTCTTTCATTCACCGTACTCCGGCTCATGTAGACAATCGATTGAGAACACTGAAAAAGGATTTCAGTATATTCAAAGAATTGGCCAACAAAAGTGGTTGGGGATGGGATCCTGACAATCATGTGCCAATAGCACCACATGAGACCGCATGGCAGGAACTAATGAATGTAAGCAAAACTTATCTATTTAGTTGCACATTGTTGTCACTGTATTAGTGTGTTTTGCTTTGATTTGATGATTAATATTGATTGTTCAATTTCAACAGGATGGTACTAGCAAGTTTCTATACTTTGATAGAAAGACTTTCCCCTTGTACGAAAAAATGAATGCAATGTGTGGTGGAAAAATGGCCAACGGAGATAAAATGTGTACAGTATGTACTGGAGCAAATAGCGCCACCGGTAGCAAAACCGGAAGTTCAGAAAATCCTAATGCAAGAGAGGCTGAATTTGGTGATGCCTTTCCGAATCCTGGTTGGAATGGGGACAACTCAGAAATGGAGGATACGGTTCAGCAGCCTACACCCCAATCAGCAAGCCAATCCATCCCTGATACGTTAGGAGGCAGCCGAAATTCGGGATCTCAAAAGAGAAAGAGCACAGATGATGGACCTGAGCCATCAAGGGGGAAAAAAATACAGCGTCGAATTTCTGAAAAGAGTAAAGGAATACAAACTATGGCTGATGCGAGTGACAAATTGGTTAAATTAAATGAACAACTGGTTGACGAACTTGGCCGTGCTAACAAGATAAAAGAAGAGAGGAATCGCATATTAGATGAAAAAGAAAGAGAGTATGACAAATGTATGGATAAATTGAATGGTCTTCGTCTTGATCCCATTTCATTTCATATTATGAGAGGAAAATTTAAGGAACCAGATGATAGGCGTTATTTCTTACGGGCAACAGAGGAGGAAATTACAAATTGGATTGGTTGGATAAGGTTTCAAGGTGGTTTTGGAATGCAAGGAGGGATGAATCAGACGAATCAGCAAGGAGGGGTGAATCAAGGCCATTCGTTTTATTTTCAACCTGGAGGAATGAGCAACACCTCACAAGATCCATATGGCATGTATAATGCACATATGAGACCACCTCAACCATGATTAACATGCTTGTAGTAGTGACTAATTATGTTTTTCAAATCGAACTATTAGATAAGACTAATGGCTGGGCAAGACTTGGTAGTTTAAATTTAGTAGTTTACCATGTTATGTGATAATTTAGTTGTTTTCTATGTTAAAACCTAATGATTTAGTATTAGATGTACTGTGATGTTTCTATGCTAAGACTTAGCTAATGAGTGCATTATTATGTTTTATACCCTTTTGTTTTAACATTGATAAATTACAACTTTTAGCGAAACTAAATTAAGGTCGTTCTTGTTTTTCTTGTACTTACACTAGACATGTGAGCGCGCTCCGCGCGATGAATATAAAAACACCGATATTAATTTGTGTTATAATTGTAAAAGTAAGATTATCATGAGCCCAAACTCACATAGTCCTTATGCGGACGTAACTTTAAAAACCTATAAAATTACCTTTAAATTTTTATTTATATGGCTTAATAAGTTTTTTATATCAAAAGTTCAAAACTTATAGGATATACAAAATTTCTATTTTTGAGAATTTTTCAGTATTTGTTTGAGATTTTCTTAGAAGCGACTATACAATATAATAACATAATCATTATTTTATGTATAACTCTTACAAAACACAAAAAAATACTAAAAATTAAAAAAAATAGGAAATTTTCGGTAAATTTTTTATACAAAAAAATTATTGAGCCCAACTCATGATAGCTTTACGTCCTTTCCTAAATACATGGAGTAAGCTTAGTTGTAAATATATTAAAACCTAAAACAAAATACCTAATGAGCCTAACTCATGATAGCTTTACGTCATTTCCTAAATACATGGAGTAACACCACCTATGAGCTTAGTTGTAAATATATTAAAACTTAAAACAAAATACCTAAAGCACTATAAAATAGAAAGATTGCAACTATTGTATTTTTTTAAGAATCGAAAACTTAACAATAAAAATATTAACACTAACATTGAAATTTTATTGTAATAAGTGAAAACACCAAAAAAAAAATGAATAAACCAAACTAATAACAATAATAATAATAATAATAAACTGAAAAAAAAAATTAGCAAAAACCAACCCAAAAAAAAAAGAACAAACCAAACCCCACAACAAAAAAAAAAAAAAAAAAAAAAAAAACACTATTCTTTTGACACTGTAGATGAACAGTGACGCGGCAATGTTCAACTTCTACTATCTCTAATTATGTGATGCTTAATTGATCTCATTATTCCTTCATATAGGACTATGGAAAATGATAATATCTTAGATGAAGGATCAAGTGATGATGACTTGATACTAAATATTGTTCCGCAAGTGATCATTCAACTATATGGATTTCAAATGCCATGCGAGTTTGTTCTATGGATATCAAGGAAGTTAAAAATGATAGACCGATGTCAGGAAGCGACTATATTCGAGACATATTAGAAGGTCATCATGAACGATGTTACGAAAGCTATCGATTGAGCACTGAAAATTTTCTCATTCTATGTCGTGAGTTGGAGCAGAAAGGGCTTAAAGCTGCAGGAGAAGTTACAATTGAAGAGCAGGTGGGAATTTTTTTGCAAATAGTTGGTCACTCAGCCACAATGCGTAAAGTTGGTGAGGACTTCCAGCATTCAACAGAAACAATTTGGAGGTGTTTCAATAATGTGCTGCGTTATGTTCTTCGCATGCGATCTGACTATATCAAGACCCCAGGATCGGATGCACCGATACATGCAAAGGTATCAGAAGGAACCCCATATGAGGCATTTAAGGTAAAAAATTTATTACAAAATTCTTTAAATAACAATTTGACTGCTCTCTTAGCCTGAATTCTTATTGTTGACTACAGGGGGCATTAGGTGCCATTGATGGCACACACATTCCAGCATTTGCCGATTCTGATGATAAAGAACCTGAAAGATTTCGTAATAGGAAGGGATTTTATTCACAAAATGTGATGGCAGCAGTTGATTTTGATGGAAATTTTGTGGTGGTAAGCGCTGGGTGTGAGGGGTCGGCCCATGATAATTTGGTACTACGCAAGACAATGGATCGTGGATTTGCAGTTCCCCCATGCCGATACTATCTTGTTGACCTTGGTTATGCGAACACTAGAAATTTTTTATGTCCATATCGTGGTCGACCATACCACATTGATAAAGATCGAGAGCGACCGAGATCGTACTCTTGCCCAAAGGATTTTTTCAATCACAAGCATGCACAACTTAGAAACATTGTTGAGAAGACTTTTGGGATCTTAAAAGTCAGATTCAAAATCTGTCAATGGATGCGTAGGTACAAGTATGAGATACAGGTTAAAGTGGTAATTGCTTGCTGCATTCTGCACAATTTTATTAATCACCAAAATATGCTCCGACGTGTTTCCGATGAGGCGTGGTTGAACCGACAAGGAGAACCACCTGAGAATCGTGGTGGTGATAGATCAATTGATGGGGATATTCATGCCAGTGATAATTCACCTGGAGCTGATTTGAGGGAGAGCATTAAGAACATCTTGTGGTCCAACAGGAGATTTTATTAATCACCAAAATTGTGAAACATTTAGTTTGTGATGATGGAACCTTCGCTCCTACTATTTAGGTGTTGATTGTTGTTTGTAGCCTATTACATCCAAATTTAAATAGACGTACTGTTTAGAGAATATTTTGTTGTAGGGTTTGAAATTTCTGATGGACTGGTTTAGACAATTCAAATGTGATTTCTATAACTTATTTAACGGATCATGTGTTAAGTTGTTTCTTTCATTTTTTTTTTTTCCGCTGACTCCCTCTCTTAAAATCCATTTCTGATCCATTCACCGTGAAATAGATGTACTTGTATTCTAAAACGATCTTCATTTACGTACATGATGGAAGTTAGTTGATATAAGAAAATAGATATTCATTACTATATTTATTTCCATCCATCACTATTTCTAACACACCATCCAAACAACATTTCTTTGTATTGAGAATAGAAGAACTTTTTACTATTCTCAATTACTAACCCAAATCACTATTCTCACTTACTAATCCCAATTCCTCTATTATTGTACTAATCCTTACACGATCCAAACATACCCCTAATGGTTAGTACATAAACCGTCCAAGACTTTAAACAAAATTCTAGCCGATCTAATGATTAATAATTGATTTTGAATCGAACGATTTAGTCATAACTTTAAACATAAACCGTCCAAATGAATCTGAACAAAATTCTAGTCCAGATGAAAATGCAGATCTCTAATCTTTGCCAAATAACCAAAAAAGGTTTCGACATACGATTCTCAATTTCGTATAAAAAACATGACTCAAACTCGCAAAAACACACACATTCATTTATTTATTATTTATTTCATTATATAAAAATTCCAGATAACACACAACATCAAAAAACAAAAGCACATCAATCAAACCGTCAGGCTACTGCCAACCAAGTCCCAACACACATACATCTAAAATTTACACACAATACACACACGATTAACACCACCACACAATCCGCATAGAAAGAGCACTAATCATGTAATATATATGTTCATGATTTCATGATTTAGTGGTGGCCGCCGGGGAGCTTCTCCTTGATCTTCCCCATGATACCCTTCTTCTCGTGCTCCTCGCCGTAGTGCTGCCCGGTCCCGGTAGTCGTGGTGGTGGTGGTAGTCGTGGCGATGGTGCCGGTCGTGCCAGTCGTGCCCACCGGCGTCGTGGTTGGCGTATGAGTCTGGGCTTGGTCAGTCTTGCGGCCGCCCGGGAGCTTCTCCTTGATCTTCTCTTTCAGGCCCTTCTTCTTCCTCCTGCCCCCCATGCCGTCATCCTCCGACGACTACAATAATCATTCATTTAGTCTCAGATTGATTTCTCAACTGATATGTGCAGAAGGAAAAAGAAATGTTTAATCAATTTAAGTTAAATGAAATGTTACCGAGCTGCTGGAGCTACTGCCGGAGCGTCGAAGCACTTGGCCCATGGTGCCGGTGCCGTGCCCCTCCACACGCTGCGGCTGGTACTGACCGCCCGTCATACCTTCGTGCACCTGTGTAGTGCCATGACTGCCCGTGCCGGCACCGTAGCCACCGTGCATGCCAGTCATACCTGTGCCGTGCCCGCCAGTACCGTATGCAGACGGTTCGTTACGGATCGGGTTTCCTGATCATCATAATCATAGCACAAACATAGAAAAATTAACCAATCACATGTTGTACTTCCTCAACTTCTACTGATTTTTAAGTTGATGAATCATGAAATTGCAGAATAATTAATAAGATGTATGTATTATAAGAGAAACATCTTGCGTCCACTGAAAAACCGTCCAGACGTCACAGATTTATACGAAATGTAATAAATATACTCCGAAATATCACAGATACATCCTGAAATGTAACTATAAACGCTATAGATAGTTTTTTACACTTCGAAATATCACAGATACATCCCGAAATGTAACGAAATGTAACTATAGACGCTATGGACAGTTTTTCTATGGATACCAAGTATTACTCATATGTAAATAACGTACCATACTCATCAACCCTGAGAACGGGGTTGCCGTACTCATCAACTCTCCTTGCATCAGCCATGTTTCTCCGATCTTTCTTTCTTACAAATTCGGTCGCTCAAAAGTGTATTGTAGTGTATCTCTAATTACTCTTACTGCTCTTACTAGCAATGAACAAGTGAGGAATGGGAATGGATAAGTCTGGCAAGGAGCTGTGCCATATATAGAGAGAAAGGAATTACGAAAAATTATGAAAATTGGGAAAATGGGAAGCCGTAGGGAGGCCGAGAGAGCGGCACGTGTGCATTGGGTAAGGAGAGGAGTGACGCGTGTCGAAGAGGAGCCAGCGAGCCACGTTGTGTTCATTCATCCTGACTTGCTGCATTGTGAACTGGAGACGATCAGCCATTGGATCGTCTCGAGATCCGCTCTGGCACGAATCTGGAGACGATCCAACAGGTGGTGTTGTGAACTGCACAATGCAGTACATCAGGGGATATGAATGATTGAATTCTCATATGATATTATTATTTGGTGTGATTAATTAATCATTAATGTGATGGTAATGATGATGATGATGCATATATTAATGCTACGTACAGGTACAACGCAACAAAGGTAAGCTGGGTTTTACTTCTTTTCTTTGGAGTTGGATTAGTTGATACTTGACATATGAAAGCTCCTTCTCCTGCCACTGCCGCGTGGTCTTCAAAACATGACTCGCTGAGTGCTATCTGTACCTTCTCTTTTGTCTTCTTTATATATTTCTTTTTCTTTCTTTTATTTTTAGAATTTTACTTCAATACTTTCACCAAAAATTTTTTTTTTTGATCTGACGATTATAAATGAATATCACCCATTATGATATTCATCTTTAACCCGATAAAATTATCTGGATCTGAGTACGGAAGCAACGTCCTTATTTCTAATTGTTTGAGTGAATCTTCTTTATATTTTTCTTTTCGTAAACTCAACTTAACTCCTCTTCAGATCGTAGACCCCAAAATGTTCGTTTGTTAGTCCCCAATTAAGTACGATAAAGTACTATTTGGGTTTGAGGATTTGCATTCTGAGGTGCCGACATAATATATAATAATGTTGAGGGCTAAAGAGGATTTGGTGTGGTCTCAAAATGAAACGGGCCAGCGGCCCAATCAGATTGATGGCCCTATTGGTGTTCCCATTTTCAGGAGGTTCTCTAAATTTACGGGTTAATGCTGTAGCTTATGTGATAACCCAAAAATATATAAAAGAAAAAGTGTATAACCAGTAAAAGTCAGATGTCCTTAAATCTTATTTCCTTGAAGTCTAGGGGCTGCAGTGCAAAGTTTTATTATATTAGTAGACTGTTCTAGAAATCATCCCTTCCCCCACCGCTTAATGTTTCTCTAGCATCTTCTATTGTTTATCAAATGTCACAAGTAAATGAAACTAAACTTATAGCAGCTCTCTCTCGTATTTTCAGCAAACAATACGACGATAGCAGCTCCACTTCGGTCTCCGCTTCACTCGCCTGGTTGTAACTACTGTCGAAACCACTCTTCTTCACTTTCCCCACATACTGGTAAGAAATTTGGTTAATTAAAACTCCAATTTTCGTTTGATTCCTAGACAGTAAGAGAAAATACTGTTATTTCATATTGTTTCCTATTAAATTGGCTATGAATTGGCTTCAATTAATGATATATAGTGACTCCCGTGTCCCCTCCAGAGAAAGGGTAAATGAAAGAGGTGAATTGTAAAGACTAAAACAATTAATTAAGTAAGACTAATTTCAGTTTGGAAATGAATGGAAAACTTAGAAACTTAAAGCTCTATATAATTCTCATGCCTTTGCTTGTACAGGAATTAACACATGACCAACTTGGCCATTAGTTGTGTGTAGAATTCCTCACCATTAATGAGCTGATCTTTCTTCTTTAGCAGGCCAACTAAAGAAGTAAAGATTGGGTTCATTAGTGTTGTACAAGCTGAAGGTTAATAGAAGATAAGAAATTGAATAATTAATTCCTTGACACTTTTGTCCATCTCAGTTTCTATGTGTGCACTGCAGCCACTCAAACTAATTATCGGTGTCAATTGAAGCTATTGAGTATGTTCAATATATCTAAATTGTAGGAGAGCAACGTAAGGAGTAGGCACGGGATTTCGACTAAATCAGTTCGCTTATCGTTAGGTAAGTATTTTGAGTTTCTCATACTTATGCTTGATAAGATATGTCATGGATTTGGTAATTTGGAAAAAAAAATCTGAATGTATGCATGAGTAATTTACTGGCAGCCATATTTTTGTGAGATTGCTTATTGTGTGATTTCAAATGTGGCTCTAAATAATAAAATGCATGATTAATGAGTCGTCAATTTGCTATTCGTTTCATGTCTTGGCTGTTTCTTAAAACCAAGTAAGCTCTTTCTATTGGAATTATGAAAATTGTTATATCAGCTTGCAAGAAAAGTGGTATGAGAAATTAAGTAAATTAGAACTTGCATAGTTGTATACTGGCATGAAAGTGATCATATAGCCTCCTATGAAAATTGTGGATTTGTGTGGATGGACTAGCAGCTGCGGTTGCTAGTATGATTTATTTGTGGCAGATTCTTGTGTGAATGGACTAGCAGCTGAGGTTGCTAGTATGATTTGTGAGATGGAAATTTGCCATGTTGTGGCAGATTCTTGTGTGGATGGACTAGCAGCTACGGTTGCTAGTATGATTTAAATGGGGACTAGTCACCCACTGTGAATTTGGCCATTGCTGAGAGAGCAACGGATGTGTGATTATGAGATGATGTTGTGCTGGAATGAATATTTGGGTGTCTTACGCAAGGTATTGCGAAGGCACAGATCTTGGACTTGGAATTTCATAGGAGGGCAAACTTGGAAATTTGTCTCAAGTGCTTGGAATTATAATTTTACAAACAGTAGGAAATGTCTAACAGTTGCGCATCTGTATATTAAGAAATACTAAATACTAAATACAAGGAAAGGCTAATTAAGTGTCATTTTTGGAAATTAAAGGATTTCAGTAGATGATTTAACTTAATTGCAATGTCATGGTTTAGTCAGCATATTATGCAAGCTGCAGAAAATATATGCATTTTTCTGGTAAAACTTTCATTAAGTAAAATAGTTAATTAATGGCATATTGTATCTAGTATAAATATAGGGACCTCAAAGTACTTACTGAGCAATAGCTCATGACGTGTTGTTCAATTTTTTTCAGCTAGGGTACAAGACATTTTGGACTGTCGTAGGACGAATCGCAAACCGTCATGGAAGGTATAACTAAAGGTCGAAATAGCTATAGTTAATTAGTGAATTTTGAGGATCATGTAATGTAAGTTAGGGGTTGATAATATTTTGGGAATTTATAACATTTTTGGGGCTGTCTACTAGCTAGACACCAATGTGTATGTATGGTAGATGTTTAGAGGAGTCAAATATAGCCATGTAAACTAAACCTCGTGATGTATGCTGTAAGTATAAGTAATATATGAGTTCAGTGTTCATGAATTACTCAATTTCTTTCATTTACGCTTAATTAATATGTCTTTACATTTACATGTTGGCTAGATAAAGCATGGTATGCATGATTTTAAAGACAAGTAATGGTAGCATCGTTTTGACCTTGAAGTATTATAAAAGCTGAAACTATATTACTTGCTTACTGGCAATTAGTTTTCTGTTATGGTTTGGGAATATGTGGTGCTGGTTAGATAAAGAATAACATGGTTATTAAGACTTCAAAAGTTCTATAAGTGCACAAGGCATTTTTATGGGTTGTATAAAATTAAATATAATAATAATAATAATAATAATAATATGAATGAAATAAAAAGCAACAATTTGATCATTGAGCCTTGCATAACTGAAGAATGTTCTGAGGTTATGCGGTGTCTGTTTCGGCCGGGTTCGGGGCGTTACAGCTTAGCTTGCAGTTTCACTCTATTCAGGCCATACTCGGTGAGTGTCCATACAAAAATCATCTATAGCGTTCATAGTTATATATCGATTGTTATATTTTATAGTGTATTTTTTACATACCGTACACGTCTATGGATGTATGGATGGTTTTTCAATTGACGCAAAATGTTTCTCATGTTCGGTAGTTGTTACAGAAAATATTTTCTATAAAAATAGGAATCCATATTGTATTTGATGAAAACCTACGAAGAACCTATCGTTGATAAGAAAAAAAAATACTTTTGTCTGACCTAATTAATTTTTCCTGCTAAAATAAGTGTATTAGAAGAATAAATTCTTATTGGCCCTGTTCGGCAAGGGTGGATTAGTGGAATAGACAGGAAAAGAGCCTCTATTCCCAACGAACAAGATAGGATTAGTATGGAATTGAGGGTTGGAAGAGGGCAGCTTTTCCTTGCTTTCCAATTCCATCAGATAGTTGGAATTAAGATTTAGATGAGAGAGAACTATTAGTTTAATATTTTTTGCACTCTGATGTGGCTTCAAAAGTATTTGTTATTTTGTATGTTACCTATCTCTTGCACGTATCCCCAAAAGATATGGTGTTTCTCTTCGGATGATTTTTATGGCAAATCTGTTGAAGGACTTGCAAATCAAAATATATCAAATTAACAAGCACATTTTGCTCTTTCAAACAAGATCCATATTGGCATAGCTCTGATGATTCTTCAGTTCATTATCAGCTGTCTAACTTATATCTCATCGTTATTTGTTTAAAAACTATTTAGAAGTGTGTATGGTCTTTTAAAGTCAACCACACTTTTATAATATTTAATAAAATCTTGGTTTGGCTATTCCATAACTTGTACATGCCGAACATGACTGGATTAGTTCAGATTAGTAGTCAATTCTCAATTCCACTAATCCCCTTTTCTCATACTATTCCAGTTGTTGCCGAACAGACCCATTAGGAATTGATAGTATTGTCTTTCAAACATGGAATAAAAATTATTTCCTATAGACTCTCAATACCTATAAAAACTATAGTATTTGAGACTACTGAACAGGCCCTTATATGACTGGTTTTGCTGTAGATCGGTTAAGCAACATTCTATTTTGAATTGAGTGATTTTTATTAAACATGTCTCTTTAATTATATCTAAAAGACACATCGTAACCATCCGATTATGAAAAATGAACGGCCCCTATTTCATCCGATTCATTTGGTGATTATGTCGTGGCTTAGCCTATAACCAAATGATCCAGTCACACAGCAATATATAGTTGGTGTTCCAGGATAAAGCCTCTTATTTATAAAGATATATTTTATTCAGACCTTTTATTTGCATTCAAACAGATGTAAACATATTTTGATGATTCCATATCCTCTGTAGCGCTGCATTGTGTAGCGCGGAATGTGAACCGTAACAACCGTTAGATCATTTTGAGATTCGAGTCTTCCGCGCTAGACAATGCAGCGCTACAGAGGATGATTTCAAATAGTCAATTTTAGGATAGAGGCTTAGCTGTGTATTTGCAATATAATAAAAATATCTCCTCATAAAACAAAAAGAACTGAAAATGGGGACCCACAAGTACAATGAAACAAATAATAGACGCGTGACGAGTGCCACGTCATTGGTAAGAGGTCATTAGTAAACTTAGCCGTAAGCCCGTTAAGTCCGTAACAATAACATTGTTTCGCTTTAGACTTTTTACATAAGCAAGCAAAGCAAAGCAAGAAGAGGACTGACTCCCACTCTGACTGACTGCGTTTCAAAATTCAAAACGAAATAGCCATACGATAGAAAAAAGAGAGAAAGAGAGAGCCGACCGTTGAGCTGAGCTGAGCTGAACTGAGATTCTCTATCACTATCTTCTCTTCTCTTCCATCGAACGAACCTCTCTAAGGAAGCTGCTCTCTGTCAGAATCACATTTCCCGCTTTCCTTTCCATTCTTCTCTCTCCGCTTCTCATGATTCCCTCCACAAATTAACAAGTTCTGACCGCAAGATACCGAGCACACATCAAATCTAATCTAATCTAATCTAGCGCAGGGGAGAGGAAGGGGTTAGGAGGGGGAGAAAGGGAGGGTAACTTACGACGATGACTTTGAATTGATTGGCCTCCTTGGGCGGAAGAGAGGAGCCCATGGTTTGGGATCGCAAGCCCCGACGAGGAGCGAGTGCGCGCGCGAGAGAGAGGGAGGAGAGCAAGGGTTTGGATTAGGGAGGAATGAATTCGGTGGCGGCAACCCTACCCTTTTTGGCTTCGCTTCTTCACTTCGTTCGGACAAGCAGCAGCAGCTAACCCTGACCCTCACCCAACAATACTAAAAAATAAAAAATTAAAAAAGAAAAGGAAAAGGAAAAAGGAAAAAGAAAGAAGGGTTAAACCTCATTACCTCAGCGAATTCATATCCCCTGCTATACTGCATTGCGCAGTTCACAACATCAACCATTGGATTGTCTCGTGATTCGTGCAAGCGTGGATTTCGAGACAATCCGACGGCTGGCGTTGTGAACTGCGCAATGCAGTATGTCAGGGGATGAGCACTCAAACGGAACCTCAGCGGGCGTGCTTATCCTCTGCTGCGCGATATCCTACTGAGTGCTCATCCCTAACTTACTGCATTGTGCAGTTCACCGTTGGATTGTCTCGAGATCTACGCTGGCAGGAATCGAGGGACAATCTAACGGCTAACGCTGGGAACCTGCATAATGCAGTACAGCAGGGGATATGAATTCGTATTCTACTGCGCATCGAATAAACGATGTGGATTATAGGGGGATTTTCAGAGATTGAGTTACACAAATCTCAAAGCAGATCCAATGGTAGGCGTACTGCGCAGTGGTTTACTTCGCAGTAGAAGATACGAACTGCCTCGGCGGAGATCTGCTTGGTCCCGGTTCACTGCAGTGCTGGTTATTTCGTTTTGGGGTTGAGAGTGTGTGGGTCCCGCTTTGCAGGTACCGCGGGACCAGAACTGATGGACCAAGTTCTCAACTGGTCCGGATGTTAAGCTTAAGCTGCTGACAGAGTAGGGTTTACACCTTTACATTTACAAACACAATTAATTGATTAATTAATTAATTAATTAGGAATCACACCACTAAATCAAGCTGAGTCTCTTAAGATGCTAATAATATTCTATTCCCAATGAATCAAATCGACCAATAATTTAATAGAGTAAAATACATTACGGAATATTTCAATTTTAATTTTTCCCATCCGAATGTTTTAAAAAGGGAGGAAGAAGTAATCATTAGAATCTATTTTTAAATAGAATCACCACATTAGCATCAACTTCATTGAGGTTACAAATTACTCGCATTCAGAATCAGAGCGTTGCTAGGGTTTCCATTGAACAACTTCCTGTTTCATATCAGAAGCATTTTTTTTGTTATTGTTTTGTGTACGAATAAGATATAATTGAGTCTCCTGTAATTTTGAAACAAATTGTTTTTGCTATTTTCTTAAAAAAAATAATAATTCGTCAAAAGGCTTAAGCCTCGGACTTTACCAAAGTGTTGAAAAATTCTAATCACTTCACTGCAAGTCTGCATCCAACATAGTTGTTTTTAATTATTCTCGGACCAATAAAATGAAATACGTACAGGGGGGACAAAAATTAATTTTAAATTAACCAAATGTGAAACAAATAAGAAAAAAATTCAAGTGTATAAGTATAAACCAAACCGCATGACCCTCCATTTCAATTTTTAAAATATAAAAAAAAAATTAAAAGCTACTCAAACACATGAGAATTAGAATCTCTTACTCTAAAAAACAATGAGAACTAGAATCTTCTAATGGCTTAGTACTGTTGAGTAATTCGGTAGTCTTGCTCAAGCCATTTAGTTCCACGACTTGCAACTGTAATGTTTCATAAGTAATCAATCTATTTACCTTCCTAATTAAATATGTCATTATTTATGTTTCAATCAAAAAATATCAAAACTTAAAATGTGGATATAGTAAATCTTTCATGACGAACAAATATAAGTCAAAGACAAAAATGGTGGCTATCTTTGGTTGTCGAGGTAATAAATTTTTCATGAAAAAAAATATGAAGAGAAAATTTAAGTCATAATAAAGTTGAAGAGCCATTAGCCATTACGTAATTGGTTAGTGGCCAATTTTTCAGATCTTTCAGAAAGCAGCGGATTCTGATCCGTCGTGCATCGTGAAGCTTGAGAGGGTTTTGTCCAATTGAACTTAAAAATGTTTTCATGGACAGTGATTAGGAATTAATTCTTGGAGCCGTCTTTTGAGAAAAACAAATCTTAGCCGTCTCTTTGAGAATTCTTCGGTGGGAAGAGGCGGTGTGCCTTTCCTTCGCCAGGCCGCCACCCTCTTCTATTCGACTTCTCCCGTTCTCTGTTAACCTTTGCTTGTTCGTTAACTGTTCGTTGTGTCTCTTCGTTCGTCTTTTCATCACCCTTTTTGTTCTAAGAAGGGTCTTTTGTTGTTCTTCATTTAAGAGGGTTATATCATGAATTACTCGAAAATGAATGTTGCTCCAACTTCAACAAACTCTAGTGGTGCTTCACGAATTAAAGATTTATGGAGTGCTTAACAAGTTCTTCAATCTTTGTCAAAGACGATGGATTCATCACAATTAAATGGTAACTTCAAAATGAATTATGCACTTCTTCAAGAATTTGTCATTTGGATTTACATTGAGAAACATATATATTTTTTTTGTAGATGTAACCCTTCTAAGTGAATGAATTTAGTTGCCTATGGATCTTTTGATGTTAAAAAAAAAAAAATATTTCATGTTCATTTTCAAAAGAGAGAGAGAGAGCGAGAGGTCAACGGAAATTAGAAGCAAATTAAGAATCAGATGAGATCTTTAATCTTTCGTGTAAAATGGTAAATAAAGCAGCATGTTAGAGGATGCAAGTACACCCATTCCATATCGCTCGGTTGTCAGCATGTTAAAGGATACAAGTACACTATTCCATACCGCTCAGCTGTTCCGTCTAGGGGTTTAAACAAATCGAATCGAACTTAGATATAAATTGAAGTTGAACCAAATCGAGTTGGACCTTAAACCAAACTCAAACTGAAATTGAACCGAGCTAAACCGAATCGAACTTAGCTCGAACTCGAATCAAGCTCCATACCAGCTCAATTATTATAATGCAATATTTATTTTTCATATTACCATAAATAATTAGAACTAAAATAAATATATTATTTTATCCTTTTTGATGATTTAAACAAATTATCTCTATTTTTACTAATATTATAATAAATTATGATTAAAAAATTATATTTTATTAATTTAACAATAAAAATAAGTACATTTTGTTAATTAAATAATAAAATAGGTATATTATTATAAATAATTTTGACAAAATAGTTCAAAAAATGTGCAAATAACTATTATATCGAACTATTACAAATCGAATCTGAATCGAATCAAGAAAAAATCGAACCGAACTAAAAAGTGAAATTGCGCCCTTGCAAAGGTAGCTCCATCAATCAGCTCCATATCCTCAATCAGCCCAAACAATTCCTTGCTAACCCTAGCCTGGAATGTCACACCTATTTTCTCACTTCTTGACCAAGTAATGTGCAAATTACTATATATCGAACTATTACGAATCGAATCCGAATCAAATAAAAAAAAAATAGAGCCGAACTAAATCAAACTCAAACGTATTTTTACTAATATTATAATAAATTATGATTAAAAAATTATATTTTATTAATTTAACAATAAAAATAAGTACATTTTGTTAATTAAATAATAAAATAGGTATATTATTATAAATAATTCTGATAAAATAGTTCAAAAAATGTGCAAATTACTATATATCGAACTATTACGAATCGAATAAAAAAAAAATCGAACCGAACTAAATCAAACTCAAGCGAATCGAGCTTTAGACCAAACGAATCGAGTTCAAACTGAACCAAACTCAACCAAATTACGAACTACGACCGATTAATATGCTCGACCAAATCAGAATCGAGCTTTAGACCAACCTGAATCGAGTTCAAACCGAACCAAACTCAACCAAATTACGAACTACGACCGATTAATTTGCTCGACCGAATCAGATTCACGAACTACGACCGATTAATTCACTTGACCGAATCAGATTCGAACGAATTACGAGCTACAGACTTATTTTGGCTAGCCCTCCATCCGAGTAATTCATACTGAACAAGAACAATCTGAAAAATGATCCACAACCAAACAAGATTCCAACATACAATTCCCAACTTCTTCGTATTAAACATTACTTAAACTGGCAAAAACACACACATTTATTTATTTATTATTTATTTCATCATATAAAACCCCACAACCACAACAAAAGCACATCAAAAAACAAAAACACATCATATCAAACCGGCTACTGCCAAGTCCCAACACACGGACATCTAAAATTACATACAATACACGATTAACACTGCAACAACACCACCACACAATCCTCTCATAAAACGAACACTAACCATGTATATACGTTCATGACTTAGTGGCCGCCGGGGAGCTTCTCCTTGATCTTCTCCATGGTGCCCTTCTTCTCGTGCTGCTCGCCGTAGTGCTGCCCGGTCCCGGCAGTCGTGGTGGTGGTGCCGGTCGTGCCCACCGGTGTCGTGGTTGGCGTATGAGTCTGGGCTTGGTCAGTCTTGTGGCCGCCCGGGATCTTCTCCTTGATCTTCTCTTTCAGGCCCTTCTTCTTCCTCCTGCCTCCCATGCCGTCATCCTCCGATGACTACAACGATTAATTAGTTAGTCTCAGATTGATTTCTCAACTGATATGTGCAGAAGGAAAAAGAAATGTTTAATCAATTTAAGTTAAATGAAATGTTACCGAGCTGCTGGAACTGCCGGAGCGTTGAAGCACTTGGCCCATGGTGCCGGTGCCGTGCCCCTCCACACGCTGCGGCTGGTGCTGACCGCCCGTCATACCTTCGTGCACCTGTGTAGTGCCATGACCGCCCATGCCGGCATCGTAGCCACCTTGTCCATGGACGTGCTCACCTGCACCCGAAATGTAACTATAAACGCTATGAACAGTTTTTTACACTCCTAAATATCACAGATACATCCTGAAATGTAACCTATAGACGCTATGTACAGTTTTTTACACTCCGAAATGTCACAGATATATTCCAAGTGTAACCTATAGACACCTTGAACAGTTTTTTTACACTCCGAAATGTTACGAATACATCTCGAAATATAACCCATAGATGCTATGAATAGTTTTTCTATAGATACTAAGTATTACTAGTATGTAAATAACGTACCGTACTCATCAACTCTCCTTGCATCAGCCATGTTTCTCCGATCTCTCTTTCTTACAAATTCGGTCGCTCAAATGAAAAGTGGGTAGTGTAGTATTTCTCTTTACTCTTACTACTCTTACTAGCAATGAACAAGTGAGGAATGAGAATGGATAAGTCTGGCAAGGGGCTGTGCCATATATAGAGAGAAAGAAATTACGAAAAATTATGAAAACTAGAGTTGTAATTCGGGCTTCACCCGAAAAGTAGTATTAAATAAATAATTAAAAATTTTATAAAATGTTGCAGATTTATATTAAACAAAAATTATAAAAAAATTGTAATTTCTTTATGTAAATAAATAATAATAATGATAATAATAATATAATAATTTATAAATAATAACATATATAAATATTAGACCACTTTAAGTATTAAAATTTGTTTTAGACATGTCACATTTATCTTATTTAATAAGGAGAGGAAAATAATATTAGTCATTGAATCAAAGTAGATGGAGAGTTTCAAACAAAATAAATAGTTAATAATAGTGATGATGTGGCATAGTTGAGGTGTTTAAAAATATACCCCTCTCTATAGAGTATAGATTGGGAAAATGGGAAGCCGTAGGGAGGCCGAGGGGAGGGCACGTGTGCATGGGGTAAGGAGAGGGGTGACGCGTGTCGGAGGGGAGCCAGCGAGCCACGTTGTGTTATGACGGTCGAGAGTGTTCATTCATCCTGACTTGCTGCATTGTGAACTGGAGACGATTAGCCATTGGATCGTCTCGAGATCCGTGCTGGCACGAATCGGGAGACGATCCAACGGGTGGTGTTGTGAACTGCACAATGCAGTACAGCAGGGATATGAATTCTCTCTCCTAGTTAGCACTTTTGCTAGAGACTTCATCTCATTTCATATTACTGTTTGCTGTGTTAAATAATCATTAACGAGATGATGATAATGCATAAATGCTACGCACAGGTACCGTACAACGCAACAAAGGTAAGTTGGGTTTACTTCTTTTCTTTGGAGTTGGATTAGTTGATAAATGAAAGCTTCTCCTGCCGCTGCCGCGTGGTCTTCAAAACATGACTCGCTGATTGCTATCTGTACCTTCTCTTTTGTCTTCTTTATATATTTCTTTTTCTTTTTTTATTTTTAGAATTTTACTCTAATATTTTCACCAAAAAAATTTTTTTTTTTGATCTGACGATTATAAATGAATATCACCCATTACGGTATTCATTTTTAACCCGATAAAATTATCGAGGGATGCTAACTGTCTCCCACAAAAAATCCCCCTTAAATGTTCCCCGCGCGCATACTCTCGTCCACGTCAACTATGAACACCGAAGACTATTGGATATGAACACCCACCAATACGCAATATGAACATCTGAGCGCGCTCTGATTTTCATCGCGTGCTGAAATTGAATTAAGGACATGCTTAATTTATTTTTGCATGTGGAAAATATGCCAACTCCCGTCCACGTCAACTATGAACACCCAAGACCGTTTGATATGTACACCCGCGAATAAGCAGTAGAACACCCGCGTGCGCTCCGATTTTCATCACGTGCTGAAATTGAATTAAGCACGTGCTTAATTTATTTTTGCACATGGAAAGTATGCCAAAAAAAATTTTCTCCCAATTTGCATTGTTCATAGAGCTCTCAGAGGGTGTTCATACTGAATGTATCGTGGTGTTCATACCACTTGCCAACTGGTATTCATACCGGTTCCAGCAGAAACGGATGGGGGACGTTTAAGGGGGACAAATGATGGGGGACCAAGAGATTATCTCAAAATTATCTGGGTCTGAGTACGAAAGCAACGTCCTTATTTCTAATCGTTTGAGTGAATCTTCTTTATATTTCTCTCTTTTTGTAAACTCAACTCAACTCCTCTTCAGATCGTAGACCCCAAAATGTTCGTTTGTTAGTCCCCAAATTAAGTACGATAAAGTACTATTTGGGTTTGAGGATTTGCATTCTCAGGTGCTGACATAATATATAATAATGTTGAGGGCTAAAGAGGATTTGGTGTGGTGTAAAGTGAAACGGGCCAGCGGCCCAATCAGATTGATGGCCCTATTGGTGTTCCCATTTTCAGGAGGTTCTCTAAATTGACGGGTTTATGCCGTGGCTTAACTTGTAGTTTCACTTTATCAGGCCATGCTCAGTGAGTGTCCATACAAAAACCGTCCATAGCGTTCATAGTTATATATCGATTGTTACATTTGAGAGTGTATTTGTTACATGCCGTACACGTCTATAGATGTATGGATGGTTTTTCAATGGACGCAAAATGTTTCTCATGTTCGGTAGTTGTTATTGATCTTACAGAAAATATTTCTATAAAAACAGGAATCCATATTGTATTTGATAAAAACCTACGAAAAGCATATCGTTGATAAGGAAAAAAAATACTTTTGTCTGACCTAATTAATTTTTCCTGCTAAAATAAGTGTCTTAGAAGAATAAATTCCTATTATGAATTGATAGTATTGTCCTTCAAACAGGGAATAAAAATGATTTCCTATAGACTCTCAATACCTATGAAAACTACAGTATTTGAGATTGCCGAACAGGCCCTTATATGACTGGTTCTGCTGTAGATTGGTTAAGCAACATTCCATTTTGAATTGAGTGGTTTTTATTAAACATGTCTCTTTAATTGTATCTAAAAGACACATCGTAATCATCCGATTATGAAAAATGAACGGCCCGTATTTCATCCGATTCATTTGGTGATTATGTCGTGGCTTAGCCTATAACCAAATGATCTAGTCACACAGCAATATATAGTTGGTGTTCCAGGATAAAGCCTCTTATTTATAAAGATATATTTTATTCAGACCTTTTATTTGCATTCAAACAGATGTAAACATATTTTGATGATTCCATATCCTCTGTAGCGCTGCATTGTGTAGCGCAGAATGTGAACCGTCAACCGTTAGATCATTTTGAGATTCGAGCCTTCCGCGCTACACAATGCAGCGCTACAGAGGATGATTTCAAATAGTCAATTTTTTTAGGATAGAGGCTAGCTGTGTATTTGCAATATAATAAAAATATCTCCTCATACAACAAAAAGAACTGAAAATGGGGACCCACAAGTACAATGAAACAAATAATAGACGCATGACGAGTGCCGCGTCATTGGTAAGAGGTCATTAGTAAACTTAGCCGTAAGCCCGTTAAGTTCGTAACAATAACATTGTTTCACTTTAAACTTTTTACAAAAGCAAGCAAAGCAAAGCAAGAAGAGGACTGACTCTGACTGACTCTGACTGACTGACTAACTGACCACGTTTCAAAATTCAAAACGAAATAGCGAGCGATACGATAGAAAAAGAGAGAGAGAGAGAGCCGACCGTTGAGCTGAGCTGAGCTGAACTGAGATTCTCTATCACTCTCTTCTCTTCTCTTCCATCGAACGAACCTCTCTAAGGACGCGATGCGGCGGCATGGGTGGCAGCTGCCTCTTCACCCCCTCCAGGTCTTCCATCCTCTTTTTCCTACCTTTCCATTTTCTTCTTGCAATTTGCCAAATAAAATGCTCTGAATTAACACGGGAGTGATTGTTTGTTTCCTACACTTTCTCTTTTTTTTTTTTTTACTTTTATTCTTTTTCTGATGCATATATTTGTTACAAACAAATTCTGCACCAATTTCTTTGTACAGAAATAGGTATAGAATCTGAATTTGGCATTTTTACTACACGGTATGTTGGTTTGGTACGAACCTTACCAGCAGATAAAAGTTGGACTGGTACCGAGTATGAGTGCCAGTAGAATCAGATCCATATCAGCTCTAGTACAAGTATCATTGGACTTGTAAAGTTTGAAAACTCTGCTTATTAAAGGGAGAATCATAACATAAGAAGATTGCTTGTCAACAGCTTTGCTTCAGTTAATTTGGGATCGGACCAATTTCTTGCCTTTTGGTCGTCGTATACTGAACTCAGTTCTTTCAAGTTGAATCATAGATGTATCATTCAAAAATGTACCAGACTGAATTAAATAAAACTAATGCTTTTGTGTGTAAGAACACTAAAACCCTTCTGATTTTCTCCTCTCTTTCAGGCTACAGCAGCAATGGCACCGAATTACATAAATCTACAATTAGAGAGCAGCTATCGGAAATGTTCGGAGATACTAGAGGTGAGTTCACTCTCCCTTTAGGAAAGAGGCTTAAGAAAAACATACTCACCATTTCCAAGAGGAGAAATATCAAGCGGCAGGCTCTCCTGAACGAAGTTGGTAAGAGGAACGACTCGGTTTTCTTCGCAACGGTCGGCGCGTTCGTTATCGTCCCTCCGTTTGCGATACTGACTATTGCGGTTATCACTGGCTATGTGGACCTCATGCCTTGATTTGGATATAGATGAATTTATTTTCTTCAAGGCATGATTGGTAGTTTTCAGCTTTAGTTGATGCCACCAAAAAAAAAGAGATGATATATTGCTTGTTACTTTTGTACAGTATATAACAGGAAATTTTGTAGCTTTTTATATCTTTCTGGTAGCTCTGATTATAAAATTTTATACATCAATTTAGGTCAGATTCAGTCTGAATTTTATACCAGATTGTCAATTAATACCAACCAAAATTGGGGCCTACAATAAGCCTGGAATCTTTGTTGTTCACTAGTAAAAATATTGTAAAGGGGAAAGCAAAAGTCAAAAGATAAAGAAAAGGGAGAAAAAAGAATGATATGGAAATAATAGCCAATGCCATCTTTTTTAGAAGTGATATTTCTACAAGCACTGATTTTGCACTCAAAAGCACTCCAAAAACACAATGTACAGCAAAAACAAGTATTTACTAAAGGAAATAAATTGAAAAAAAAAGTATTAAAAACAAAAAACTAAAACTTAATAACCGAGCTCGTCTCTTAAACGAGGAGCAATAACATGATTTTTATTGATACTTGTATTTGGAGAGATAACATGGTCGGTGGGTCTAATATGCTCGTCGCAGTGCGGAGCTCCTTGCCCCAGCATGTACGTCCATCTATCTTGTAAAAGATAGGCGAAGTCGATCACAGAAACTTGTAAGGTGAAGAGAGCTACCCATAGCCTCACACTCTTGGAGGTTCTCAAGTGGTAAGTGTGAAGGCCAATGTAGATGTTTGCTATTCCCACTATGCAAATGCCGATTCCGATCAACCAGTGAATCAGGTACCAGATACGCCTTGCTTTCACACCCCTAAACAAAGGACCAATTAAGGGTGCATAAATCAAATTATTGGAAATGCAAAATTAAGGGTAAATAATGCTACAGTAAGGAGTAGAACTATTGTGACAACGTTTGCATTTCGCTCCGAAATGCTAACGGTCCAAAACAATACTTAAAAAACTCCAAAATAGAAAATTTTTGTATCCCCAAGTATTTTCATATGATAAATTTAATAGGAACCATAAATCGAAATTTTGGACATGACAAATTATAATTTGCATGGTTAGCATTTCAGAGTGAAAACAAACGTTTTCATATTAGTCTAGCTCTACAGTAAGTACTGCAGAATTTCCCAGATAAGAAATAGATTGATCAGAGATCAATCTTTAGAAATATACAGAAACCGAAATAGGCTTTGTACCTATTTGGCCTCAAGAAACCGAGCAGAGGTTGAAACCAAATGAAGCCATAGAGCGCCAATCCGATTCTTTGATGAGTATTGTTGAAGGAGTTCTCAAAATGCTTGAGTGACAAAACTGCCCCTGCCGTGGCGAGTGCAACTGCTGCAATCTGTCAGCAGATCATGAAAGCAATAACCTTTATTTAATTACAAAATGTTTTAGCAAACTACAATAATATGCCATTATCAATACTTGTTAGTCGTTACCAGTACGAGTACTAAACAAGGACCTCTGAAATTGGATTTACCAGTAAAAGCACGAAAAGAGAGCTTAGATACCTGTATAACGACGTGCAAGTAAAATATGATCCTGAAGTATTTGCCACACGTGCAACTGCTTGCAAACCGTATTACCAGTATACCGAAAGGCATCAAGAACCCAACCGAACCCCAAAGGAGCAGTGCGTGGAGCTTGATTTGCCATGAAAGTTTTGGATTCAGCTGCAAGAAAAATCGCATCATTAGTACCAATTTATTTGTTTGTTTATAGAAGCTGATGACGTGTTGTTGCAATGGTTACAAGCTACAAGATATTTGGTTCTCTAGGCACAGCCTATGATCAGATATTAATTCTCATAATCATGATCTCATTTACACTATAAATTCATTCAAGCAATGATGCTAAATATACTACACACATACCTGCAGTATCAAGTCAAAATGAAGACACTAGGGGGATGCAAAGGGCTTGTGAGGTTAACAATCTTCCTTGTTGTCATAGGTAATGTAGCTCCTCCGGCAGAAGCACGCGATAGTGTATCTAATGCAGAAGCGGCCCCTGTACATGCCCAGATAGGTGGTATCAACAGAGATCAGGAAGAGAAGGTATTAATTGCAATGCCGAGGACAGTGTTTAACCCGTCATACTTTCCCCCATTGCCGCCATATATCCGTGGATAGGTCAAGGATTTCCCACAATTTCAATTGTTACAAGGGGCAGCATTTGTGTTCTCAAAGATACACATTGAGGATCTAATCTTTCCTCAGATTTCTGGTCTCAGATTTCTGGTTTGCTTTCATCGGTAATAAAAAAAAAAAGAATGATATTATTAGTTGGGATAATGTCTTCACACTATAATTTTTTTTTCACTTGTGATTAGTTCTCTCCAACGTTATATATTTTGACAAACACCTCTCTGACCTATATAATTTGTGACAATCACACCTCTAACAACTAATTACCTTCTAATAATCCATATTAAGATATTAAAAGACCAAAATATCTTTGTATAAATATATCATAAAAATTATTTTATAACTTTGATGCTTTTAAATGGAGTATTTAAGGGTTAATTAGCAGTGCTGTAACTTTAATGCTTTTAAACGGAGTATTAGAGGGTTAATTAGCTACTTACTGGCAGTGGTGTAATTCTCACAAACCTATATAGTTTGGGATGTGTCCCATCAAAAACATAATAATAATAATAACAGGAGGCAACGCAAGTGAAAGTTTGGAAGGAGCAGGACATTATCCCTAATTAGTTTATGCGAAAAGTCCGTTACAGTTTATACAAAAGATTACCATTGGAATTCTCCATGTTGTCTTAGCTGTTTCCATTTTGTGATGCATGTTCATATTCTATAAAATAGATCACATCAACTCCTGCTTAAGACAGAAAAAGAAAAAAACAAAAGGACGTATCCTAGATACATACCTATAATTATCAGGATTCATTAAAAGAAGGGTTCGGTACATCTTCTCAGCCTCCTCAAAGCGACTCAGCTTCAGCAAAATAGAGGCCATCTGCTCTTTATATGCAAGTTTATCCACCTGCCAAATGAAACAAGAGATGTAAGTGAAGTAGCTCCTGTCAAAGAAAACTTGTTGCTTTATGACATCAAGTTGGTACATAGACACTTTCACATGCTACATACCATGGCAAGACATCAAGATATACCTAACCATGATCCAATCATGACAAACAAGTGTATGCTGCTTTAAGGTTCGGAGAACAATTACTTATCAAATATTCGAAAATAAACTTTGGTCATTTCATAAACCTCATAAATGAGTATACATGTTTTTTTTTTTTAGTTTTTCAACTTTGAAATTACTAACAATTTTGGCTTCTTTCTTCTGCATTTCCTCAAGTGCCCTTTCCAGCAAGCCACCTTCCTCTAACAATGAAATCTGCACGAGGACAACACTAACACCTGTTACATTATACAGAAATAATTGGCAACATACATTGCTGATGTTCATTAATAAGTTTCACTTCTGTTTACCACTATCATTCTGAATTAATAGGAAGTAACATTTGATGACTGCTATCATGCAGAGGTACTCATATTTACGACTCTTTTACTTCACATAAATAAAATAATCCGACTGACTGACCAGATTAACAAATTCATTTAACCTAACTGACAGTAGGGAGCAGGTTAATATTCCTATTTCATTTAGGCGTTAAGAAAAAAAATATCAGCAGGATATGTGCTGCCCCACACAATTAAGTACCTTATACAAAAGCATCTCTCCATGTTCATATCTCTCATTATCAGGAGGATAATCATCTTCTAATGTTCCCTCATAGGCCTCAAGTACATCTATAGCCTTTGAAACACTGAAATTTGCACATAAGAGGAAAAATAAATAAATAAATAAAGTGTTACTTAAGAAACATGAGGTTCTCTCCTCCCACTCATGACAGGCTACGTTGGTCAAGCCAGTAAACAGATGATCAGTAAATCCATGTCAACGATCCCATAGGTTCATACTCTCTGTGTTTATACTTTCACGGTTTTACCCTTTTCAGGCTGGAATATACTATCAATTAAACCACCACAGACCAAGAAAATAAAGAGTTGGTTAAAATTAAAGATACTAAGTAAACATACTTTGAATTCAAGTGATGGGCAACAGCAAAACCAATCCAGTTCATACGATGGTTCGGTTTCAGGGTCAAAAGCTGCTGTCTGGTATCAACAAAGCCTGAAAAGTCTCGCATTTGTGCCTGAAGATTATACAGAATACAACTTATTTTCATAAAATAGTTTAACAATGGAAAGAAACATAACATAAACAAGCCTTAGAAATATTCATAAAAAAATTTCAATTCTCAACTAAAGGTGCCAAGTGTTTTCTTCCTTATAGCAGATATTGGTCCAACTTTACCAGTACAATGCTGCAATGCAGGCCTCAAGTAATGCAACTCACTACTATGGACCCACCTGTAAGAGTGATAGATCTCGAAGAATTTCAATGTTGTCTGGATCTATATCCTTAAAGCATTTCGGTAGCATTTAATTGCTTCTCTATATTCCCTATCTGATCTATAGAGCAACCCATAGACGTGCCAGCAGACATGGCTTTTCAGATCGTTCTGCCAAAAAAAATAATAATAATAATACATAAATAAATAAAACAAAAACAGTAAAACACATAGATTACAACAAAAGAAAGTGAGACATATCAAACGATGTTTCCCTCAAAACAACTATACTGCAGATGTGTCTGCCAGAATTGCATACCCGTGTCAGATAAGAAACAGATACAAACAACATAAATATGCCATACTTATCGAACACTTGTGATCTGGGGCATCTAGTGTTTTTATATATGCTCTGAACAACATATCGCCTGAGATATGCATTGACAAAGGCTGCAGATTACGCAAGAAGCATGGTTCTGGATGCTTTATATCTTGTCGGGGTTCATCAGATAACATTAAGAAAAGGATGGCGGTATAAACATGCAGAACGTAAATACTTTCTCAAAGACGGATATTTTCATTTCCCTCCGTGCGAATTAGTGATTTGTAGGGTATCTTAGTGCTAACTGTACTCTCAGTAGAGCATGAGCATTAATATAAATACAATTTTATTTAAGTTCTATTATATATGCACCAACAACACTTTATCAAGGAATTCAACATCACAAGTCCGTAGGTTCTATATATACATTCTCTATACATTAATTAAACTGGCAAAAACACACACATTTATTTATTTATTATTTATTTCATTATATAAAACCCCACAACCACAACAAAAGCACATCAAAAAACAAAAAACGCATCAGATCAAACCGGCTACTGCCAAGTCCCAACACACGGACATCTAAAATTACATACAATACACGATTAACACTGCAACAACACCACCACACAGTCCTCTCATAAAACGAACACTAATCATGTATATACGTTCATGACTTAGCGGCCGCCGGGGAGCTTCTCCTTGATCTTCTCCATGGCGCCCTTCTTCTTGTGCTCCTCGCCGTAGTGCTGCCCGGTCCCGGCAGTCGTGGTGGTGGTGCCGGTCATGCCCACCGGCGTTGTGGTTGGCGTATGAGTCTGGGCTTGGTCAGTCTTGTGGCCGCCCGGGAGCTTCTCCTTGATCTTCTCTTTCAGGCCCTTCTTCTTCCTCCTGCCTCCCATGCCGTCATCCTCCGACGACTACAACAATCATTTATTTAGTCTCAGATTGATTTCTCAACTGATATGTGCAGAAGGAAAAAGAAATGTTAATCAATTTAAGTTAAATGAAGTGTTACCGAGCTGCTGGAGCTACTGCCGGAGCGTCGAAGCACTTGGCCCATGGTGCCGGTGCCGTGCCCCTCCACACGCTGCGGCTGGTACTGACCGCCCGTCATACCTTCGTGCACCTGTGTAGTGCCATGACCGCCCGCACCGGCACCGTAGCCACCGTGCATGCCAGTCATACCTGTGCCGTGCCCGCCAGTACCGTATGCAGACGGTTCGTTACGGATCGGGTTTCCTGATCATCATAATCATAGCACAAACATAGAAAAATTAACCAATCACATGTTGTACTTTCTCAACTTCTACAGATTTTTAAGTTGATGAAACATGAAATTGCAGAATAATTAATAAGATGTATTATAAGAGAAACATCGAAATGTAATAAATACACTCCGAAATGTCACAGATACAGCTGAAATGTAACTATAAACGCTATGAACAGTTTTTTACACTCCGAAATATCACAGATACATCCCGAAATGTAATGTATAAACGTTGTAGACAGTTTTTTTATGCATGCCAAGCATTACTCATATGTAAATAACGTACCATACTCATCAACCCTGAGAACGGGGTTGCCGTACTCATCAACTCTCCTTGCATCAGCCATGTTTCTCCGATCTTTCTTTCTTCCAAATTCGGTCGCTCAAAAGTGTATTGTAGTATCTCTAATTACTCTTACAGTCTTACTGCTCTTACTAGCAATGAACAAGTGAAGGATGGGAATGGATAAGTCTGGCAAGGGGCTGTGCCATATATAGAGAGAAAGGAATCATGAAAAATTATGAAAATTGGGAAGATGGGAAGCCGTAGGGAGGCCGAGGGGAGGGCACGTGTGCATGGGGTAAGGAGAGGGGTGACGCGTGTCGGAGAGGAGCCAGCGAGCCACGTTGTGTTATGTCGGTCGAGAGTGTTCATTCATCCTGACTTGCTGCATTGTGAACTGGAGACGATCGGCCGTTGGATCGTCTCGAGATCCGCGCTGGCACGACTCTGGAGACGATCCAACGGGTGGTGTTGTGAACTGCACAATGCAGTACAGCAGGGGATATGAATGATTGAATTCTCATCGGGGTAAGGGTACCTAGCTAGCACTTTGCTAGAGACTTCATCTCATATGATATTATTATTTGGTGTGATAAATTAATCATTAATGAGATGATGATAATGCATAAATGCTACGCACAGATACCGTACAACGCAACAAAGGTAAGTTGGGTTTTTTACTTCTTTTCTTTGGAGTTGGATTAGTTGATAAATGAAAGCTTCTCCTGCTGCTGCCGCGTGGTCTTCAAAACATGACTCGCTGAGTGCTATCTGTACTTCTCTTTCGTCTTCTTTATTACATTTCTTTCTCTCTCTTTTATTTTTTAATTTTATGAGAGATGCCTAGCATCCACCGTGTGGACGTCCGTAAAGTAACAATTGTTATAACAAATATGCCCATGTAAATCTATCTAAATGTAATAGTTACACTCACAGAGGTAACTTTACGGAGGTCCATATGATGGACGCATAATAATGTTCCGTTAATTTTGTGAGTGAATCTTCTTTATGAACGAACCCTCTTCTCGTAAACTCAACTTCTCATCAGATCGTAATCGCAAGTCCCGAAATGTTCGTTTGTTTTAGTCCCCACATTAAGTATGATAAAGTGAAGTGAAGTATTTGGGTTTGGGGATTTGCATTGTGAGGTGCCGACATAATATAGAATGTTGAGGGCTAAAGTGAAACGGGCCAGCGGCCCAATCAGATTGATGGCCCAATTTCTGTTCCCGTTGCAGGAGGTTTTCTAAACTGACGGGCCTTATTGCAGTTCTCTCTATCGTATCGTATGGTGATAATAACAGTAGCTAAGAGCATATATCTTACTCATTGATATCTTACTTGTATTCGAGATTAGAATATTTGGCATGAAAGTTTTATCTTCCTCAAAACATAAATCGCAGCCGATGATTGTTTACTTAGATTGATCACCACTGTTGATATATTTTAATATCTCAATCCAGTAAAACTTAAGGTCCATATCAAATTTTCTCAATTCAAGGCCTATTACATGTTATCTTAAAAATTTATTATAAGAAATAACAATTTCAGACAAAAACGAGGCGTGAGCTTTTTACTAGTACATCTCAGTGAATACATATTATTTTTTGGTTCCACGTGAATAAAGCGATAAATAATCTGATTTTTCATGTGATTATATAAATCGTATATAGAGCGACTATGAATTTTATGAAATCATTGTCTGAAACTGAAACTATTCTATGTATGATCTTGCACTTATTTTTTTTGGTCCCGTCATGCAAAATCCCATAATTAGAGAGCAAGAAGCCAAAGATAAATGGATAGGATAAATATAACTTGCCACAACCAATGAAACACCCCAATACACTTAGAAAAAATTTACAAAAATATCTCTCTTTTCAGAAAATTTTACAAAAATATCCTTTATTTCTAAGGAAATTTACAAAGTTACGCTACCATGAAAATTTTTTACAAAAATGATTCTCACAATCTTACAAAAAAATACCTCCTCCCCACAAAATTTTACAAAAATGACTCTCCCCACCCATATGTCATTTCATCACAAGATTGTGGGGATAAAGTTGTGGCATGGTATCATTGTCCAAATGGATAACCAAATGACCCAGCCGCACAGGCAATTGTTGATGTTCCAGAATATAGCCTCTTATTTATAAAGATATATTTTATTCAACCTTTTATTTGCATGCAATCAGATGTAAACATATTTTGACTTCAAATAGTTAATTTTAGGATAGGGGCTGTGTATTTGAAAAAAATTAGAGTAACACTATGATACTGTTAGTAGTACAAATTAGTTGTACTATGGCTCTCGTATTATAGTTTTTAATGTCCAAATGATTAATCCAAATAGTTCAACAATGAGCTCCATATATAAATATCAATGTAGACAAAATTTTATATTTTTTGGTACATTTTTACTATTGAGTGAGGCTACAGTACTATTAATAGTATAAAATGCCCCGTACTATGGCTCAATATTATGATTTTTAAAGTTCAATTGATTTATCCAAACCGCTCAATGTAATCTCCATATATTAATATAGTTTTAGACCAAATTTTATATTTTTTTAAATTTTTTAACTATATATTTTGATACATAAAAAAAATCACATTTTTGAATGGTCTATAATGTTATAATGTTGTAGTAAAAAAAAGTACTAAAAATTATAAAATTTGGTCTACAATTAAATTTATATATACTAGTAAAAGAAGATGATCAAATAACCATGTTTTTGATGACTGATTGGTGACCGTGAAATTAAATCTTAAATAACTACATTTTAAATTCTTAAATAACAAAACTAATTGATAGAATATGTTGTACATATCATATGTTATGTGTATACAAAAAATTATATCATTTTGATTTTATTTACATGTGCATCAAGCATTAAAAAAAATCAACAGTTCAAGTTTTATGATTTTTTCTCCTCTCTTGATGACTATCGAAACAATGTTAAAACTTTATTATTTTTTATGTATATGTTATTGAGATAATATAGAATAAATCTAACGGTTTAGATTTTTCAATTTATGCATAAATAAAAAAAGTGGTCACCATGGGCACCAATGCCCATGATTATTGGATCCCTCCTCTTAGTAAAAAGCCCACGCCTTGCTTTAGGCTGGAATTATCATTTCTTATAATAAACTTTTAAGATAAAATGTAATGGGTCTTAAATTGAGATAATTTATATGTGCCTTTATTTTTAATGGGCAGAGAACATCAACGGACATTAACGTACGCCAACTGTGGTAAGTAAACAATCATCGGTTGAGGTTTATTCCTTGGAGAAGATAGACCTTTGATGTCAAAAACTCCAATATGCTTTTATTAGGAGTAAGGATATAGAGATCAAAATGAGTGGTTTAGATCGATTTATTGAACTTTAAAATGATAATATGGAATCGTAGTACGGATCACTTTGTACTATTAATAGTACCGTAGCCTCACTCAAAATATTATATTATATATGTAACATTGAATGGGATTATAGGATTATGGAAAGATAAAGTACAGTAATAATATCTCCTCATAAAACAAAAGGAACTGAAAATAGGGACCCACTAGAAATTAATCTAAATAATAAGTAAGTACAATGAAATAAGTGGACCCTAAGCACTAGAAGAAAGAAAGAAAGAAAGGAAGGCACGTGATGGATGGATGAGTGACACGTCGTTCGTAAGATGTTATTAGTAAACCTAGCCGTAACTGATAACATTGTTTCACTTTAGACTTTTTACAGAAGCAAGCAAAGCAAAGCAAAGCAAAGCAAAGCAAGAAGAGGACTGACTCTGACTGACTGACCGCGTTTCAAAATTCAAAACGAAAGAGCGATACGATAAGAGAGAGACTGAAAGAGAGCCGACCGTTGAGCTGAGCTGAAATTCTCTTCTCTTCCATCGAACGAACCTCTCTAAGGAAGCTGCTCTCTGTCAGAATCACATTTCCCCCTTTCCTTTCCACTCTTCTCTTTCGATTCCTTCCCACTGAGAGCTCCCAATTCCGTTAATTTCTCATGATTCCCTCCACAAATTAACTAGTTCTGACCGCAAGATCCGAAGGACGCGATGCGGCGGCACGGGTGGCAGCTGCCTCTTCACCCCCTCCAGGTTCTTTGCCCTCCCTTTTCTACTCTTTTTTTCCTTTCCGTTATCTTGTTGCTACCAATCAGCAAAAATTTGAAATTCTTACCTTTCTTTTAGATGCCAATACATTAATTACAATGGAATGTTTGTTTGTTGGATGTTGCAGTTTGTGGGAATCGCGGTGTTTGCGTTCCTGGTGGTGGATTTCTACGTCTTCCTGGGACCCTACCTCGGCAACCGAGTCCTCGAGATCACCCTCCTCTCCCTCTTTTCTTTCATGGTAACAACAATAACATCACTCCATCTATAATCAACTGTCCTCATTAATCTGCTTCCAACATTTCTCTACCAGACCCACCGGCTTTTACCTACTAATTTCTTGTCTTCTTTCCATATTTTCTTGATTCCATGTCTTCTATTTACTTATTTGTTTTTACAAGTTAGTGTAATTTGAAGGTGAACAAAAACTCAAAAATGGCTTCCTTCGTACCGAAATCATGATTTATGATGCTCAATAAATTCTTTATATAAAATAATTGGGGAATACAAAATTTTTTCATTTTTAGAGTTTTCTAACTATTTTTTTTTAATTTTAGAAAAGAGCTCATACTGGGTTTGTGAATTGTGATATTATTAGTGTTTTTCATTCTTTTTCAGGTTGTTTCGGTGGCATTTCTCTACATAACTTGCACGGCGACGGACCCGTCTGACAAGACAAGTGCCAAAAGGAGGAAAAAGAAGAAGCCCAAATTGGGAAATAAGCTTCCCAAATTGAACTACAGGCAGATCTTGTGGCATGTGGTTGTCAGATTCTTTAGGCGAATAGAGAACAAGTTGCTCAGGAGGTTCATAAAGAGGAATTACTTGGAGGAATGGAACTCCAGTCTGCAGCTGGAACCTCTGCTGCCGTTCCCGCTTGTGGTCACGACTGATGCTGTCTCGCCTTGTCAGAAGGACTCTGACATCTCTTTCTGCGCTCTCTGTGATTCTGAGGTCCGGCAAGTATTTAATTTCTTTACCAGTTATAGTACATTGTCAAGCCCTTGAATATAGTTCGTACCAGAGGTTCTCCGCTTGAATTTGTACTAAAATGTTTTTTCAGAAATAGTTTATGAAAAAAGAAAACTAAGAAAAATACTCCTTCAACAGGTCAAATTGCGGAGCAAGCATTGCAGAACTTGCAATCGGTGTGTAGATGGATTCGATCACCATTGTAGGGTATGTGACAATATATATTATTATTTTCTTCAATGTTGTGTAATTGGATTTGTATCTTGGAGTTTTAAAGGTATAGATGTGAAATTGACCATTGCTCTTCGTGAGAAACATATGACATTTTTCTATGTTTTTCAGTGGCTAAATAACTGCATTGGGAGAAAGAACTACAAGACCTTCATTCTTCTCATGGCTTGTGTCTTATTACTGGTAAGATGTTACCTTCTTATGTTGTAGTTAACTCATGGAATAAAATGTTGACCATAACAAGACCTTCATTCTTCTCCTGTATTTTCTTCTCGGAGCCAGTGTTCTGAAACTTTAGCTGACAGACATTGATACTAAAGTTGACATGTATGGTACCCAAATGGTGTTATACTTGTGCCGAAGATACCTATCCAAACTATAGTTTACAACTTTGTGAACAATGCAAAAAAGAAATCCTCCATCATGCAGTTAAATACGCCGAACCTCATTAGGTCACTGATATTTACTGTCAATATGATGTTTTTCTATAATTGATCCTTTTGTTAATTTACCTCTATTCAACTTATCTTCAACCATTTAACTAAACCTTCTGATAACTATTGGTCAGCTCCTTGTTGAAAGCGGTACGGCGCTTGCAGTATTTGTAAGGTGCTTTGTGAATGATAGAGGGATTCGGAGAGAAACCAAACAAAGACTTCATTTTGAATATCCTAAAGGATTTCTTGCCACCTTTTCTGTAAGTAAATAAATTTTACTTAAAAAATTATTTGGTCATTCTATAGCCTATAACATTTGTTTACTTCCATTATCTATTGAGTTGATTGGTGATCAACTGTAAATACTTTAAAAAAAAAAAACTAATAAATTAGCATATGCAATTTAATTATAGATAAGGTTTTAGATGTATGCATGCTCAACTGGTATAAACACTTGGATGAGAGCACCACAGAGGAAACAATGAGGCCCCTAAGATTGTGTGAATATCAAAATCAGGTCTTCTACTGACAGAATTTTTATTTGCGATAAAATGCAGATGTTACTGGCGATATTTACAGGATACAGCCTGATTGCTCTTGGACAGCTTTTCTTCTTCCATGTCATACTTATTCGAAAAGTAAGTATGTTACAGTAACTATTCTTGATTGTGCCCTGAGAATATTAGCACCAGCTATTGTAACCTTCAAACCTACAACAGAGTAAAGAATCAACCTAATTGCTCCTTGGGAATATTTTCGTGGAATATTAGCAACATGCACAGATTTTCTTTTTTTTTTTTGCTACAGTACATTTATATTGTAGTACGGTTTGTAAACTGAAAATACCCAGATTATTATTTTTCATTCTGTTTGAAATTGAGCTTTGGTGTATTTGTTCCAAATTTATACAAATTTATAATTACAGCTAATTCATTGCATTTATTAGGGAATGAGGACATATGACTACATTCTAGCCATGAGGGAGGAAGCTAAATCTTTTAATGACCCATTCGATGACTCAGATGAATCATCCGACGACGATAGCACCTATTTTGATACACCTGAGAAGCCGACATGCTTCTCTCGCCTGTTGTGCAAGGACAATCAACCAAATGAAGTAATACTTTTTATTCACCATTATTTTTATTTCTAATATATTTTAAAATGCTGGACTCTGATGGAGTACTATTTGGTTGGCCCAAACTTGATGATCATAAAAGCTTGATCTTGCATGATGACCATTACCAGTATCTTTACTAACATCTAATACTTGTATTGTATTTAAATTGATGTAAACGTTACAGAGTGAGAAGAGGTTATCAATAAAAATTGAGAAAGTGCCAAACAACAGCGAGAACGACAAATCATCAATTAAGAACACAAATTATGAGATTAACCCATGGAAGCTAGCGAGGATGAGCGCAGAGAAAGCATTGGATGCTGCAGAGAGAGCCAGAGAGAGAATGCGGGTTCTGAAACCTCTTCCTGTCGAGACAAAACAAGGCTTCCTGATGACCCCGCAATTGTTACAGAAAAGCCACCTATCAAGCCCCAGGCGGCGAATCTCGGGTTCACCGAGCCCCAGACCACAAAAGTACCGCACCAACTTCGACTTGAAGTTGATGGAGGTGTCTGGAGAAATGGAGAGTCATATCTCCAAGCAAGTGCTCATTTCTGTTCTAAAGAATGGAGGTGAAGCCTCTCCAGCTTGATTTTTTTCTTCTCATAAATCTTTTTGATTTATCCAAATATTGTATGTCATGTATGTGAATTTTCTTCTCATACTTTGAGAAGTGCTGCTCATTTTGTCTGTTTATATGTTCAATCTTTCCGAGTACCATACTCATGATAGCAAAGTGGTTCTTGTTAAATTCTGTAATATATTTACATTTATTGATATTTTCATATTTTTTGGAGTTTAATTATGCATGTTTGTCGAAACGTATCATAGCTCAAAAGGGTTTGCACACAACAATAATACCTACAAATAAGAAACATTCTAAAATTTTATGACAATACAACAAATGGCTTAAATGAAAAGAAACAATATTTGAGGGCTTACTGATGGTTAATACAGATGGTTATAAAAATTACATTGTGCTTAATAAAAGAGAAACTTATAATCACAAATCAAGCACAATCTTCAAGAATTATAGTAAACTGATTAAGCTAGGTATTGCTTATGTGCCAGTGCTACTGCTACCATTTCTCCACACGGAGACTACTATCTCTCCAGTAAGTTTGGCACCCTAGCATATTAAAGAAGTGAGGGATCTATGAACAACAATTATTTCAGACAATTTTTTTTTTTTTTGAGATAAAGATAAAAGGGTCAAACCACTCAATTTTTTTTGTTATTATTTTTTTATTTTTTGAAGAAAGTGGAATACTCCATTTTATTTTGTGCCCATAGAGGATTGAACCCATGACCTCTTGGAAGTCATCCTAGTTAGCTATCACTTTAGCTACTAGGCCATTTGCAAACCACTTAAATTTAAATGTCTATAAAAGACTTACATCCGAGTTTCGAACCCACAACCTCCCACATGAAGAGCGGTTGCTCTTAGCCACTAGACCAAATGCTGGTTCTTTATTTCAGACAATATTATATTGACAACTAACTTCCAAATAAATTGACAAAAAAATCTTAAAAAAAATGTTGTACAAACATTAGACTCATAAATTGGATGTGTTTTAAGTTTCATGCAATCCAAGTGTTATTTCATATTCCATCAAAGACCATCAAAATTGCCTTGCATTATAATGTAATGATCTAAACTTAGCAAAGTTTTGACAGAATATCAAACAATATTCAAATGCACAAGATTTGAAACAAAAACCACTCAACAAGTCCAATAATATGTTCGGAATTTTTTCTATTTGATGAAATTGATGTCAAAGTCAAACCAGGGAGAGATCCAATCTCAGATCATCTGATCCTTGTGTTCAAATTTGATGTGCGGTCCAGATGTTGTGGCAAGGATGTGTTACTTGTATTTGGTGTAAGACTGTAACTGGATCCCTCCTCATCATAATAATAACATAATAATGGTAATGATATAATCAACATCATCTATTCATCATTAAATTGATGACCCCACAATATATAATTTAATGTAAAAAATCCCCAGAAATTGTCAAAACACCTATACAACCATAGCGTTGCTTACCTTCTCAAGTTACCTCAAATTTTCTATTGAAAGCAGTTCGGCGAAAATCGATAAAACATTACTCGACTATCATTGGTAAGATCTACTAACTATCACTCACAATTCAGTAGTTATCAGTTATCAGTTTCAGTATTTGAATTTCATGGTTGGCTTCCTTCTTTTCCGAGCTGCGTAACGAAGGACAGGGGGCAGGGTTGTACTCATACCGTCGCATTGATGTTTCATATGCGCATTCGTTTATATGATTTTGTTAGTTTTAATTGCCTAAACTAAACGCAACATTCATCGAGGAAGACATCCACAATCTGCACAAGTGGCTAATCTTTGAAGGGTACATTTGCACAAGAAAAAGGAAATAGACAAAGTTACATGCCAATTCAGTGCTTACTAAATGAGATTATGATGTGTACTAATAATAACAAATCACGCAAGATCTTCATATGATATTATGATGTGCCAGTGCTACTGCTACCATTATCCACCCGAAGACTGTTCTCTCTCCGGTATGTGAGTTTTGCACCCTGGTATATTCACAAAACAAAAGACGGAAACTATGATTAGAATGCAAACATGAAGCTGGAAAGTTGATCATGGAGTATTAGCCTAGTAGAGAAAGGTAGATGCCGAGAAAACCACTTACTTGAAATATAGTGCCTAGTTTCTTTAGCGCCTTAGCCCGCGATTTCAGAACATCTTTGGAGACAGAATGATCTCTAAGAACCTATAACAAAAATAGGAGCAATCCATTTAGAACACTGATTTTCTTAAACTACCTTCTTGGGTTTGGAACCGGGGCACAATTTTCTGTTCAACCCTGGAACACCTCTTTCATTTATTAAGTTTGTGTTTACAGACAAAACTCCATATATTTGTTATTTTGATAGGGAATACACAATCTCTGTGAATATTTGGAATAGCAGTTGTTGACTTACAGCTCTGCAAACTTGAGAGAGCGTAGTTTCTATATCAACAACATTAATTTTCCAAAGGGACCCAAGCATTGCTTCCTTTTTAGCCTCCAATGCCTTTAAAATCGCTTCTTCTTTGTTTTCACCTTCATCTACCTTCTTAATCCCTTCTTGCAGTTGTATCAGAGAAATTGCACCTAACATCCCAAAATGACAATAAGATGTCCTTTTATTTGTCAATCAAACAGAAGTTTACAATCTGATTCCACTATGAGAACTTCCAAGTTGACTTTTTTATTCGCAATACATATTGGTCAAACACTGCAACTTCTTGTTCATACGGATACTAAACAGTTAATGTGACAAGAAACAGCCAATACAGAGATTGATTTCAAAAATTGAAGAAAATAAGGAATTACATGGTACACATAATAATTTAATGGCTCCAAGAGGCAGATAAAATAATTACATGGTACACATGATAGTTACATTTTACATAAGTAATATTGACTTTAATATCTTGTTGGGTAAGCAAGAAAATTTGAGGAAAACAATTTACCTGATGCAGCATTGACTTGGGACTTGATGTGGTGGCCTTTGTCTCTTACCCATTCAGCTATAAATGGCATCACTAAGTTCCTTCCAAGTTCTCTCGATGCCTGTCTAACATATATATACCCTATTGTGTGCAACATTGCCTCCCCAAAAGCTGCAATAAGTTCAAGCAATTATACATGTTGACCTTCCTTCAAGGAATTTCAATGTCATATCTATCCTAGGCAAAACTTCACATGATTATCATAATTACAAGACCACACTTGAACAATTAAATAATTTAGCCATCTTTATACTAAGCAAAACATCTCATAACAAGGCATCTTTCACATAAACATGGTAATAATCCTTCATAACAAATGACACAAAATTTTACCAGCTTGAGAGAGGCGTCGAGCCTCAGAATTAGCCCACTTTGCAAACTCATCCTTTTCGCCTATAACATAAGGCTGCAGACGGTTTTTTAAGCTTTCTATCAATTTTTTCTGCCTCTCTTTTTGCATCTCCTATAATTGTTTCAAATGTGAAAAACAGTTATGAACAAAAAAAGGAACGACTACATGCTGTTTCATTGTAAGCTCCTGTACATCAATGGATAAATATTGTGTACATCAATGGATAAATATCGTGAATAAAATTACATTTTTACCATTTCCAAAAATTACTGTAACAAAATTGGAAAAAATTCTAATTTGTAAGAAAATAGTAACCTTCAATTTTTCCTGGGCTTTGGATTTGCCATCTGGGCCTTGAGCCTCGTCTGCAAGTTCGACAGATGCAATGGATGCAAGTGCAAGCTGTCCAACATAATCCTCAAAGTAGTCATTTCCAAAAACCATGCCAAATACAGCTGCTGGGTCCACCATCGTATCCCTACAATTATCATTATCAACTTAAAACCCCATGAATGATTCTAAAGCAATGGCTTTGGAGTATTCTGTTTCTACTATTGTACAAATGAACAGCATCTATATGCAAATATATAAATTTTGATTCTGTACAGTATCCAAAAGAATTAGGTGTTGGATTTCCACATTTTATCAGTGATGCTAGGTTTGGCACCAGTACAGTACTACAGTAGGTTATTCTTAAGTTGAGGAAATAGTCAAATAAGGAATTTCCTAAACCACTTGAAAAATAAATATAATAAAAGAGATCTTACTGGGAAATGCCTTCTTTGCCATATTTATCATATTCTTCCTTTTTCGCAGGATCACTGAGTACTTGATAAGCCTCTCCAAGGACCTGCTCATGTAATTGGAGTTTCAAATTAGTTTGCGTCTAGGATTTTAAAGTGTTAATATAATATAGATATAGGGTTCTGGTGCTACAAGTTACTACAACCTTCTTTTTCATTTAATGTTTCATATTCACAAATATCCACAAAAATTTACAATTCTTTGAATTTGTTTGCACAAAATCAGGAGTCCATTAAGTTTTTTTTTTTTTAATCTTGAAAATAGATAAAAAAAATAATAATTTGTGCAAAAACATTGATTGAGCAGTCCGAAATGCTGCTGCTGTTTTGCTTCTTCAGGCAGCAAAAGACACTGCTAATCAGTGGATAATCAATTGTGCGAAGGCAGAAAGAAATGTCAGGTCAATGATGTTAATTTGCGGCTCACATATGTTCTTTTACCATGTTAGCATGGTATGGGTACTCTCTGGCTTAGTAATTGTCAGCGCAAGTACCCACCAATTGGTATTGGTCTATTGCATAGTACTGTAATCCTTGGTACCAGATGCTATTAGTTCTCAAATGTACAGAAAAGAGAGAAAACAGTCGGTTGGGAAACGGTACAAACCTGAAAATTGTGGGCTGCTTGTGGGTCCCCGGGATTTTTATCTGGGTGTACCAATCTTGCCTAAAGGAAATGAAATAATCAGATGAGGTTAAATTTCTGTATCATAAAAAAAGAAGAGGCCTTTTTATTTGATCTGATTTGATGTAGAGAAACATCTTGCATCTATTGAAAAAACCATCCATATATCCATAGATGTGTATGGAATGTAACAGATACGTTCCGAAATGTAACCTATGGACACTATGGATGGTTTTTCTATGTATTTGGGCACCTTGAGATAATACGCCTTCTTTATGTCAGCAGCTGATGCATCCACACTGACACCTAAAATATCGTAATATTCCGTATCCTTCACCATGTTTGCTCCCCTGTACACCCAAAGTAAAGCACCTGAAAAGGAATCATAACAAGTAAATCAGATCTGAGCAAGCTATTTACACATTCAGCATCAAGCTGCAAATATTAACATTGGTACAGGTGATTAGAAAAAGGGGGAGAATTGGAGAAACAAAGAATCAAATTGAAATCCATCAGATCAAATTGGTAGAAGCATGCATCACATAATCCGAACGAATCGGGTAACAGAAAGGTATCAACTATTAACCATCATCTGCCTCTAATTAATCTAATTAGTAGCAAATACGGATCTGATGATAAGAAATAAGAATCGCATCAGGGTAAGAACAATCAAAGGGTTACCGGCGCAAGAGACAGCTGGGAAAGGTGAGATGAGAAAGTAGAATAGAATTGAAGGGAAGACAGTTGAGCTGGTGAGAGAGCATGACAAGGAAGGAAGGAAGGAACAAGATTCACCTGAGAGAATTGAGTGTTCGTTGGGCGAAGGAAGAAGAAGCTTCTGATGAGAGCAGCGAAGAAACAAAGAAAGGGGAATTAATTCAATGAAGAAAGGTAGGTCAACAGATGTCGCCGAGCTGACGATCAGTTTTCATCGACTCTGTATCAGCTGTTCTGCTCAGAGAACAGCAGGACCCTTTTGTTCTTATATTAGCCGTTAGATCAGAACGGACGGATGTGATTGACTGAATTTAGAGTGTTGGATGTCTCTTTTGAATACATCTTATACGTAGAGTTTGATCCAACGGCTCCTAATGAAAAGTAGGGTCCCGTTATTCTTAATAGAATAACAGCAGATCTTGCTCTTCTCCGCGCTGACGATCAGTTTTCATGGGGTCCGTATCTGCTGTTGTTCTCAGAGAATAACAGGACCACGGTGCCCTTATCCTGGCCGTTAGATCAGAGCGGACGGATGAGATTGATGGACATTGCTTTATATCGGTCTCTTTTGAATAGATCTAATACGTAGATTTTGATCCAACGGCTCTTAATGAAAAGTAGGGTCCCCGTTATTCGTAATAGAATAACAGCAGATCTTGCCCTTCTCCGCGCTGACGATCAGTTTTCATCGGGTCCGTATCTGCTGTTGTTCTCAGAGAATAACAGGACCCCGGTACTCTTATCCTGACCGTTAGATCAGAATGCACGGATGAGATTGATGGACATTGGTTTATACCGGTGTCTTTTGAATACATCTTATACGTAGATTTTGATCCAACGGCTCTTAATAAAAAGTAGGGTCCTGTTATTCTTAATAGAATAACAGCAGATCTTGCTCTTCGCCGCGCTGACGATCAGTTTTCATCGGGTCCGTATCGGCTGTTATCCTTACAGAATAACAGGACCACGGTACCCTTATCATGACCGTTAGAATCAGAACGAACGGATATGATCGACCGACTTTTGATCACAGAGCGTCTTTTTTGAATAAATCTTATCCATAGATTTTGATCCAACGGCTCAAAAGATAAAACGGAGCTCAGATGTGTTGGTTTCGTCTGTGTATCAGACGGCTGTGATTGACCCCAGTCGATCACATGTGCACACAAATATATCGTCACCGCTCCGTTGAAATATTATGGGGTGAGAGAAGCTCGAACTCTCGACCTCAGGATTACTCGCTTTGGATAAAGCTATGAGACCTACGCGCTAGCCAACTGCGCCACCACCCCTTTGATATTTGTTTCCACAAACTTAAAGATATAAAATGGAGTGATGCTTCTATGGATCAAAAAAAAAAATTTTCAATTAAGCCAAAATTGTATGCGCACAAATATCAGCCCTCAATTTCGAAAAGGGCAAAATTGTAACTCTTTCTCCGTTTAATACCTCCGTTAGCTTCTCTCCTCTTCCGTTAGCTTCTCTTCTGTACCTTCATTCGGGGCCTTCTACCATAGGGAGCGGAGCAGTCGAGCAGCAAGCCGCAGTCCGCGCAATCCACCGGCAGGCAGCGCAGGATCCAAATTTCACACTCACTTAAGGCCTTGACTCCCTTCCGTACCTTCATCTTCGTTCTGCGATCCAGAGGAGAAACAGCGGAGAGGTGCTTGAAACCAGGCATTGGGTCGATCATGTAACCATAACCAGGTATAAGTCTTACCAGGTTTGGATATAGGACATGCCAGTACCAGTTCGGTACTGTTTCCGGTACCAAATCACCAAACTAGGGTAGTGCCGCCCAGAAACCTAGCCATCTGCGGCCCCATCCGACCCCACCGCTGCACTCTCCTGGCCGGGACGACGCCAACGGTGCTGGCCGATCTCCGATCAGAGGGCGAATCGTCGGAGATTAGCCGTCAACATCCGGGATGCTGTCACGTCGTCTCTAGCGAACCAGAGACACCAGTGTTAAAGGGAAGACATTCATGACCCTCTGTCGTCATCACACGGCTCAATACATCCTATCCCTACAAAGCCTATTGCACCGGATCCGAACCCCTTTCCAGCAGCCCAAAACGAAAGGAAAAGAAGGAAGAAAGAAAAAGGGAAGAGGAAGAGGGAAGCCCCTCCATGTGGTCCAGCTTTGGCCCATCCCAGAAAAGTAAGGAAGGAAAAAGAGAAGAAAAGAAAGAAGCCCAATTCGGACCAAAAGAGGGAAGAAAAGAAAAGGGGGGAAGTCCAAAAACAGGGCCCAATTCGGCTTAACTAATTGATTCATGATTTTTCAAAACAAGGACATTTGACAGACTATTTCAAGTCCAAACTTCACAAAATCTGTTTCAAAAGTTTGTAAATTTAAAAAAACGAATTTTATAAAACACAAAAATCAAATACTGGAAAATTAAAAGTTTAGATTTAAATTTAAAACCAAAGTCATTTGAACAAGCATTAAAATTTGTTATTTAGAATTATTTCAAAAAATCAAAATTCCACAAATTCACCACAAATTCTAAAAAATCGTGAAATGATTTTGAATGATAATTTGACATCAAGTTCTGTCCAAATTGGCATTTTAAATTCAAACTCGAACTTTTAAATCAAAATTTGGTCAATATCAAACAAACATGATTTTGACACAACAAAACCTTCAAAACTCACAAACTTTCTCAAGTTCAACTAAAATGAAATTGAACACAAGTTTGGGTCTAAATCATACCTAAAAGGTTCCTTGTACTTGATTCACGACCAAATCAGGTCAAGTCAAGACCCACAAAGCCTAGTCAAATACCAAATAACAATATACCACAATTCAAACACAAATCCCAAATACCAAAAATTCTAATCCAATACCCAAATACCAAGATCCAAGTCAAAAGCCCAAATACCCAAAATTCAAATCGAAGTTTCAAAAATCCAAGACTCAAATCTGAAAGAACTCAAACCGAAACCCAATTGATTTGGCCTAATTAGACTGGATCAAGTGAACACAAGTTTCAAAAAGGTGACACGGAAGTCAACTAACACAAAACCAAAGCGTGACTCAGAAGTCAACCAAAACCAAGCGTGACATAGAAGTCAACCAAACTTGACCTGGGTTGTAGGCTGGCATAGTGTTTCATGTCTATGACTTGGAAGATCGACAAAGCAGATCAGGAGGACTAAATCCTCCTTGCCTCCCGATACCCGTTCTCAAACTATGGATTGGCATAGCGCATTATATTCACGGTTGGGAACCAAAAACTCAACCGTGACTTAGAAGTCGACTAATTCTGAGCGTGATCTAGAAGTCAACCCAAGTTAAACATGACCGTCGTTATAAAATAGTTTTGACGCCAGTTGCACTGAAAATAACCCAAAATGCCTTTGATGTCGTTATTAAATAGTTCCATTTGTGTATTGAATCAATCTTAGTCGAATTTGTGCACATCTGATGCACCGCATTTATATCTGCATTTTTACCAGACTTGCACCTTTATTTTTACCAAATATTCCTAAGTTCATATGCATTTAGGTAGTTAATTATCTAGAATCAAGTTACTGCTTTAATTTGGTCCTATTTTCAGGAAAACGGAGCTTTTGGAGCTATTTGGACTAAATTTGGAGCAAGGAGCAAAAATAGGCGAAGGAGCACACAGGAGCACACTATTTGTGGACCGCAACTCTCTATTTGCGGGCCGCAACCGACATCAAACTAGTGTTGTGACAAAACCCGTCTGACCCCCGACCCGCCTCCCCGACCCTTGCCCTTCGCCCGTGCGGGGATTCAGATGGGTCGGCCGGGTCCGACGGGTCAAGGGTAAGGGCGGGTAAGGGTCCGGGTTTTGGACCTCACCCCCCGTAACCCGCCCGCCCGTTTAAACCCGTGCTCGCCCTTACCCGTTACCCGCCCTTACCCGCCCTTCTCGCCCGTCGGACCCGTGCCCGTGCCGGTGCCCGCCCGTCGCCTGTCGGACTTGTTCGGTGCCCGCCCTTCGGACCCGACCCGCCCCCCCCGACCCGACCCGCCCTTCGGACCCGTCTGACACTACCCCGCTCCCACTCCCACCGTCCGCACGCCTCGGTCCGTGCGACCCACCCGTCTGACCTACCCCACCCCCCGGACCCGCCCCCCCGACCCGCCGCACCAGCCGCACCCGCGCGAACCCCGCCCCCCCCCGACCCGGCCGACCCGTGCGACCCGCCCGACCCGTCTGACACATTTTTGAACCGTTGGAATCCAACGGTTGGATTTTTGAATGCCCCCCCCCCCCCCAATTCACACCTATAAATACACCCATACATTCAACACTCGTTTCTCACAAACAAACTATCAAATTCTCTCAATCTCTCACTCAATACTCTCTCAATCTCTTGCATAAATCAATTCTAGTTTTATTTTTACATTCTAATTTATATTTATTATTTCCAAAATTCCAAAAAACTAGCATATTTATTTTATTACAATCTCTTGCATTAGTCAATCCGATACTCGCCTCGCCGGCATTTCCGCAAAAATTCGGAGGTACGTTCTATTTGTATTATTTTTTTTATAACATTATTAGAATACTATAATTTGATTTATGCAATTACACAATTATTTTAAATCGGATTTGGCAACATATGATAAAATTGTACTCAAAATAATTGCATTATTTATTTCTTTTATATTTTTTTCATTACTTGTAAAATAATTTCAAATTTTCAAAAATTGTAGTTTTATCATAAAGTTGTAGTCAAAATATTTTATTCTTTTATGATAAATTTTTTCATACACAATTAGTTTAATTCGGTTATTTTTATATTTCGTTTTGCTTTACATAAATTAAATCCGTTTTTTTTTTTTTCCTTATTGTAGTGAGAAATGACAACTCCACCACATGACTATTCTTACCCGACGGCCCCGTCACCCAATCCCGTAGCCAACACGATCCAACAATTAAATGATCAATTGTTCGGTGGTCCCACTTATCCGCAAACTACCTATGAGACGGACTAAACACATCATACCGTCAGAAGTGCCGCGGGGAGTTCTAGCACATTTGCTCCTCCGACCATCGGCGGAAGTTCCGATCGATTTCCCGAAATCCAAACAATAGAGGAAGAGCCGGAGGCAAGCACACCACCGGGGCCGAGAAAAAGAAGGAACCCCCGCCCGAAGTATAACGCACATTGGTGGCGTTACTTCGAGCAAACCATCGACCCGGCGACCGGCAAGTGCGTAAGCGCACGGTGCAAGGTAAAAGGTTGCAATTCTAGTTTTACTTGTGATGATAATAATAGTTCTATGGATAGACATGCCCAACGACATATCACCAACGGTCAACAACCACAAGAACAACCCGATAATACACTTGTCCAAACACAAATTAATCTGGATGGTACACGAACTCACCAAAAATATGACGAAAAAAAAATGTTAAGTGAGTTTGCACGGTATATTACCCACAAGGAACAACCAATTAGTATGAGCGGTTGTTTGAGTTTTTCTCGTTTAGTTATTAGAGGTTGTGCTCAACCATTTTACAAACCATTTTATTATAGGAAAATGTCAAACGAAATTAAAGAACAATTTACTTACCGCAAAAATGAATTGATTGCCATATTTGCAACCGCACCATTTAAAGTAGCACTCAGGTCCGATATTTGGACCGCCGGTAAACATGGTTTATCTTATATTTGTGTTACCGCACATTACATTGATGATAATTGGAAATTGCAAAAAAGAGTACTAAGTTTTCGGATTATAGAATACCCGCACACCGGCAAAGTAGTTTTTAATGTAATTTTGGGTGTTATGAATGAATTTAATTTGAAAAATGATCTCCAAAATAAAGTTTTCTCAATTTCTTTTGATAATGCTAGTAATAATGGTAAGGCCATAGAATATTTTTTGCGTTCATTATCTCCAATTGCGAATGGAGTTTTCTTTCACCAAAAATGTGCATGTCATGTTTTAAACCTCACCGTTAAGGCGGGACTTAAAATGTCCGGTGCTAATGATTTAATAACAAAATTTAAGAAGGCGGTAACTCATATTTTTACTAACGGCGTTAGAAAACAAAGATTTCACGATATGTGTAGTAGAATGCAATTTACTAAATTAAGAGTGCCATGGGACGTAGATACCCGTTGGAACTCAACTTATAGAATGTTGAAACGATGTTTTCCTTACGCACATGCTATTAATGCAATTTTGAATGAGACGCCCGAAGGTATGGAATTAGCTCTCTCGTCGGGTGAATGGGATCAATCGAACAAATTAATGAAATTTCTTGAAGTATTCTTCAAAGCGACGTTAGCATTGTCTTGCTCATATAAACCGACTGCGCATGAGTTGCTTCACCACCTCTTACGAATCTCCCAAGTATATCATGAAATGAAAGGTACATTTTTAATTTCATATTTTTTATCAATTTCAGTTTTTTTATTAATTTCGGTTTTATATTAATTTGGTTTTTTAATTTAATTTCGATTTTTTAATTCGATTTTTTTCTTAGTTCTCGAAGACACCGACGCTTCTCTCGCTCCAATCGTAGGAGCCATGAAGGAGAAGTTTCTCAGATATTGGGAAGCCGTACCACCCCTCACGATTGTTGCAAATTGTCTCCATCCGACATACAAGAAGGTCTACACGGTAAGAATGCTACGAAAGTACTACACTAATTTGGACATTACGAACACAAATGTGGATGAAACCGTGAGCCAAGCGATTGAAGGGTTGTTCAACGCATACAACGCCCAAGTGAATGTCCAACAACCGGCTTCTACAAGTCAAATCCCGCGGTACATTTTTTTATTTCCGATTTATTTAATTAACTTCGTTTTTTTTTTAAATTCAATTCGGTTTTCTTAATTTAAATTGGATTTTTAAACTTTATTTCGGATTTTTAAATTTGAATCCGATTTTAATTAATTCGGATTTTTTTAATTTCATTCGATTTTTTATTTCTTAAATTTTCATAGGATCCAATCGGGCGACGGATTATTGTCAATATTGGAGGACGATGGTTCGGATACTACTATGTACAACGCCTCCAACGAGTTACAAGTCTTTTTTTCCGTAAAGGGAACACCGGAGGGAATTGATGTTCTTGATTATTGGAAGGAAAACAAAATATTTTTCCAACTTTATATACTATGGCGCGGGACATATTTGCTGTTCCTGTTTCAACCGTGCCCTCCAAATCTTGTTTTAGTTCGGCAAATCGGATTCTTACCGATAAAAGGTAAATGCCTATATTTTTTTTACATCTACACGATTTTTTTATTCATTTTAAATCACATTTTTTCTTTTACTTACTACATTTGTTTTTTAATGATATTAGAAGCAAGTTGGGTCCAAAGGTTTTTGAGCGACTCGTATGCCTCAAGGATTGGATTGATGCGGAAAATCGTGAGCAATATAAGGAAATAGAAGCATCTTTATCCGGCGCCGAAACTCAAGGGAGCGAGGAGCCGCCCTCGGATGATGAATGCGAACCCAAAGAAGAGACAGGCCAATGGCATATGAGATCGGTCAACTAAAAAGGTAGTTTCGGTTTCGGTACGAACTCTACACACTATTCTATTTTCTTTTCGTATTACCAATTTATTAAACATTTTCTTACTTTTATAAATATTTACTAACATTTTTAAAAAAGTTAGAACTCCGCCTATGTTATTTTATAATATCATAACATAGCCGGTCCCAAGCCCGGAATAAAGGAGGAGGGTAAATTTTTTTAAACAAATCAAATTAAAAAAATTTTGTTTTTCAAAATTAAAGTTTTGGATTTTTTTTTTAAAATTTGGTTTTAAAATATACTTGGTTTAAAAAAACTTTGTTTTGAAAAACTTTGTTTTAAAGAACTTTGTTTTAAAAAAAATTGTTTTAAACAAAACTTTGTTTTAAAAAGATTTCGGATTTTTAAGTTTCCGATTTTTTGAAAAATGCTTTGTTTTGAAAAAAAAATTTGCTTCGGATTTTTTTAAAAAAAATACTTTGTTTCTAAAAACTTTGTTTAAAAAAACGTTTGTTTTAAAATAACTTCGTTTTTATCGTTTCGGATTTTTAAAGTTTCGGGTTTTTAACGTTCTTTGGAATTCGGATTCTAAAAAAATTTGTTTTAAAATTTATTTCGTTTTTTTTTGTGTTTTTAAAAATATTATGTTTTAAAAAATTATTTTAAACATTTTCTATAAAAATGTTAAAAAAAAAAAAACACGCCGGAATCCGCTCGAAAACGTCGGAAAATGTCGGAATCCGTCGGCGATCCGCCCGAAGCCGACACGACCGCACTCGCCTCCCACCCACCCGCCCGCCCGTGCCCGACCTCGCCCGAAGGGCGAGGTGTGGGTATGGGCATGGGTTTTTCCCCCAAACCCGCCGGACCCTTCGTCCGTCGGACCCTTCGCCCGTCGAACCCGTCGCCCGCCGGACCCTTCGCCCGTGGGACCCTTACCTGCCCTTTTGTCACAACACTACATCAAACTGACGTTCTATTTCTTGCCGGCTCGTAACCGCCAATGCTATTTCAAGGAAACGCGCAAAGTGCTAATTCAAGCCACCGACGTGATATTTCAGGCACTTGCGACCCGCAAGACCCTATTTGCGGGCCGCAAGCAGGTCAAAACCGATTGGAACTACTATTTTATGGCGCATTCGTTTCTTCTAGGCGATCTTTTTTGGGATCTCTCCTTAATTTCGCCTCAAGAAACCAGGAATCAGTTGTTTATTTCTGGGAACGTCCTCGCCTATATAAGCATCATCTTTGAGGGGTTCTAGTTATCTTGCTAAGTTGTGTCATATGGAGTTGTATTAGTTGTGAGAGTCAAGAGAAGATTTGAATGCCGCTCAAGTGGAGAAGACGGTTACTCGCGCTTTCTTAATCTTCATCGGTGTTTTCTTTTTCTCTTATTTGTTGTTTTTTATTTACTTTAGTCATGTCTGAGTAGTTTTTTTTGTTCTTAATATTTAGGATGATGTTTGTTTGTATGGATTGATTGAATACTTGTTTGACTTTAGTTATTTTCAATTTGCTTCGTGTTTAATCATAATTGTGTTTGTATTGTTTCTTGCTCGTTTGGTAAACCTGTAGATTATGCGTTAATCTAGTTGATTAATAATATCATCTGACCAAGAATTGATATCTGTACTAATTGGGTAGATAACTTGTTGTCCTAGAGTACCCGAGAGCAGAAATTGCGGTTTGAACGAAAGTTAAACCGGACCCTAGAACAAAAGTGAATTGAATTTAGGTTTAGAAATAATCCTATAGATTTCTAATTGAACTAAAAGTGTTAAAAGTACCAACACACAAGAGTTGAGGTCCTTGTAGCTTCTTTGGTTTAGTTAGAGATTGGTAACTTTAGTTAAAACATCAAAACAGAACCAAAACGACTCTCTGTTAGTCGCTGCCCCACAAGCAAGTGACCGATAGAGGTATCCGACTCTCGGACAGTTACTCGCGGACCGCAAGTGACTCTTGCGGACCCCAAGCAAGTAACCGAAAGAGAGGTGTCATCTGTACCTCTTGTGGACCGCAACTAACTCTTGTTGTTAATTGTTAGGAAACCAATCTTCAAACAACCCCCCCCCCCCCTCCCCCCCAACTTTTATACAAAAATACCAAAAATACTTCTTTAGGACTTAGAATTGCATTTAGAGTCTAGTTTAGAATTAATTTCCATCCCTGTGGATTCGACTCCGACTATACTGCATTAGATCGTATGCTTGCAATCCAGGGCATTATTTAGGGCATTAAAAACCTATACCGTCTGAGCGTGTCAACATCATAGCACAGAAAACAAATCTAAAATGATTTAGATTACGCATTTATCATGTAGTTAAAGTACTCATAAGAGAAAGATAAGTATGTTTTGACGCCAGTTGCACTGAAAATAACCCAAAATGCATTTATGACGTCGTTATTAAATAATTCAATTTGTGTTTTAAATCAATCTTAGTCGAATTTGTGCACATCATAGTACAGAAACAAGTCTAAAATGATTTAGATTACGCATTTATCATATTGTTAAAGTACTTATAACAGAAATATAAGCATGTTTTGACGTCAGTTGCACTGAAAATTACCCCAAAATGTATCACGTCGTTATTAAATAGTTTCATTTGTGTTTTAAATCAATTTTAGTCCAATTCTTGCACATCTAGCGCAGAAACAAGTCTAAAGTGATTTAGGTTACGAATTTATCGTGTTGTTAAAGTAATTATAAGAGAAAGTTAAGTATGTTTTGACGCCAGTTGCACTGAAAATAACCCCAAAATGCACACATCACGTCGTTATAAAATAGTTTCGTTAGTGTTTTAAATCAATCTTAATCCAATTTGTGCACATCATAGCACAGAAACAAGTCTAAAATGATTTAGATTATGCATTTATCATGTTGTTAAAGTACTTATAAGAGAAACAAGTTTATGTTGTCACGTCATGCATTTATCATGTATCACGTCATGCATTTATCATGTTGTCAAACAACTGGTTTTTTGACGCCAGTTGCACTGAAAATAATCCCAAAATGCATTTATGACATCGTTATTAAATAGTTTCATTTGTGTTTTAAATCAATCTTAGTCGAATTTGTGCACATCATAGCACAGAAACAAGTCTAAAATGAATTAGATTACGCATTTATCATGTTGTTAAAGTACTTATAAGAGAAAGTTAAGTATGTTTTGACGCCAGTTGTACTGAAATAAGTTGTTCTATGACGTGACTTAGAAGTCGAATCTAAATTAAACGTGACCCAAAAGTCAACCAAAACTCAACAGTGACTTAGAAGTCGATGATTCTAAGCGTGACCTAGAAGTCAACCCAAATTAAACATGTCCTAAAAGTCAACCTAGGCTAAATGTGACCAAGAAGTCGACCCAAGTTAAACATGACCTACAAACCCAAGACTAAACATGACCTAGAAGTCAACCCCAAGTGAAACGTGACCTAGAAGTCAACCCTAAGATCAAATGTGACATGAAGACAAAACCAATCTAAACGTGACATTGAAGTACTTATAAGAGAAAGATAAGTATGTTTTGACGTTAGTTGCACTGAAAATTACCCCAAAATGCACACATCACGTCGTTATAAAATAGTTCCATTTGTGTTTTAAATTAATCTTAGTCCAATTTGTGCACATCATAGCACAATAGTTCCATTTGTGTTTTAAATCAATCTTTGTCAAATTTGTGCACATCACAGCACAGAAACAAAGTCTAAAATAATTTAGATTACGTATTTATCATATTGTTAAAGTACTTATAACAGAAAGATAAGTATGTTTTGACGTCAGTTGCACTGAAAATTACCCCAAAATGTATCACGTCATTATTAAATAGTTTCATTTGTGTTTTAAATCAATCTTAGTCCAATTCTTGCACATCTAGCGCAGAAACAAGTCTAAAAGTGATTTAGATTACGAATTTATCGTGTTGTTAAAGTAATTATAAGAGAAAATTAAGTATGTTTTGACGCCAGTGCAACTGAAACTAACCCCAAAATGCATTTATGACGTTGTTATTAAATAGTTTCATTTGTGTTTTAAATCAATCTTAGTCGAATTTGTGTACATGATAGCACAGAAACAAGTCTAAAATGATTTAGATTACACATTTATCATGTTGTTAAAATACTTATAAGAGGAAGTTAAGTATGTTTTGACGCCAGTTGTACTGAAAATAACCCCAAAATGCACACATCACGTCGTTATAAAATAGTTCCATTAGTGTTTTAAATCAATCTTAATCCAATTTGTGCACATCATGCTTGAGGTAATTAACAGCGAGGGCTTGCGCTCATTGGAATCATGGTCCCACACAATCGTTTGATAAAACTAAATTCTAAATATCGTGTCCTCTTTCATGCCCCTTGGCATAGACTAGAAACTCGCCAGGTGCTCTTAGGAGGCGGCGCAGAAAAGGGTCGCACACACATTTAGAGCCATTCGAATGTGTTTAGATTGCATTTTAGTACTAATTGGAGTGTTATTTGCATCTTAACGCGCTCATATTCAATTTATTGCTATTTCGAGTGTTATTGGGATCTTAACGCACTTATATGCAATTTTTAAGTCATTGAAACCTGTGTTTGGCATTATGATGCGCGCAAACGATGACAAAATTTATTGAAAACACACACGTATACATTTAAATGCGTTCAAATTGTAAGTTATTGCTATTTCGAGTGTTATTGGGATCTTAGCGCATTTTTATGCAATTTAAGTCATTTGCCAGTTTTGACATTGTAATGTGCACGGACAAAGTCAAAATTTATTGAAAACACATTTAGAGCCATTTAAATGTGTTCAAATTGCAATTTATAGCTACTTGGAGTGTTATTGGTATCTTAACGCACTTATATTCGTTAGATAAGTACTTTAGCGTCCTTTATATGAAATTTAAATTTAAAACCAATTTTGGAATTATAATGTGCGCAAACATAGTCATAATTGATTGAAAACACATTTAGAACAATTCGATATGTTTAGATTGCATTGTAGTACTACTTTGAGTATTATTTGCAGCTTAAGTGCTTAACGCACTCATATTCATTACATAAGTACTTTATTGCGTTTATATGCAATTTTAAGTCATTTGAAACCTGTCTTAGCATTATAATGTGCGCAAACGAGGTCAAAATTTATTAAAAGCACAAACGTGCATATTTAAATGCGTTCAAATTGAAATTTGTTGCTATTTCAAATGTTATTAGGAACTTAGCGCACTTTTATGCAATTTAATTCATTTGAAACCAGTTTTGACATTATAATGTGCGAAAACGAGGTCAAATTAATTGAAAACATACTTAGGCATTTAAATGCGTTTAAATTAAATTTTGGTGCTATTTGGAGTGTTATTGGCATCTTAACGTAATATATTCGTTTGTCAGTTTTGGAGTGTTATTAGCATCTTAACACACTTATATTCGTTAGATAAGTACTTTAATACGCTTCATAGGCAATTTATGTCATATGAAACCAGATTTGACATTGTAATGTATGCAAACGAGGTCAAAATTGATTTAAAAGATAGTTAGAGCCATTTAAATGCGTTCAAATTGCAATTTATTGCTATTTGGAGTGTTATTCGCATCTTAATGCACTTATATTTGTTAGATAAGTACATCAACGCGCTTTAGATGCAATTTAAGTCATTTGAAATTAGTTTTTCAAATTGTAATGAGCTCAAACGAGGTCAACATAGATTGAAAACACACTCGGATGCATTTAAATGCGTTCAAATTGCAATGTGTTGCTATTTCATGTGTTATTGGGATCTTAACGCACTTATATGAAACTTAAGTCATTTGAAATCAGTTTTGACATTATAATATGCGCAAAAGATCCAAATTTAAATGAATTCAAGACCCATTTGAAATCAGTTTTGACAATCACTATATGTTTTTTCTCTTTGAATATATAGTTTTGTCTCTATGGATATCTTATCCAACAACACTTTTTATTCTCATATAAATACTTTTTGTGCACTTTTCAACGGTTTTAATTTAGCAGATCTTTGAAGAGCTATCAAACGTCGCTTAAATTGAATATAATCGAAAACATAATCAATCTATAAGTTAAGAAATACTTTTGTAAACTTTTTTCTATTTTTAAGATTTTTATGATTTTTTATAAATTTTTGAAAAGTGGTATTGTCAAGATTGTTAAGTTAACCATTGTCAATGGATCCTCCTCTTATAATAAACCTAGACACTTATATAGATACATAACATATTTGTCTAAACATCTATATGACAAACTTAACAACTTATCAACCTTTTAATTCACTGTGCCACCCTTTCTGGACCGCCGATGGAGGAACGCTTAAGAGACGCTTTCATGGGGAGAAAGGACATGGTCAGCCCTGTACACGTGCGTTCGTTTGTAGACGTGGTAAGACGTTCACTCTCAGACACTCACGCACAAAAGGTTTTAATATTTTCAAGTTATAGTGCGGTCTTCAATTCCAATGAGCGCAACAAGCCCTCATTGTTAATTACCATAAAGCCGTTAACTTCAGGCACCTCTGATTAAGAACAGAAAAATACTAAAACATGTGTGCAAGTATATTATTTGAATTAAAAAATGCACTAAAATTGAGCACAAAATTCTCAAATGGGTTTGTCATGGTCCAAGTGTCTTCGCTACTTGGACATCTATTTGTACACTTTTGAATTTATTTTCAAGAAAAAGCATTTTTTTTTTGTGTTTTCAATTTGAAATTTCATAGTATGCTCAAATGAGCATAAAATCCCTTAAAATTTGTACAAAATGATGTAGGAAAATATTTACAGAAAATGGAGATTTTATTTTGAAAATTTATGTTGTCTTTTTTGGATTTGAATTTGAAATTTTGAATTTTGAAAATTTGAAATGTTTTTATATAGAAAAATCATAAAATTTCTTAAATGAATTTTAAAATCGATTTTGAAATTTTCAGAGTAAATTTTTTATTTGAAAAACCCGAAATAATCAACTTAACAATTTTGGGCCAATTTTATTCGGATCTTATTAGACCAGAGAACTGCTGGGCTTCAAACAACAATCTTCTTCTTTTAGGCCGAGATTTACTGGGCTTAATCCAGGGGTTCTTGAATTCGTAGGATTGGATCGAGTTTGTTTTGTTCTTGGGCCCTGTTAGAAAGAATTTCGGACTGAGCCGCATCATACTGAACTGATCACCTGGGCGTTCTTTCTTTCTTCTTCTTCTTTCCGCTCGGGCCCGACTAACAATTTGGAGCTCTTCCATGGCGCATTGGCGCCAGGGCTCTTCTTCATCTAGGCCGTCAGAAGAAGAGAGGAGTGGATCTCGGCATCGGAGGGTCCGATTGAAGATCAGAAAGTAGCACTGAGATAGTGGGAGGAAGGAGAACGCATCCATGGTCTTCGATTGAACAGAAGTGTAGCAAGGAGAACTCGCACCCATTGAACTCATCGGGTCTGACAAGCATTGGCTGGAGAATTTACATTTGATTTTCTCTTCAAATTGTGCATCATTTTTTGTAAAATTTGTCTTGAACATGATTGTCTTAGAGTGTTTAATGCAATTTTAAGTTCAATCTAAACCAATTTTGACTGTTTGATGTATGAAGGCATTGTACCAGTGTGCAGTTTTGGGTACTGAGCGACTGCTTGTATTTGGTCCGTTTAAATTTTATTTCAACTTCATTTGCACTCCAATTTGAGAATGTTCAGTGTGTTCATATCACTTGCTTCGTGAAGTGATGAGAAATAACAATTCATGTTTTCAATTTGAAAGTTGTTAGTAAAGAGTAATGAAGCACTTGTCAGTATATTGAATTTTTATTAAGTCACTGAGAGCAGTTCTCCCTTGCTCTGAATCATGAGATTTAGGAATCATGTGTACTACTTATTTCACAAACCTATCGTTGAATATAAGTGAATCTTAAGTATCATGACTGTCAGAGTTTAAAGAAGACTTAGCATCAGCATTGTTAATGGGATCCCACTTGCAATATTTTGAATATAAATGCTCAATCTTTTTAAACAAAATTGTGCATTTCACAGTTAGTAACAACTTTGGTATTCAGTGAATGTCTCAATTTTGTACCTTTCTCAGTTGTTTGATCACTTTTCAAACCAGGGTCAGTTCTGCAAATTTTACCAAGCTCTTGTCAGAAATTATCTTTTTATGTATGAATTTTTCTACAATGAATTAAGGAAAGTGCAAAACATGAAAAAAACTAAAAATCATGCTAGGAATGCAAAGAAATTAAGAAAAATATGCATTATGAAGAGAAAACTGGATGCCATATTTGCTGTCAAAATTTCCAGAAAAGAGAGCAGAAAATGTGTTGATGCAGTTATCATTTTGTTATTTTTATAAGAATTTTTCTACAATGAATTAGATGAAACATTTTACATGAAATTTATTCATAAAATCATGCTCTTTTTACATAAAATTTTTAAAATATGTGTCAGCAATGGCCAATTTTGTGTTATGATCAATTCTTTGGAGATCAGACAAGCAGAACTGCACTGCAGTCTGTCATTTTTACTGTTATTTGGACTTTTGTGATAAATTTTTGAACATAAACATGCAAATAAGTTTAACAGTAAGTTATTTTTATGATGTTGTGAACATTTTTCATAACAAATTTTCATATTTTTGATTTAGAAATGTTGATGTTTCATCAATTCTTCAAAACATTGTCAGAATCAGTCCTCTCTGTGCATCAGTGCTTACAATATTCATATGAATTTTTCTACAAAGAATTTTACAAAACTTATTATATGAAATATTCTTAGAATTTAATTTTGAATGCAGGAAAATTATGAAAAAAATATATTATGTTCACAAAATCCACAGGAAGGAGTTGAACTTGTCAAAAACTATGGTCTGTCCCAACTTCCTGACCCTGGCAGCAATTTGGCAGCATTTCTTCTATGTAATATAGTTGAAATGTTGCTCTAAATCACTTCCATGAGTATACACTACACCTGGGACAAATTTGCCTCCGCATGAGTGTATTCTCATTTTCAGGAAGCCGGGAGGGCCATGGCTTTTGCCAGGCTCTAACTCCCATACTCCTTGCTCTTGCTAAGGAGTTCTCCTCTCTGTACACGTCCAGAAGAGGGCCCATGGAGCTTTGCTCAACATGTATATGTGTTGTGTAAGTGTTTTGTGGGAAATTCTCCCTTGGAGCAATCTCACAAGGGGCCCATGGCTATGCCATGTTTAATTTTGTGTAATTCTCCCTTGGAGCAAGCTCACAAGGGGCCCATGGCTGTGCCATGCTTGATTTTCTGAATTTTACCAAAAGAAAGAGAAAAAGTGCAAGAAATATCACAAGGAAATGCAAATACTATCACAAAGTTGCAAATGAATGTGAGATTAATTAATTCAACACAATTCAGCACACAAAATTACAAGGAATAAGCCATTAGTTTGAACTTTTCCTTTTTCATTCAATTTCCAGCAAGATTACATCGTTTTCTCACCTTCTTCTTCTTAAATTACAGTTTATTTCTACTCAATTACAGTCAATTGGTGTCTACCCTATCAGGAATTAGAGTGGAGAAGGGTAATTTGGGGTGTGAGTTCAGCTTTTATCAGAGTTTCAGTGGATTAGAGTGGAGTTTCTATTTTGGCAGCAGTTTGGTTTGGCTTTCAGCTTGAGGGAGGAGTTGTTGTGTGTTGTTGGCTGCTGGTTTAGGGGGTTATTTATAGGGCTCTTGAGCAAGTTAAAAAATATGGTAAATTTCAGTCATCAGATATGCATTTGTGTTTTCTCTCATTCAATTACAGCTTGGATCCTTTAAAAGGAGTTCATGGCGCCTAAAAGGAAGACAACATAGGTTGGCATTTAGTTGCTCTTGGCTCAGCACCTCAATACCATGGAGCGAGTTTGTTTACTGTTTGATGGAGCATGAACCAGTAATTGGAGCACTTGGAGAACAAGCAATTGGAGCAATTCTGCACCCTTGGATTCTTGAATTGTGTTTATTCTCATCTAGCTAGAGCCCTTGGATCAGCCTTCCTGCCTTGAGAGAGAGAGGCGCCTTAAGAGTATTTGAAAAGATTGATATCCTTGACAGCACTTGGTTCAGCTATCACACTTCTATGAGAAACCTTTTGGTTGTTCAATGGTGTATGCACCACTTGTAATTAGGGATGATTTGTTAAGACTGAAGCATGGTGTCTAAAGTGCATTGAGAGAACTGTTTATCTCAGCTGAATCCGGTTTATCACAATCAAGCATAAAGTAAAGTAAATCCTTTACTGCTATGTTGGATTTGACCTAGTCTTGCTTTCTTCACCATCACTAGCTCACATTATACTACCACAAGGTATCAGCTTGATCAATTGAACCCCTAACAGTTGATTCGAGCTACAGCCATGAATCAGTGTAGAAGCATCAGGTGGAACTCGTTCTGGAGAGCAAGCAAAAGCAAAATCGAACATTTGCACATGATCAGGGCGTCAAGGTGAAGCTCAGGGAGCATTCAATTGGAGTCGAATCCGTCCAGTTCGCCGGAACCACGTCTGAGCCCGGTGCCGTCGCTGTCCTCTTTCCTTCTACGCCATATCTGACTCACTGCCTTGCATTCTCAAATAACCCCACCGCTGAAAGGAGCAGATAGGAGAGGATCGTGAACGGCTAGAGTTCGGAGAAATCGCTCGCTTTGACAGTCGCTCCTGAGAGTTGAGAGGTGGAAGACTAGAGAAGAAGAAGAGAGGCGCTGGAAGACGAGAGGAGGAAGAGAGGCGCTGCGCTGGTGAAGGGGAAAAAAAAAAGAACGATTCGCTGCAAAATTACCGCTATAACCTTTGTTTCCGTTATTTAATGGAAGGAGTAAAATTTCGGGCTAAATTTCAGGCGTCCGATTTAAAGAAAATGGACGGTCCAAATTTGTTCCAATCCATAGAAGAATTTGCCTATAAAATGAATAGAATTATACTACAATGCTATGCATATCACGGTTTTATCGTGTTATGCGGTCCGTATCACCATTTTCAATGTCTAAATAGTCAATCCGAACTGCTCAATATGATCTCTATATCAAAATATACTAGCAAACCAAATTTTACAATTTTTTGCTATTTTTAATGGTGGGGAGAAAATGGCCAGATCCAAGGATGTTGATTCATACAAAACAACGATTTTCTCCCCATCACTAAGAATAGCAAAAAATTTCTAAAATTTCTAAAATTTGGTTTGCTATCATATTTTTCAGTAAAGATTATGGTGAGCGATTCAGATCGACTATTTAGACACCGAAAACTAAGATACAAACTGTATAGTACGGTAAATGTATATCACCGTAGCGGAACTCAAATGTATAATCCTTTTTTTGTTGTTATATTTTATCCCACTTTATATTTGATAATGATTTATAGCTTGAGATTATTTGCCTAAATTAAAATTTTCGAGGCTTCCCAAAAACATTATTTTTTTTTTCTTTGCATGTTTTATTCCGTCTCAAATCTCAACCTCAAAGATTTATGATTTTACATGCCTTGAGCCGACTTAATTTGCATAGCTTTTTAATTGTTATGTTGGAATTTGGATACATCTTTGTCCTGATGCCATTTTATAATTTCAATCTGACGTGGCAGGAGGGTTTTGCATTGCATGTGTTATATGTATAACTAGTAAATTGTACACGCCTTGCGTTATTATATCTTATAAAATAGGGCTGGAAGCTCATTCTTTGTGAGGAAACTGGTATGGACCTTAAATTTTAATGGGTCGGGACATTAATATACGACTGTACATTAACGGTGGTGATCAATCTAAGTAAATAATCAACAGCTAAATTTTCTTCTTTGGAAAAGATATAATTTTCATGTCAAAAAAATCTAATATTCTTTCAGATAAACCGGTATGCTTGTAAAAGATATAATAAACATTTCTTTTAGTGGCATATTAGTAAGACGGAAACTTCTGATCCGATGACACATAATTTCAAAAATCAAATTTAAAAAGAAATAAAAAAGGTACCATCGAAACAGACGCGTGTGATTAATTATATAATAATAGCCTTTCGTGATCATGTTAATTCATAAATTAATGTGTACTTATCAAGTGACCATATAATTAACGCGTATTTGACAAGTCAAAGAACAAAATGGAATTTGATTTTATTTCGCCATAATTTTATATTAAACAGATGTTAGCTTAAAAGTTATAAAATAAACAAAAAAGGATTTTATATTGCAATTTATTTTTTTTCAAAAAAAAGATGGTCTCAAAAGTTAATAATTATCAGGGCTGACCAATTTAACCAGAGGCTAGTGGTTTCACCCTTTAATACTTTATATCAATGGTACTCATTCTTTTCTTAATCCCCAATGAAACTTGGTGTACTAGTAAAGAGATTACACGTTGCTTTGAGCTGAAATTGTTATTTCTTATAATAAATTTTTAAAATAACATGTAATGAGTCTTATATTGAGAAAATTGATATGGACCTTAAATTTTTATGGCTGAGACTTTAACATCAACAAGCATTAACGTAAATCAACGGTTCTGATCTATCCAAGAAAATGATTAACGGCTCAAGTTTCTTATTTGGGAAAGATAGCCCTTTCATGTCATCTTTTCCGACATGCTTTTATATATAGTAAGGATATATATTGTGAAGATGTTAAAACTGGAGCTTATTTATAAGCATCATTAAAGGGTGACAATGAGAACTAGTGTCAATGTGTGGCTGCGTTAATTAACTTGTATGCCATTTATGGTGATGGAGAGGAAAGATGGCTCAATTAACCACCAGGAGAGGATTTTGAGCTGAGTAAAGAAAGATGCTGGTAAATATGAAAGTTTATGTTACTCAAAAAAAAAAAAAAAAAATGAAAGTTTATGTAATGTAATTTAATCATATGGTAACAATGGTTATCTGTAATTTAATCATATGGTAACAATGGTTACTTATCTGTAATCCATATGGTTATGAAATTTCAGCATGTGATGCATTTGGGCTAACAATAGGAAGGCCCAATTACAGAATGGGGGAATTTTTGACATGCATAATTTCTTCAGGATTTGTAGGCCTTGGAGTCTTGGCTTGGCCCAAAATATATCCTTCCCTTTTCTTTTGAAAAGCAAAATTTAAACGTAAGCATGAAAAAGCAAACTTCAAACTTGTAAACCAAAACCAAAATCAAAATCGAAATCGAATATCTGAGTATGTATGTTTTGTCACATTTAATGTGGTAGTTGAGTAGTTAATGGTCTGAGATTTATCCAAAAAAAGGAGTTGAGAACAAGAATCATTGGATTTGATCATGAAGAATATTTCATGGACAAATGGTGATTGTGTAGGTCCAAGAAATTCTTTGGACATACCAACAACTGCTCAATTCCCTAATTCTTATTCTTACTCCTGAATAAAGGAGATTAGATTTTCTGGCATGAAAGTTCTATCTTTTCCAATGAAGAAACCTTAGCCGTTGATTGTTTACTTAGATTGATCACAACCGTTGATGTATATTAATGTCCCGACCCATTAAAATTTAAGGCCCATATTAGTTTCTTCACAAGGTTTGAGTTTTCGGTCCTTTATTATAAGATATAATAATTTTAGCCCATGACAAGACGTGGGCTCTTTACTAATAAGTAATCACGTTGTTTGTTTGCTTACATGAAAAAAAAAAGTAAATAAAAAGGATCATTAAAATTCACTTATATCTATCTGGTCTTGAAGTTCTCTCATACGTGATTAAAAATAATTAGCTCGCATATTGAATATTGTATCCGTATACGAATTATTATGTACATATTTTCAAAAATCATCCTCAGATACTATATATGTTTCTACTGACGATATTTTATTTTTTGACGGATTTTTAATTTTTTTATGATTATGTACATGCAATAATTAAATGCACTAAAATTATCAATTGATTTTGGGTAAAGAGATTTACACCCTTTGTTAGAAAATTCAAGTTCAAATTTGACCAGTGGTTCCACTAGAAATGGTTAATTTGAGTGCTTGACCCTTGTCTCAGCTGAGAAGGTATTATCAATAAAACAAAAATTAATCAACAAGCTTTCATTGCTTGAAGATAATATTATTAATTTCTAGCATTCTAGCAATCAAATAAGATGTGAGAGTTACAAACTGAACCCAAAAAAAAAAAAATCTCTATGCATAATTATCATAGTCATTCGAATTTATATGATATATAATTACCAGAAAGTTGTAGTTATGTTCATCTGACTAATTATTGTGCGACAAATCTAGGTTTTAACACTTCAAATGGTCCAACAACATTTATGGTTATCACTTTAAAATTATTATATTATTATTTTCACATCAAAAGATTTAAAAAATTATATTAAAATTTTTTTAAATATAAATATAAAAATTTTTATTATTTATTTGATAATATTTTTTCGGGCGAAACCCGAATTACAGCTCCAGTAAATAATAAGTCGTATAAACTAAATTTGATCAATTATCATTTGTCCAATTTTAAAAATTCGGACCAACTTGTCAAAACCGAAAATTTAGGAGTGGTAACTAATAGAAAACATATTATATATAATGCAAGTGGTGGAAAGAGCAACTTTTTTAAATTTAATGCATGTCAATTTGCATTATATCACTGCAATTGCTTAGCTCAATAATAATGACCTAAAAACAATTAACCGCCGCGTAAATTAATTAATCCTTCTTTTTAATTTATTGTTTTTGCCACAATGTGTGATACAAGTATGACAGCAGGAGATAGAGATAAAGCACCACTTGATGATGTCAGGATTTCATCTAATGTTGCATTTGTATATATATATGCTCCACAAGTGTATACCAAATTACCAATGGACAATTTAATTAATTATTAAGGTTAAAGTGCTGCACTTTTTTATTTATTATTAACTATTAAATTCGATTATATTATGATTTAATTATCCAGGAAGATTTCGTCGTTAGTGACTCGCTAACCAGTAATTAAAACTTACCACATATCTTATGTTTTATTTTTAATTTAGAAAAAAAAAATAGGAGAAAAAGGAGGAGCTAGATGGTAGAAATTTGTACAATTAGAAAAAAAAAAATGATGAAAAAATATATATATATAACTTAATTTAATGTAGGCATCATTTTCGGATAAAAAAAATTGAATATGACGGATACAAAGTACTAATAATCAGTGTGTAAAAAAAATATAAATGTGGTGACGGGTTTAGTTAGGTCTCGTCCACTTTGCATGTTGCATCCATATACAAATTTTCGTCCTCTTCTTCTCTCCTTATTCTTCTATAAATATTAATTTTTCCAATCAAGATAAATTAGGGTTTTATTAAATAATGATCAAATTAATGGATAAGCAGTATAAAGGAAAGGTAATGGGTATAAAGTCACGTTATTCGGCACAATTTAGTATTAATTAATTATGAATTGTATTGATCAACATCAGAAAGATAAGAAGTCCATTGTTGTTTATAAAAAATACTTATCAATGCGCAATCTTTAGCACATTAATAGTAGTATACGTGTATAAATATAATTAATAACTATGCTGGCTTTTATCTTGGAAGGTTATGTTTGATGAAAAGTGTGTTTCAAGCCTAACTTTAAAAAAGAGTTGTCTTAAAAACTGGCACTGATTGCCTTTCTATATGTATACAGAGAGCACTAACGAGCCAAAACGTCACTTGATGACTTGAATTAATTTGTCTATATTCTCCATTTTAGTTATTAAACACCAAATGCTTTCGTACATATATCATATATGCCTTTTGATTATCAATGCATGTAACCATACTAAAAATTGCGAAAAATTGGTTGACTAATAAACGCCTGATCGAGGAGGTGCTGACATGAAACATAATCGAAACAGTTATACAATAAATCATGTAATTTTACTAATTATTGTATAACTGTTACGTGATATTTGTGCAGGTTTGTGTTTATCAATGTTTTATTTAATCTTTTATTTTTTTTAAGATCGAAAGTTGTTTCTATTGATACGTTATATATGTTTGTGTAGGGAGTGAGTATGCTTGATATTGCTAACCATTTTCTTTTTCTTTTGTTGTGTTTTTTTAAATATTATTTTGATATATGGGACGAAGCCCGAGCTAGAGTTCTAGTAATGAATAATTAATCAATCATTTCATTGAAATGTAACGGATGGTTGAGAATGAAATTAATTTATATGTTAATGTTGTCCGAAATAAAATTTGGCTTAAAAAGATACGTATGAAATTTTGAATTTTCTAATATTATTTCCAACAATATATAGGTTACAAATTTTTGGTATGAGTTATAAAATTTGTACATCTATGAATTTATATATGTTTTTTCTGTGGTCATAAGATGTTTCTCTTAAGTATGAATTCATCATGCAATCCATGCTTCCATCAAAATCACATTTATAAAGCATGATTCTGCAACTCTTATGCATGATTTGCTGATTATAAAGCTCATCGGTTTTTAACTTTCAAGAATTGGGATTAATTGAACTTATGGTCGTGACAAAGATTTGAGTTAGCACTCTGTCGATAGTGTTTGCAAAACCACTATGATATATAGGAGGAAATCACTTTCCGTATTAGCCGACCACTATGATGAAGGCCATGTAGGTACCCCCATGGCCATGTAGTTTGACTTTCTAGAGAGGTAGTACTTGGTGATTGTTGGTCTTGCTCCCGCTGATTCTTTGTCGTCAGAGGATTCTCTCCATCAGCCGCTGCTGGAGAGTCTCAAGTGCCCACAGTTAGCATCCTCATACCCCATATCTCTTCATGTTCGTCCATTGTGCTTGTGCTTCACTTCTCGTTCTTTCTCTTTTGTGTTTCACTTTACTAAATTGTACTTAGGAGTTTTTTTATCCTGTCTAATTAATATGAATTGCACTTAGCAGTCGCCACCAAGTTTCTCAAAATAAATAAATAAGTAAACAAGATGTTAAGCCTATCTTACCATCATGAATTAAAATACAAATCGATATAGATAGTTATATATTAGACTTCATAGCGAATGATTGAGTAGCGAAGCTTCATGGAGATACGGGGGCAAACTGCCTCCAAGAATTTTGAAAATGAGCAATAATATATAAGAATTTACTTTTTTGATATTATTTATAGTATATTTTTACTATTATGCATTCAAAAAGTTTTGAGATATATTGTAGTGTCTCCCAAATATTTGTTGCCCCATAATCTATATATGGTCGAGCTCCACCACATGACCTTAAAAGAAAAAATTGTCTCCTATATATATACCGCTATGCCCATTTGAGATTCCAACATGATATTCAAAATAATTAGATCTAGCTTCGTGTGCATATTTGAAGATAATACTCACGTCAGATTCAGAAACATATATAATTTTAATTACTTTTATTTTTTAAAATATAATTACTTAACTTTTTTCATTTGCTAAAGATTATCCACTTATCCTTAAACATATTTAAGATAATATTTGATTTAGGACCTTTTTGACTGAAAATTCAACTTATTTGTCTTTTTCCTCGGTTAACAAAATATCATATGGAATGGAAGTACTGGTTCCTTCGCCGCTTTATGAATTTTGAAATGTTATCAAGCGGACAAAAAATAAATTTACTATCGAAGTTCAACTGTAATAGTTAATTAGATTAGTGTTATGAAATATAATTGTAGACTTTTTACCTTCTCCACTCCCTCCACTTTCTCATACATTAATCTCCACCTTCTTATGTATTAATTTCATTGTTGATTGTATGGCTTTTCATATACATTCTCAAGCCTATAAATAGAGGCTTTGTAACTTGCTGTATGACACGCTCTTACATAGAGATAATAAGAAATAAGATTATATCTCTCCCATATCATTGTTTTATCTTTATTTTATAACACGTTATCAGCACGAGTTTGCTTTAGTCGAGTTGAGACGAGGTCGTAATTTTTCAATTGAAGTAAGAGTTTGTTCTAATCAAATTGCGACGGAATTATCTATAGTAGAAGCATAATCATGTTGCACTCAAATTGCAAGAAGAAGGTATTATTTGGATTACTTTTGCTAATATTTATTTCTTGGATGATTTTTTTTTTTTGAATTATATTTTCATTCCCTGAAGAGAATGATAAAATAATTATGTAGATCAAAAGGTATTCCATTCCCTGAAGAGAACGGCTTATTTGTTTATTAATTTTATTAATACTACTATTTGTAGATATTTCTATTGCTTTGATTTCTTTTGCTTTATATTGAATGAGTGTAATATTTTCATTCCCTGAAGAGAATGAAGAAGTACAAGATAATGGCCAGAAGCTTTTGTACATACTATCGTTAAACTTTTTTTAAGAACCCGAAGTTCATAATATACGAGAACCAGAAGTTCTACTAAATTATAAGTATCACGTAGAAGAACCTGAAGTTCTTTATCAAAAGTTCTCATGTTACTAAAATAGTCAGAAGTTAGTAGTGTTTTTGATAACCGGAAGTTATCACATAATTTAATAAAATGTCTCTAATATTTAATAATCTCAAGTTATTAAAAATATTTTTCATTAGTTTTTTTTTATTATATATTTCGTAACATACAAGAATCTGAAGTTCGTAACATACAAGAACCTGAAGTTCTTCTATGAAACAAAATGTTTCCACATACAAAGAACCTGAAGTTCTTAATCAAAATATTTATTATCATGAAACATAATAACCAGAAGTTATTATATATATGCAAATTGATATTTGTATAATATTTGATACCCGAAGTTATCAAATAAATAAATAAAGCGCCTCTAATACTTTATCATGAAATATAATAATCCGAAGTTATTATATGCAAATAGATGTTAGTACAATATTTGATAACCCGAAGTTATTAAATAAATAAATAAAGTTTTTCTAATACTTATTTGCTTAATAACTTGAAGTTATTAAGATTGTTTAGATTTATTTTTTGAAAGCTTTTATTTATTTATTTTATTGAAAAAAAAACGCATACTTAATTGTATTAGCATTTTTTTTTTTGTAGTTGTTATGACAAAGTTTACTAAACTTGAGTTCAATGCTCTTAATATATTGGACAAGTATTATCTCCCATTTCATGCCTTGAATTTGCTCCTGAAGTAGCAATATCGAGAGCGTTATTTTTAAATGCATTTAGAATTATCACCATGTCTTCTTGTTGTGGAACAAAATAATGGCCTTATGATAAGAAATCATCAATCATGAGCTAATAATCTCAGTATATTCCCTAAAGCGAATATGGCATTACGTAGAGAAGAATATGGACGAAGACATAGTCACGACCCCAGAAGAGGTCGCGGACATCATCGCAATAATAATGTTGGGAGATATAAAAGAAAAGAAAAGAACTTGTCTTCTAAGAAATATGATAATATTTGCTATAGATGTGACATTAAGCATCCATCAAGAAAAAGTATAAAAAAGTTGAAACAAATTTTGTTGAAAAATATCCAAATGATTTGATTTTAGACACACACTTAGATGTTTCTGATTTACTTGAAAATGTTAATGAAGAAATAAATAAGATTAAGAAGTAAATTTTTTTTCTCTTTTATGTTTTGTAATAAATTTATTTATTATTTTTTTGTTAATTAACTGATTGTGAGTTAATATTTGTGATGAAATCAAATTAGTTTTCAATAATTTTTCTTATACATTTTTTGTGTGTCAAGAAAAGGTAAATGTCTTGTAGACAATGGAACGGAACACATGTTAATACAATTTCTGGTATTAGTAATTTAATTGAGTGCTCCGGACGAGCTTGTATTTTGTTACCTGAATGAACAAAATTACTTATAAATGATGCATTATTCTAGTAAATCCGGAAGTAATTTACTGAGTTTAAAGATATTCGACCAATGCTTATTATCTTGAAACCATGATTGAAAATAATAAAAAGTATCTTCAAATTGCATTCAATAAATATGGCCGGAAGATCATATTGGAAAAGCTTGAAGCTTTATTGTCTGGATTATATTACACTTATATAAACCCAATAGAGTCAAATATGGTCAGTAACCAGAAGTTACCTAACACATAGATGTTCACTATGTGGCATGATAGATTGGATAATCTAGATAGAACTATAATGAGGAGAATAATTGAAAGTGCAAATGAGCATCCCCTAAAGGACCTGAAGATCCTATTTACAAAAAATTTATCATGTGCAACATGCTCTCTTGGAGAATTGATAATTATTTAATGATTATTGCATGTCAATAGGGATTGAGATAGACCATTCGGTAGCTCATGTCCATACACAAAATAGTTTAGTTGAATTATTAATTAAAAGATTGCAAATGATTACTAAATTATTACTTATGAAATGTAACCTACAATTTTTTGCATGGGGACATGCCATTTTATATGTTGTTGCACTTTAAGATTAAAACCAACTGCATATCATAAATTTTCTCTCTTACAATTGGTCTCTGGAAGAGAACCAAACTTGTCCCATCTTAAATTTTTGGTTGTGCTGTGTATGTTCCAATTTCTCCTCCACAATGCACAAAAATGGGACCACAAAGAAAATTGAGAATTTATATTGGTTTCAACTCTCCATCAATTATTAAGTATTTAGAACCATTAATTGGAGATGTTTTTACAGCACGTTTTGCTGACTGTCAGTTTGATGAATCAATATTCTCAATCTTAGGGGGAGAAAAGAAAATACTGGAAAAATAAGAAGTAACATAGAATGCATTACTACTATCTTATCTCGATCCCCGAAGTGGTCAATGTGAACTGGAAGTTCAAAAGATTATACATTTACAAAGAATAACAAATGAATTGCTAGATGCATTTACAAATACAAAAGGAGTTACTTAAACCTATGTGTCAGCTTTAAATGTACCTGCTCGAATTGATGTAATCCCGGCAGAGGTTACTGTACAATGAAAATGTGGAAGACAAATCGGTTCCAAAGACATTACTCCACTGAAAAATGAGGAGCAGAAGAAAGCAGTTGGTGTAGCCCAAAAGAGGTTACTGATAAAACCCCTGAAGAGGTTAATAAAATCCCAGAAGAGATTGGTAAAACCCCTGAAGAGGTTAATAAATCCCAGAAGAGATTAGTAGAACCCCATAAGAGGTAAATAAAACCCCATAAGAGGTTGATGAAGTTCCAGAAGAAACTCAGGTACCTAATGATTATGAGATCTCAATGAATTATGTACATAATAATATAGTTTGGAACCGAAATGAAACACGTGTTGATGAAATTTTTGCATATGTTATAGCAATTGGTGTCCTAAATGAGGAAGATTATGTGCCTAAAACTCCTGAAGAGTGTATGCACATAAATGATTGGCCAAAATGGAAATATGCCTTGAGGCTGAATTAGACTCTTGCTTGACAAGCGCAATGTTTTTGGACCTGTAGTCCGAACTCCCAAAGATGTTAACTCTATAAGTTACAAATGAGTATTTGCAATAAAAAGAAATGAGAAAAATGAGATTGTGAGATATAAAGCAAGGCTTGTTTCACGCGAATACCGGGAGTTGATTATGAAGAAACGTATTCACCTGTAGTGGATGCAATAACTCTTAGATTTTTAATTAGTCTCACAATCACTGAAAATCTTCACATGCATCTCATGGATGTGGTTACATCATATACGTATGGATCACTTGATAATGATATATATCTGAATGTCCCTGAAGGATTGAAAATGCCTGAAGCATTGAAATCAAAACCTCGACATATGTATTCTATAAAGTTGCAAAGATCTTTATATGGACCAAAACAATCTAGTTGAATATGGTATAACCGTCTTAAGGAATATCTTATTTGGTATGATTATGTAATATAATTAGTTGCGATATACTGATATATTGTGAATCATTCGACTTCTTTTTCTTTAATTCAAATATTTAGAGTATTTTATTGTCATGGTAATAATTAGCTTTTGACGTTTTAACAATATGTAGGAATCTACTTGGAATTTGTTTTCTTGAGTTAGCTATTTTAATATTTAATTACACAAGCTCGACCACTAAAAGAAGGATATAAATATGATGTAATTAGTCCATGTCTTTTTGTTAAAAGATCAATAGTAGTGCAGTATATGTTGATGATTTGAATATCATTGAGTCTCCTGAAGAGATTGAAAATGTTGCAAATTTGTTAAAGAAAGAATTTGAAATGAAAGATATTGGTGTAAGAAAGTTATGTCTCGGTCGGCAGATCGAGCATATGCATGATGGTATTTTTGTTCATCAGTTAAACTACATCTAGAAGATGTTAAAACGTTTTAATATGGACAAAGCTCATCATTTAAGTATACCAATGATTGTCCGATCACTTGATAATAAAAAAAAGGAAAGGATCCATATCGTCCCCGAGAAGAAAATGAAAACAGTTATTGGTCCAGAAGGAACATATTTAAGTGCTATTAGAGCTTTGATGTATCTTGCTAATAATATGAGACCCGGTATTTTTCTGTAAATGTGTTAGCAAGATATACATTGGGACGGATAAAGCAAATATTTCGTTACCTTTGCGGGATATGTGATATGGGTTGATGCATGATATTTACTAGATCCACATAAAGCTCGGTCACAATCCGGATATGTATTTACATACGGTGATACTGCAATTTTATGGCGATCAACAAAACCGACGTTGACAACAAACTCATCAAATCATTGCCGAGACAAGTTTTTGAACAACCTACACGGAAGATTGGTCTCCGTCATTTAAAAGATTTATATTAAAATGAGGGGGAGTATTATACACGCTGTACTCTTTTTCCTTCACTAAGTTTTGTCCCACTGGGTTTTCTTAGTAAGGTTTTAATGAGGCAGCACAACTGATCCAGAAGTATCAGTTTATTCAGTTTGGTCCTGAAGTATCTAACTAATTAATGTTGTCCTGTAGTACAATATTAATAGTGTATATATAAGGTAAAATGTCTAAGGGGGAGTGTTATGAAATATAATTGTAGACTTTTTACCTTCTCCACTCCCTCCACTTTCTCATACATTAATCTCCACCTTCTTATGTATTAATTTCATTGTTGATTGTATGGCTTTTCATCTACATTCTCAAGCCTATAAATAGAGGCTTTGTAACTTGTTGTATGACACGCTCTCACATAGAGATAATAAGAAATAAGATTATGTCTCTCCCATATCATTGTTTTATCTTTATTTTATAACAATTAGTTCATTTCCCAATTACTATAATATGTAGAGTTATAAAAAACAAAATTATGATGGACACATCGCTCATGAAGCCATTATATGTAAGCAATGAATCCAGTTCAATATTGGATTTTAATTTTTTAAATATATATATGAAAAACATCAGATTATGACATATTTTATATCATTAAAATTCGTTGGTGTTAAAGCATAAGGCAATTCCATCTATGCCAGAGACTTCATGCAGATTTGAAATCATGATAAAACTTTACATTCAAATTTAAGTGACTTAACCATTTCTTATCTTAAAAAAATGATTGTTGGTGTTTTAATTTCTTTATGAGGAACGACAACTTTGATACTGAATGCAACTGGAGATGGAGAATTTGGGCACCGAAATTATTTGTCTTTCTTTCTTTGTTTTTGCCCTTTTTTTTGGGTTTCTGAAGTAGGTCTTTCTTTGTTACTAGTTGCCAATTGGTACTTCTGTTTGCCTTCACTTTAAACTTGCGCTTTGGCGCACATAAGACAACATGAGCAATGTACTTTATACTGAGATCGATGTTTCAATGAATCACTGTACTACAATTATATTCATAAGGGGTCGTTATATTATGAAATCATCTGAATTGACAAGTCGTATATATATCTATGTTTTTTTTTATGTATGTTTTAACAATTAATTACACCTTTTTAGAGAGTAGGACATCACTTATTTATTATATAAAAAGGACATAATTTTAATTGTTTGGCTACAAAATATATTGTGTCAAACTTGTTCCAATTAATACAGGATTTTTTCTCGTCCAGAAACAAAAAAAAAAAAAGCCATTAATTGTATATAAATAATCAACCTAAAACGAATTACACAAAAAATTAATCTCGTATTGGGCAAAATTGCAAAAATTTAGAGTAATTTTAATGCCTGCTGTAAATATTTGATCATTCCATAAAAAAAAGCCTAAATTAGATGCAGACCCTAATTGGTGAGACAATTGTGATAAAAAAACAGAAAATGCAGAAAATAAAAATCACTCTTCAAACAAAAAAGCCTTAATTTGCTGGGGGTTTTTTTACAATTACAAATTTACAACTGAGGCCCTCAATGAATGAATGGACCCACAATCCAAAAGAGGCCGAAAATATCTCTTTCCATTATTTTCCAACCCACCACCAAACCAAAATAAATAAACGTACCATACCAAACAAACAAAAAAGCAAAAGCAAACCTCACATTCACACATACAAAAAAGTCATTACATTATTTTTTTTATTTTATTTTAAAGTGGTGGAATCTCCACACACACACACACACCCCTCATATATAATTTGCAACATACCCACAAAAAAAAATTCAAAAAAAGCCCTTAAAACATATTTAATTTGACATTTGAGTTCAACAACAACAACCCTAGTTAATTAAGACATGTCATGACATATGTCAATATGCTGAAGTGAAGGGCACATATAAGTACATAAATATGCCTTAATTCTTTCTGCTAGGCATTTTTGTGAATTAATAGCAGTGGAACAAGTCTCCTGAGGCCATGAGAGGCTGCAGATTCACAGCACCGGAGTTGGTCCAGCTCCAGGGGTTCGTGTCGAGTCCGAATGCCGAACCCTGACTGTTATAAACCGTGTCGAAACCGTTAAAATTGTTGGTATTGGTGCTGTTGTTGTTGTTGTTATTGAGTCCATTCATGTAAGTTACGATCTCGTTGAGTTCATGGAGCCTGCTGCTGAGCTCCCCGACTCGGGCCCTCAGCACGCAGTTCTCCGCCTCGACTGCCATGTAGTGCTGGTTCACTGCAGCAAGTGTTGTGATTGCCGTGTTGCGGCTGGCCTTGAGTTTTTCAGCTTCTGCTGTGAGGTCCTCCAGCTGCTTGCGCTTGCGCATCCGCGACCGGCGCGCGGATTCCCGGTTGGAATCCATTCTGCGCCGCTTGCGCTGCTCCTGCTTCGCCTTCATGTCCTCCTCGGACAGTGACATAGCCGACGATGTTCCACTTGACGACGCCATGGAAGATCCAACACCTTTCTTTCTTTCTTTTTTTTTTTTTTGCTTTTTCTAAATCTTGTTATGAATTATAATTACTTTTAAAAATCTCTAAATAAAGATTGCAAATTTGCAGTACAATTTCTAAAATATATTATGCACTGCTGAAGCTTGTAAGAAGTAGAGAGTAATACTAGCTAAAATTGTGTCTAGGAATATTGGAGATCGAATTATTCAAGCGGTTAATTCGCTACGAGATGTAAACGGTCTATCAATTATGAGAACACATAGAACCAGTAGAGGAACACAACTGAGAAGGACTGAACGAGGTGAGTGCGGCGGCGGATTGAGGAATTGATCATAAACCCGGACCGGAGGACCTCACTTAGGATAGCAGACATGAATCGGAAGTAACCGAATGGACTGGTGATCGACTCATCAAGAGAAAAAAAAAAAAAAACCCACAACCGATTTCAAGCGAAAATTTCGGCAGAGTGTCCCCTTGATCGATGCTCGAATCAACGGGTTCGAAAGACTGTTCCTTTTTTTAGTTCCAGACAATTCAATTACAAGACCTCCCCTTTATAACACATACACTGGTACAAGGTGTTGCTTTCTTTCAGAGGTAAATTAAGTTACTGGTACTAATACTGGTACTAATACTGGTACCGGTACTGGTTCCAGGAAAGCAACAGGAATGACCAATGAGGGTATTTCAGGAATTGGGTTTGTTGGTTAATATCTAAAGAGGGGAAGGGGATGGAGGGGCAGGGTATTGGGGGAGAGGCAACCTTAGTAAGGGGAGAGAGGAGAGTGGGAAAAGGGAATTGGGGCATGTAAGGGGGCAGAATTTATAGCAGGAGATAACGGGTTTGGTTTCAAACAAACATGGTAACGGGTCGGGTTTAATGGTCTTTTTCGTACCCGCTCCGGAGGATTTAGCCAATGATTAACACTAGAAAGAAGAAGAAGATTTGTGTTTATTATTAGTGAGAAACATCTTGTGTACATTGAAAAACCGTTTATACATTTATAGATGGGTGAGAATCTGCTGCCATAGTTGTGATGGCACCACGTGCCATACTTTTAATCTTGACGGTTTATATTAATCTCGACGGCTGAGATTTTGTAGATTGTAGGGGGCTGTTTTTTGTGGGTCCCACTGTCATAGACACTATGGCATGTGGTGTCATCAAAACTATGGCAGCGGATAAAAATCCTCTATAGACGTGTGTGAAATGTAACTGATATATCCTGAAATGTAACAAATACATCTCGGATTGTAATGTATGGACGGTTTTTTTGTCGACCCGAGATATTACTCTTTAATATTGTCCATACATCTATAGACGTGTATAGAATGTAACAGATACACCTCGAAATGTAACAGGTACATCTCGAAATGTAACTTATGGACGGAATAGTCGGTTTGTCTGTGGACGCTAGATATAATTACTCTTTATTATTGGAGGGATGCTAACTGTCCCCCACAAAAAATCCCCCTTAAATGTCCCCCGCGCGCATACTCTCGTCCACGTCAACTATGAACACCGAAGACCATTGGATATGAACACCCGCCAATAAGCAGTATGAACATCCGAGTGCACTCCGATTTTCATCACGTGCTGAAATTGAATTAAGCACGTGCTTAATTTATTTTTGCATGTGGAAAATATGCCAACTCCCGTCCACGTCAACTATGAACACCCAAGACCATTTGATATGTACACCCGCGAATAAGCAGTATGAACACCCGCGTGCGCTTCGATTTTCATCACGTTCTAAAATTGAATTAAGCACGTGCTTAATTTATTTTTGCACATGGAAAATATGCCGAAAAAAATTTTCTCCCAATTTGCATTATTCATAGAGCTCTCAGAGGGTGTTCATACTGAATGTATCGTGGTGTTCATACCACTTGCCAACTGGTATTCATACCAGTTCCAGCAGAAACGGATGGGGGACGTTTAAGGGGGACAAATGATGGGGGACAAAGAGATTATCTCTTATTATTGGCACCGCAAGACAATGGCGAAGCATTATTAATTACGAAAGAAACACATGTGTCTCTGTTGGGTGGTTTAGTAGGTTGCCAGTTGCAAAGATGGATCTTTTGTGCTGCTAGCTCCTGTGTGGCTACACCATATAGTAATTCAGCTGGGGTCATATCCAGTGTCCTCAGTATTAGTGTCTACATGTTCACAATGTTACAAAATTTGAGTTAGCTGTTATACAGTTTGGTATAAGAGTTATAAAGTTTGTATATGCGCAGACGTGTGAATAGTTAAAATGAGAACACTTAGAAAATTCCATTTAGGTGATTAGTGATCATTGATCGCTCATGAAATTTTACCATTTCAGCTCAATATTGAATTATCAATAGTATAGTGTATACCATTTCTACTTTAATATCAACTAAGGCCCTGTTCGGCTTCCACCCAATTTCATGGGAAAGTTACTGTTTTTAAAGGAAAGAAAAAAATCATGTGAGAGTGAATTTTTTTGTTCCCTTCAAAACAGTGTCATCCCATGCGTATTTTCCATGAACTGAACAAGGCCTAAAAATATAAAAAAAAAAAAGGAGGTCAAAGTTCACAAAAAGAACATATATATGTGAATCAGGGATTCCATTTTTTTTTTTTTTTGGGTCTTTATATTCTTGTTGTTTTATAATAAGAGTTGAGCTATGGACTATGGTACTATTAATAGTACAAATTGTTACGCCGTACTATTGGCTCACATCTTCAATTTCAAAATATTAATAGTCGATTCAAACCGCTCATTATGATCTTCATATACAATTTTACGTGTAAACCAAATTTTATATATATTTTTTAATTTTTTTTTACTATTTTCTTACTATTGAAATTGTTTTATGCAGTGGTAAGCACTTGTGGGATATTAATGTCAAACATTTGTGCATGTATTTTATTTATTTATTTACCAATCATTAAACAGAAGCATGCTACCGCTGGTATATAATATATCTGGGTATATAAGTTTGGCTCTATCCTGGCAGAAGGGTCAGTGCCCAGTATTTTTGGTCAAAATAATTGCATCTTGGAGGATGCTTCCTTGTATTTTTGTATGGGGATAAAAAAGTCAATAATTGGGATTAAAATAAAAGTATTGCATACGTGTCTGACTGTCTCAACTAATTATTCTTTTTTTTTTTTTTGGAGTTAAAGTCTCATCTAATTATCTACTTTACTAAAAAAATACATATATACTTGTACAACCATCTTCCGTCACCTGTGGTTTTATACTTTTATTTCATAATAATAATAATGAGATGTAAATGTGACACATGAAGTAACAAGAAAATGGACCTAGGGGCTAGATGAGACAAATATTGGCATGATTCATGAAGCAAATATTAAAAGAGAGTAAAATACAAAGTGATGACCTCTTGTCCTCTTTTAACTCAATACATATCATCTACTGCGCAGTAAGTTACTGCGCATCATTTCTAGTGTTGGATCTGCTTTGAGATTCGTGCAACTCAATCTCAAAAAATCTCTCATGTAATCCTCATCGCTGATTCGCTGCGCAATAAAATACTGCGCAGCAGAGGATAAGCACTCCTTTTAACTTATTACATGTTAAAATAACGGTGGAGATGAAATCATCACCATTGAATAATTCTGTTGAATTGGTAAATATATATACATCCACTAAGACAAGTTGATAATTATCAAATTTCTGTTTATTCACGAGTCCTTATTAAGATGTAAACTTGTAAATAATAATAGAGAGTTAATAACTACACCTCTTACAAAAAACTCCTTAACCGCACCCCAATATATTTTTAGTTAAAAATTCTTTTTCAAATACAACAAATCATTTTTACCGGTTGTAATTCACATCCTCGATCGAACAAAACACTTATATATATACAATAGAAAGATCAAGAATAAAAAAAAAAAAATTCACTCAAAATTTATGAGAGTGTGAGAAAGAAAGATAAAATATTACCAATTTAGTTTGTGGGATGGATAAGGAGATAGTTAAAAGGGCAAAGATAATTTCTCATAATAATAATAATAGTTTGCTGGTTTCAAAAGGTAAAAGCTATATTTTACAAAATTACATCCGTTCCTTTCATATATTTTACTGGGAAATAAAAGAGGAAAGGATGAAAATAATAGTTAAGATATAACAAGTACAAAAGAAAAGTATTAATCAGCAGCAAGAAACTAACGGCTAATTTCTAAAGATAATAATTGGTCAAATATAGAGCACATAAAATTAAACTATATAAATATTCAGTGGCAACTGACAAGAGTGTTCAAATTAAAAAAAAAGACTGACAAGTGTGTTTCCTGCGGGATTTTTCTTTATTGAAAATTATTTCTGCTAATTTTCCTTGATGAGGAAATGACTGTTAAAAGTATCCTGAATGACGGAATAAGACAATGAGGACCACCGTTTTTACTTTTCCACTCAGTCCACCCTATATAATTTTTCAGTGAACATTTATATCTTTCCGATTAATAGATATCATTTTTAGTGAACATATGCACTATGGTTGTCAGTTAACATTTATGCAACTGTGACAAACACATTGATGTACGTGGGGTCGAAATCAGCTGAGATCCAAATTAGATCTCAGGGCCCTGAGATCCCACTTTGGATGGCCGAGATTGCTTCAAAAATCCCCCTCCTAAAAACCACATCCGTCGGATCACGATTGCAGGGTCCTAAGATCCACTTTAGATCTCAACATATACGAACTCAATGTTCATAGGTATATCAGAATGTGAGAAAGAGGTGGATGTATTACCTACTTTATATGATGATGTACTCTACATGATTTCCAACTTTGGAAGATCCTACTTTGGATGGCTGAGATTGTTTCAAAAACCCCCCCTAAAAACCACATCTGTCAGATCATGATTACAGGGTCCTGACAGATACGAACTCGATGTACATAGGTACATCAGAATGTGAGAAAAAGAGATGGATGGATGACCTACTTCATACGATGATGTACTCTACATGATTTCCAACTTTGGAAGATCCCACTTTGGATAACTGAGATTGTTTCAAAAACCTCCCTAAAAACCACATCCGTCAGATCACGATTATAGGGTCCTGGCAGATACGAACTCGATGTACATAGGTACATTAGAATATAAAAAAGAGGTAGATTGATGACCTACATCATACGATGACGTACTCTACATGATTTCCCATAAGAAATGGGACATAATTTCACATATCGCAATCATACATTAGTGTGTGCAACTGTTACACAGTACCAAACATTCATCAAAGCATCAAACTACACTGTGCAGTGCAGCAGCCAGCCATGATTGGAGCATAAGCTTTCTCGGATCGCCTGCGGCTGAAAACGGTGTGGCTACCTGTATGGCCTTCTAGAAGAAAAGGGCGCAGCCCAAATTGTCTTTTATAAATATGTTGTTTTTGAGCAAATATACTGTGAGGCGTGAGCTTAACGAGTTTTCCGTGAGCGCACCTCCATGCACATATCAAATCACCTTCAAATTTTGATTTATATGGCCCAATAGATTCTTTATATCAAAATCTTATGGGATACAAAAATTTTCCATTTTTGAAAATTTTAAAGTATTTATTTAGGATTTTAGAAAAGTGATACGTAAAACTTGATTCTTTTAATAATATTGTATAGTCATTTTTCAAAAATCGCAAACTAAATACTTAAAAATTTTTAAAAAATGAAAAATTTTTGTATCCCGTAAGATTTTGATATAAATAACTTATTGAGCCATATAAATCGAAATTTGGAGGTAATGTGATAGGTTTTTGGAGTTGTGCTCACGGAAGGGCTCTGTGTATATTTGCTCGTTGTTTTTAGTGGCTTACATTATAAGTTACCGTTTATGTTATACTTATTTTTGTTGTTTTTCTTAAGTATCATACTTGAATTTCGAATTAAACCTCATATATATTCAAAGTAGTTACATTATTATATCTAATTCTCTATAAATTGTATTTTTTTTTTTTAGTTTCACATGATCATTGTATTGATAACGATATGTAATTTAGTATTTGATGTCTATAATGATTCTGACTTCTTCATTACTCTCTCTGTTTTTTTTTCATTTCTAGCCTTCATAAATCAAAGCCACATCAATCAAAAAAAAAAAAAAAAAGGAAGAATTAATTACTTCCATGTCCTTCTTAAATTAAATTACATAAGAAAAACTTAGCTGATGAAATAATGAAAAAGTGCAGAAATCTCTAACATGTTTTGGATAAAAAAGAATGCTTCATAGTTTTGAATTGATTCATCGATTTACAGTCAAGCACCACTTATTTTCTACATCAGCACAAGATATAAATCAATTATAGTCCCAACTAAATTCAAACAATTTGGTCTACTAAAAAGAGTTTTTTTACAATTTTTTTCACATGAAAAGCATAATAGAAGATGTAATCACTATTACCTGGAGTTTGTATCTGCTGTGAACCAAATAGGATCTTAGGACTTGAGATTAAGATCCGACGGATATAGTTTTTAGGGGGCTTTTTAAAAATAATTTGTGCTGTTGATGGATACATCTCAGGGTCCTGCAATATGATTTGGATCACAGCTGATTTCAACGCCTATTACCTGGTGGGATCACTGGGATGTGCCGTCCAATATGTGTTAAGATTTGTGCTCCTCGATTTCAGAAAACCCCTTATAATCCACAGATTTCTATAATACATTGTGAATTCGTTGCACAGCAATAAAGTTTGAGAACTAGAACTAGAAGATCCTAGGTTGGCTGGTTAGTCAATTAACAAATATCCTGTAATTATTATTTGTTTGAACTTGTATATCTATCACTAAAGGGGTGCTGTATTATATATTCTGTGCCTCGGCTAGGCTATTCCTTTATTATTATTCTTAATTCTTATTCGTTTTGTCTTCATGCGATTTCACATCTGCTTTTGTAGTCGTTACTCTAGAGACTTTTATTTTCATAATCTAATTATAACCGAGCTCATGAAATAGTGTGTAAAAATATAATGAAACCAAAAAATATATATATTCAATTAATCCATGAAATTTTTTTTGAAATAGAACATAAATAATAAAATAAGGTGGAAAATTAAATTATAACTGGTTATATTTCCAATTAATTATTTGACTGTGGTAATTAGAAATGCTATCAATTTTGATGTTGTCAAATCTGAATTGAGTTAGACAAATTTTAGTCTAAAATTTGTCTTGGGACATCACATCGAATTAAATTGGTGTCAAGAAGAAGTTGCTTTAGTTGCTTGAATTCCTTTTTATCGTCCTTTCAAATGAAATTGATATCGTGCCTCCCTTATCATCTATCCAGCTTTATTTTCAAGTCCGGATCGTCAATTGAGCACATGGAAAGGAAAGAAGATGCTGCGAATCTTCAACCTAGTACATAATACATCTCACTTTTTTCAATTTTTTTTGCCCTCCTCAAATGGAGTGCTTATCGTCTCACCCGCTGCACGGTTGTCCGGCAGAGAGAAAGACATAGAGGGGCTCGGTTCGGTGGGCCCCACCTCAGTTTGGTGGGCCTCACTTCGGTGTGTGTATCTTTCTCTCTCTGCCGGGCAACCGTACAGCAGGTCAGATGATAGCAATTCCCTAAAATTATAAGCCCAAAGAAAAAAAAAAAAAGAATAACAGGACCCTACTATTATGTTCGGGTTCGTCAGATAAAAAATAAACAGTTCAGATTTGTTCGGCAGACAGAACTCTCCTCACTTTAAGAACCGAACTTCGATGTTGATGCGAGCCGTTGGATTTGGTCGGACGGTCCCGAAGAGGATAACGGGACCCTGTTATCGGTAAGAATAACACCAGATTCGGACTCACTCATAATGTCTTCTTATCAGTCACCGGTCATCACAAATTCAAAAGAAAGAAAAGAAAACACACACAGTTCTTCCACACTGGAGTACTGGACATAGGAAAATGAAATAGAACAAAGAGAAACATCTCGCGTCCACTAAAAAGCTGTCCATATATCCACAGACATATACGGAATGTAACAGATATATCTCAATTCTCAAAATCCTTACTAATAATGAAAGCATATTGGAAAAAATAATATGAAAGGGTTATCCTCCCAAATAAGAAACCTGAGCCGTTGATCATTTTCTTGGATAGATCAGAACCGTCGATGTACGTTAATGCCCGTTGATGTTCTCAGCCCATTAAAATTTAAAAGCCCATATAAATTATCTCAATTTAAGACTCATTACATATTATCTTAAGAGTTTATTATGAAAAATAACAATTTCAGCCAAAAACAAGGTGTGGGCTTTTTACTAGTATAACAAATACATCTCGAGATGTAACTTGTGGACGCTATGGATGGTTTTTCTATGGACGCCAGGTATTGCTGGTATAACAAATTCAAGATCCGGTTGTGTTGTGTGCTGTGAATTGGGGTATGGTGTTCTGGCTGGACTCCACTCCAGACCACACAAGGAAGGACACAACACAGCACAAGTGGAAGGAAGGTGGTGGTCAAGGCCTCAAGGGGATGCATTAAGAAATGAGCAGTTGCAGGCTGTGCAGCCCACATGTTTTTAGTGCCACTACCTCCCTTTTCTATTTTTCTTTCTTTTTGGTACTATTCTGTCTCTGCTTCTGCTTTGGGTACCAATCACGTGCACCTCCGCCGGGTTCCCTTGTTTGTGTTGTCAAGCCTTGTATCTCCGTAAACACTTATTCGGTAGTCACTAATCTTACAGAAATTTTTTTCTATAAAAACAGGAATCCAGCTTGCACTCGATGAAAACCTACGAAGAGCCAATCATTGGTAGGAAAAAAAATAATCCGGTCCAACTTAATTTTAATATTTTCCTCTAAAAACAAGCGTTTTAGAGGAATAAATTTCTATTATGAATTGATAGTATAGTCTGCCGAATAGTGAATAGAAATTATTTTCTATAGACTCTCAATTCCTATAGAAACCTTCGGTAGTCACTAATTCTACAAAAAAAAAAAATTCTATAAGAACAGGAATCTAGTTTGCACTTGGTGAAAACCTACGAAGAGCCAATCATTGATAGAAAAAAATAATAATTTTGTTTGACCTAATTAATTTTTTACTTTAGAAACAAACATTTTAGAGGAATAAATTTCTATTAAGAATTGATAATATTGTCGCCAAACAGGGTATAGAAATTATTTCCTATATACTCTCAATTCCTATAAAAACCTATAGTATTTGAGTTTGCCGAACAGCCTGTACTACATTCTAGTTGATTGGATAGATGCAATTTTTTTTTATTTCTAATCACGATTTAAGATACTTGCAATGTTCTTATAGCAACATTATCTCTCGATTAAAAACAATAAGGGAAAAAAAACTATAGAAACATAACTACTAGAAATATTACTCGGTGAAATTTCATTTGGGTCATAAATTAGCCTCTTCTAATATATTGATATAACTACACTGACGTCATTAACTTCTTTGAAGTGCGCTGAAACCAACTACAATTTGTTGATAGCTGCTATCAATTTTTCGAAAAAAAAAAAGAAACTAGCTAGAATCCAATTTGGATCGTAGGACTCTCCAATCCACATTTGACGGTTGAAATTATCCAAAAAATCTCCTCTAAATATCATAGTCGTCAGATTGATATTGGATCCTCCATCCAATTTGGACCGTAGCTTATACGAACTCCCTTTAAAGCTCCTCTACCAAGTAAAGGCACAATGTGCATTAATAGTGTAATAGCATTAAATGTGTTTGTTAAAAAAATATCAAAACAATAATGAAAGAACTATCCAATATTTTCTGATTTTTAAAAAATACGATTTCCTGTAAAAGTATATATTTTTTAAAAAATTATCAAATATGCCTCTACATGTTGGAATTTGACAATTTGTGCCGTCCAATATAAATTTAATATCAGAGTATTGTAAGATAGAAAAAAAAAAATCAATCTTTTAATGTTTGTTATGTATATGTTTCACAAATATTAATATATAATGTAGATAATAACTATTTGCATGCTAAAATAAATGTGTGTGTTTTTTTTTTTTTTTTGGAAAATAGTTGCTAATCCGACGATACAAGAAGAGTTTATTTTTTTTTGGAAGAATTACTGCGAGTCCAAAAAAAACTAACACAAACAAACAAACTTGGTCTCCTATAAATAATTATCCAATAAAGATAGGACTAGATTAGTGCAGCAGCAAGCAATTGGGTACATTTTAAAGTGTGACTGAATGTTTTTTTTTCACAAAACATGCACATCTCATCTTAAGAAATGAAAAGCAGCCCCAACAGGAGTACATAAAAAAGAATGCACGTCCCACAGGACGAAAATCTGCTGCTTTTCTGAGAACAAAAGCAGGGTCTGCTTTTCCGATCGGATGGTCGGTATTGGTTGTCGCATCGCTCTCAAATTACTTTGGTATTTGCTGCACCGATCCTAATGCACTTCAGTATTTTTCAACTGTCGGATCAAGAAAAGCAGGGTCTCCTTTTCTAAAGAGAAAAACAGGCAATTGCAATGCACACGAATTCCACTAATTGCTTTAATTTTGAGCACCACTTTAGAGCACCCCATAAAAAAAAAAAAAAAAACTTTTTCAAGTTTGAATATCTTAGTGGTACTTCCTATTTCATTCTCTTAATGGCTAAGTATGTTATGTATAGGAGTTTGTATGTAGAGCATGCATGCATATATGCTGAATTGTCCATTCGTTGGCATCTTAGGTGTCCCATGATTTTCATGTCTGGTACCTTTTTTTTTATAGGTGGATGGAGAGATTTTGTAGGGTTTTTTCTTACTGTACAAGCTAAAGCCAATAAAATATATAAAGCTAGTGGATATATTTAAAAAATAAAAAATTAAAATTTTTATGAAAAATAGAGTACAAATAATTTTCTTTAATACATATTATCAAAAAGGCTACCTCATGAAATTCTCACCCCCATAATTTTCCCAATTCATTATGAAATACAATAAATAATCATTGATAAGGGTAGAGTAAGTACTTTTGATTTGGTTCTTTAATTTTAGTACTAGCTGTTTAGTACTAGATTAGAGAATTAAATCGGTAGGTTGTAATATTTTAACTCGGTTTTAATAAAACTGGTGGAGTATTCCATTTTTTTCAAAAAAATAAAAATAAACAGTCTAAAACTAATATTTACAAGAAACTCAACAGTAGTAGTAAATTAATGATCTGAGGAGTTCAAGCAACACTAAGATATATACCGAGCAATAAGATTAAAGTTTGAATTAGATTATAAAAAAGTTTGAAAAAAAAAAAGGAATATATTGACGCCAATTATTATAGCCATTATTATATTTCATAGCCTTCAATAACTAATGAATATTTATAACGTCCAGAGAAAAAAACAAAACGACAGTCTTATATTATTTCATTATTTCGTTAAGTCATACCACATATTGTAATCTAAGTATTACTTGCTCACTAATAATCAATTTAATCATGTAGCAATACATTACATTATCAATTTTGATGTTTCTTAATTAAACCAAATCTTTTTCAAATTTAAGATTTATACATTATGTCACGAGATTACCAGACCACCGTACGCCCTTAAAGTTTCATCTTAATTAGCTGATTTTATTTAATTTAATAAAATTTCTCCCACAAGAACTGGCCTTTGATCTAATGGATAAAGGCAACGCCCTTCATATGGGAGGTCGTAGGTTTGAAACCCAGATAGGGGTCTTTTATAGACATTTAAATTTGAGTAGGTTGACCATAATCTTTATCTCAAAAAAAAAAAAAAAAAATTTCTCCCACTATCATCACAAATCAACTGAAACTTTACCTGCATTAATTTATCATGTAAACAAATTTTTTTGTGAGAAGAAATTAATATCCGAACTCTTTACTCCTGTATTATTTACTTTTACATTTACATTTACATAGGAATTCTCTCATATATGTATGTATGTACTCCTCCGTAAACAGGATTGAGTAGTGATTAGTGAAGTGCCATCATTTCATCAACACTGTATTCAAACTTTGTTACTAATTCTACTGAGATTGGTAAACTTAATTTCTAAGTTATGGCAATTTTTAGAATGTTGTACAAACATATTATGATTTTGTATATGTGCATAGAATTTATCTAGGTTTAGAATATTATAGGGAGAGCATCAAAATATCTCGGCTTTTATAAAGAATAGTGAGAACTAAGAATAATGTGAAATTTTTTTTTTATAGATGGCCCTCAAATCTCTAAAAACTAAGAATACAACCACGTACCAACAATATTTACTAGTAACAATCAATGATAACAAGTCAAAAATAGTCAAGAGAAATAAAAAGAGAGCTTTAAAACTGATACGCGTGGAGTGTATAGGCTTTTACCCTAAATAATACAATCAATCGCAAGCGTACGATATTATGCAATATGGTCGGGATCGAATCCAAAGGGACGATTATTATGCAAGCGTACGATATTGTTTGGGGGGTTTTGTTTGAAGTTGGTTTCCTAAATTATTCAATGACAAAAAACAGTAAAGACTTGACTTAAAACAATTACTAAACAAACGTTCCCAGGGTTTTCAGAATCTATTTGCTGTCTGGATCAATTGCCTGCGGTCCGCACCTCTCAGTTACGGTCCGCAATACATACAAATTCGCCTCTCTTTCAGCTACCAGCTTAATTGTCCATTAGTGGTTAACTATGGACCGTAGATAACTGTCCGAGAGATAGATTCTCTGTTGTTTCTTGCTGTTTACGGTCCGCAACTGTCACTTTACGGTCCGCAAGAAATAGACAGAGAGCAGTTTTTGTTTAATTAGATTGTTGACTAAAGTTACCAATTCTTAACAAAACCAAAGCAGTTGCAAAGATTATCCCATCCTGTTCCTAAGTTTAGATCGTCTATCTCTAGCTAAGAATTATCATTTTTCAATTCTTCTAACCTTAACTAAAGATTATCCCCGTACCTAAGATCAATTCGTCTAATCCTAGCAAATACTTTTAGTTCAATTGGAAATTCAAAGGATAATATCAAACATGAGTTCAAATCATCTAATCCTATGAGGATAATATCAAACACGAGTTCAAATCATCTAATCCAATGCTCAATTCACTTTTGTTATCGGGTTTGGTTTAACTCTCGTTATAACCACAATTTCTCCCCTCGGGTACAATTGGAAAACAAGTTGACTACCCAACTAGCACAAGTATCAATTCTTGATCAATTGAAGTTAATTTTCCACACTAGATCCGATCACAATCCACGGGATCGACAAACGAACAAGAAACAATTCAAGCACAATTATAATTAAGCGCAAAGCAAATTGAGAATAACTTTAATGCATAAACATGAAAATCAAGTATTCAATTAATCCATACAAACAAACATCATCCTAGACCCTAAGAACAAACACGACTACTCGGACCTAGACATGACTACAACAAATAAACAAAATAAGATAAAAGAAAGCACCGAGTAAACTTAGGAAGAGGCGAGTAACCGTCTTCTTGACTTTAGCGGCGTTTAGCTCCACCCTTGACACGACTCTCAACTAACATAACAACTAACTAACTAACTCAACACATGAGACCTACCACCTCACACCAGATGATAACACAAGATACCAGATACCAGATGATATGAGAGCAACCCAAGGGGTCTCTTTTATATGAGAAGATGTCCCAGATATGGTTGTCTAACTTCTGGTTTCTTGGGGCGAAATTAAGGGAAAAGTCCCAAAGGAAATCGCCAGAAATAGCACACGCCAGAAAATAGGTGTTCTATTATGTTTTGAACTGACTACGATCCGCAGGAATAGGAGTGCGGTCCGCAATTAGTATTCCAAAGAGAGCTTGGCCTTGAAATAGCCTGTATGTCGCTTAAATTGGCTCTCTGCGCGTTTCCTTGATTTAAATATGGCGGTTGTGAGCTGGCATGACATGGACACGTCAGTTTTGAAGTGCTTGCGGGCCGTATCTGGTGGATTACGGTCCGCAGGTAATGTGGCCCATAGACATCTGATGCTCCTTTGCTCCAATTCTGACCCAAATAGCTCCAAAAGCTCCATATACCTGTAAATTGGGCCAAAACACAGAAGTAACTAGATTCTAGACAATCTTCTACATAAATGCAAATGAACTTAGGATTTTAGGTACAAATATAGGTGCAAGTCTGGTTAATATGCATATATGAAATAGGTGCATCGAAAACATACTTGTATTTCTTTCTTAATTTCTCCACAAACTACTCAAACACTACCACCATAAAACATATATAAATCCTTAAATTAAACCTCAAGGCTTTGATCCAAAAAATAAAAAATGTCATTACTTAATTCCAAAAAAAAGGAAAAAGAAATACACATGATAGTAGTCAACAACAATGGTTATTTGGAGAAAGCAATTATCTGCCTTTTCCATTGTGGGTGTGATCTTTATTATTTCTCTATACACAACTCATCTCTCTTGAAGGACAAATAAAATCTTCCTTTAAACAATTGAAACCTTTCTTTTCTTCCAAAAGAGATATGATCTGATACTTGAAAATGAAATCACCTAAAGTATCAAATATTTATTTATTTGCAGGACCATTTTATTTTGCTTTCTGCAGTTCAATCTTTTTTTTTTTTGGATTATGCGTCATATATGTGCTTATTCGTTGGTTGGCCTCAATTAATTAAGTTATTAATTTGTGCTCCATTTTGGAGAACATTACAAAAAGTTGGAATAGGTAATTTTAGTTGGGAAAATTTTAAAATTTTCAAAAAATTTTGCATGAATGTAGTTATGTTATTTGGCTTTTATTATTAATGTTGTTGTATGTGGCAGCAATCATATATTAAGGTATACTATACAAACCGATCATTATTATTCACGTTAATAAATTATAGTTATGTAAATAATATATTATGCAATATTATTCAATTTATTTAGATTAGGTTCACAAGTTCAATCAATGGACATTGTTATAATAATTATTATTATTATAAAATAAAATCCGAAATATATATATATATATATATATATATATATATATATATATATATACTAGATATATGCCTCGCGTTGCTTCGGCGGTAGATTTATATTTAAAAAAAAAACAAATTGAAATGTAATCTCAAATTTTAAAGAAGAAATAAAAACTAAAAAGCATGAACTATAAAAAAAATATATAAAAATTATGAAGATTTTCATATTATATAAGTTACTATTTTCAGAGCTTATATTATCTTTTTTACAGCATACTTCGCTCATATTATTTAGAATTGTGAGGGAATTGAAGTCATACACACTTCTCTAATAAAAAGAATACCAATAATAAAAAGTGGAGGAGATCATAATAAAAAACATAATTTCTTAAATTTTTTTATACAATTGTATTGTTTTTCTGAAAGTGAGTATTTTAAGACATAGTTGGTTTGTTATATACTTTTGTCATTTGTTAATTTAATACTTTAAATATCTCCAACTTTCTTTTTGTCATTGGATTTATAAATTTTTTATAAAAATCTCATTGGATAGTCTTTCCTTTCAATCTTCTAAAATGACTGCAAATAATAATTTTAAGAAGATATATGGTTCGAAGCACATTAAATTCATGGTATGTACTTGTACCTTAAATTGCAATCTTCTTTCATGTCAATCTTTTGATGAACTCCACAAACTTACACTTGTAATTTCTTTTGTTCAAGATATTAATATTTTATTTTTTTCTAAAATGTAAATATTGCTTCTTTAGACATCTCTACCTTCGGCAAATATTGTTGTTTAAGGATAAAAGTTGTTTACAACACATTTAATATTTTTGAAAAAAATTATTGAAATTTACAAAAGAAGGTTTAAATCAATAGTTGAAGAGAAGATTGGTTGATAATGGTTATCTTGACAAATTTGACAATGGAGCTTGGGAAAAGTTTTAAAATATTGTTAAAAAAATCTTAAAAAATGAAAAAAAAATTATACATCTAATTTTAACCTTATAGATTGGCTATATTTTTAATTATATTTTAATTTAAGTGTTATTTAATAGTATATTGATAATTCATTAATTTGCAATGGTTGAAAAGTATACAAAATTTTGATAATCTATAAAAGAGTATTTTATTGAAACTTGATATACAATCAATTTATAGGTCAAATAATATATTTGTACATCTTTTCACATTTTTGAAAAAAACCCTATATATTGACAATATAACTATTGTCAACCAATCTCTTTTCATAGTCTAAAGTTTTAAGTTGATATTGTAGCTTATATTTTGCATATTTTTTGTTTACATTTCCAATGTCAATAATTATACCTTCTAGATTATTCTCTACATAAGATACTATTGAAGCCTTAAAAGATCAAAAAAAAAAAAGCTACTGTTTATTACACTGTTCATGAAATTGTAGCAACCCATCCAAAATTAGATATACTATAAAAGGATATATACTATTTATCAAAATAAAAAAAAAAGAACCAGGCCCATGTTAAAATTACGAACCTTCATGGAGAAATGGAGTATTTGTTTGTATTGTTTAGGCCCATTAATAGTGTTTAATCATAAAAATCGGGCTTTTCTCAGTGATGATCGTTTGTTCCAAGCCTAGCCAGAAATGCAAAGGCCTTTCTATGGCAATGTCAATATAATAAAGGAAAAAATATTAAGAAGGCACTTCTCATTGTGGTCCTCCTGAAACAGAAAAATCGCAGAATTTGTTGTTTCTCCATTGTTCTGATCTGCAACCAGGGACTATTTTGTCGGCGTAGACGTTTTATTTAGTAAGGATTTGAGTTGATTTAACAACTACTTAAGAATATTAATGAAGAAATATATGCAATAAAAAATATTAGAACTAGTATAAGATATAGAGGAGGGTTCCAATGCCTCAATTTTTTGTGCCTCAATCATGCCTCTACTTTTTAAATTTCAAATAACTCAAAATTTAAAACGAAATTTTCAAAACAAAACCGTTAGATTTGATCAATATGATATTCTCTATGTGCACGTAACAAATTTTTACACTTTTTTGTTTTATTTTATATAAAAAATCAATGAGTTATAAAAATTAACGTCCAGAAGTTGCTCAAATTAGTGCATTTTTTTGAAGCCCTTGATGTCAAACAAAATAATATTCAAATTTGATGATTTTTTACATATACATAAATGAAATGATATAGATTACATCTAACGGTTTTGTTTTGAAAAATGAGTTTTAAATTTTGAGTTATTTGAATTTAAATAGTGGAGACATGATGGAGGCACAAAAAATAGAGACATTGGAATCCTCCTCTTTTTTATCAATATGATATTCTCTACGTGCATATAACAATTTTTTTCAATTTTTTGTTTTTTTTTATATAAATCAATGAGTTATAAAAATCAACGTCTAGAAATTGGTCAAATTAGTACATTTTTTTGAAGCCCTTGATGTCAAACAAAATAATATTCAAATTTGATGATTTTTTACATATACATAAATAAAAGGATATAGATTAAATCTAACGGTTTTGTTTTGAAAAATGAGTTTTAAATTTTGAGTTATTTAAAATTTAAAAAGTAGAGGCATGATGGAGGCACAAAAAATTGAGGCATTACAACCCTCTTCTATATTTAATATGTTACAAACAAAATCTCTAGAGAAATCCCACTCCCACGCATTACCACAACATGAAAAACATGACTATAAATCAACGGATATAATTCACATCTGCTGTTCTATTTTTCTATTTTGGGCTGTTGGATCAAAATTTACGGATAAGATTCATTCAACAAAGATCCCTACAATCTGAAGTCTGTCGATCTTATCCGTCCGTTCTGATCTAACGGCTGGAACAAGAATAACAGCAGATAACGGACACGTAACGGATAAACCCCGCCACAAATATTCATCACAAACTCTGCAACAACTTCAACTAACACTTCACACTTCACTTCACATTATCTATCCCTCACAGTGATGGCCACCAGGGAGCAAACAGCCATGGCAGCGCAAGCGAGAATTGCGCGTCTGGCGGCTCACTTGAACCCCGCTGTTTGTTCGGCCACCTCGTCAGTTGCACGGTCGATGGTGTCGTCGACCGACAGCTACCGCAGGGTCCATGGCGAGGTGTCAGATAGGGAGGTGGCCTGGCAAGCTGCGCGTGATGAGTCTGGGAAGGACTTTGTCGACATTGTCTACGAGAAGGCCGTTGGCGAAGGCATAGCTAAGGTATTGTATCACTTGTATATCTATCACTTCACTTGTGAGATGTTCATTAGAGGTGGCAAAATCTGACCCGACCCGAAAAACCCGCCCGTCCCAAACTGATCCGAACTCGACCCCGACCCTGACCTGAGCTGACCCGAACCCGACCCGTGTTTCAGAGAAAGGCAGACTGATCCGAACCCGACCCGACCCGACCCGACCCGACAATCTGCCACCTCTAATGTTCATGTTATGCTGCATATCTTTGTGATTTTAGGGGCAAAGCGGTAATGATTGTGATTTAATATCTGTAGATTAATTTGATTCTTCTCCACTAGTAACTCATTATATTCCAATTTTATCCCTGTTAATTTACTTTTCCAGTGCAAATATAGTACAACTAATGATAATTCATTGCACAAATTCCTGATTTTTTTTAATTTCTTATGATATATAATTATATATACAGATCACGATAAATCGACCGGAGAGAAGAAATGCTTTCCGACCGAACACTGTCAAGGAGCTTATGCGTGCATTTAGTGATGCGCGTGACGATAGCTCAATTGGAGTTATTATATTAACTGGAAAGGTATTCACACCTAAATCCTACAATTTTACATCAACTATCTCATTGCAGAAAAATGATACGAATCAAGCTTTATTTAATGTATATATGTTTAATTTGTAGTGTTGCTCTTGGCTGCAATTTAGAACCTGGTTTGTGATTTCAGAACCAGAATTTTCAAGGCAATACGAGCTTACAACACTTCTTTTCTTAAGAAAAAATGATGCCAATTATCAATGATAATGAATAAATTGGTACCAGTGAAGACTGGTACCATTTGTGCATATCTGACAGCGGTCCAGTTTTATACAGCAATTAAATGTACCAGTACCGATAAGAGTTAAATTACTTAACAGCACTGTATGTTGATTTGATAAAGGGGACAAGAGCATTCTGTAGTGGTGGTGATCAAGCACTCAGGAGTTCAGATGGATACGCCGATTTTGAAAATTTTGGCCGGTTAAATGTGCTCGATCTCCAGGTTGTCCTTACATTCTCATTTTCTTATAATTTTCATGTGCTCAGTGCTCACAAATACCGGAAACTTTAAATCTGTTATAAAAGCCTACAGTGGCTGTACATGGACAAAGCAAATTGGCAGGGCTATAAAATCCCCAATAAAATTACAAAGAATTGGACTTAAAATTTTGTCCCTTTTGTCTCTCATTTTCAGGTTCAGATTCGCCGCCTCCCAAAGCCAGTAATAGCAATGGTATTGTATCCCACATGCCATTCTTACCTAATAAACATGTTTTAATTCATCTTTCCATGCAAATTGTACCTGTTTTTTCTTGGAAAATTATTCGCACAGAAACAACCAAAATCCATTTTTACCATAGTTTCAGTGCAGTGTGTTCAAACTTCACATACCCATTTCAAATATAAAATAACCAAATTCACTTATAATGAAATGCTAATTATCCCTACAAAAGAATTCCTTCCTTCAGTCTTTTTTTTGCCCTTAAAGGTTCATTTGCTTCTGTTTTAGTACACTAGTTTTTCAGAGGGGAAATTGCTAATTAACTTGGGATATGATAATGCCAGGTTGCGGGTTATGCAGTTGGTGGTGGACATGTATTGCATATGGTGTGTGATCTGACAATTGCAGCGGATAATGCCATCTTTGGTCAGACAGGTCCTAAGGTAATTGACCACTTAACTTCCTTGTCATATTTTGCTAAGTACCCTAATAAATTGGTATATTTTTGCTAATTAGCCCTTATTAACCATATGCTCTATCTTGCCTTACATGATCTCGGTCACAGAAACCTTTATGTCTACTAGAGCTGTAACTCGGGCTTCGCCCCGAAACATGATAACAAATAAATAATAAAACTTATAAATTAAAAATATTTATGTAAAAAAATTGAACATAATTTTAAAATTTTGATGTGAATAACAATGATGATGATGTAATAATTTATAAATAATAACATATAAATGTTGGACCACTTTAAGGATTGAATTTTGTCTTAGACATATCATATCATCTTATTAAATGGGGAGAGAGAGTACATATAAACCATTGGATCAAAGTAGATGAAAAGATTTAAACAAAATCAATGGTTAATAATATTGATGATGTGGCATAGTTGAGGTGCTTGGAAAGCTTCCCCTCTTTATAGTGTATAGATTTTCTCGTATTTTGGCATAATGTGAATCCAGATATTATTGGCTGAATTGTAACCAGTCGAACGGTTTTGGTATCAGTAGATAGGGTTGCCAAGTTGTAACAGACCTGATACTGGTAGTGTCTCATTGCATGCTGGCACTGGTGAGATATGGCCAAATTTTGGGCAATACTCCTCTATTATACTGGGCAACAAATGACTGCATAAAAGGAATTAAAATTAGGTGCTATATGTGTATATACATAAGTATATCATCCTGAATCCTGATGCACCATTCAACATGGAAATGTTTAATGTAAGCTAACTATGAATTACTTACTGTAGGTTGGGAGTTTTGATGCTGGCTATGGATCATCGATCATGTCACGATTGGTAAGTCCATAAACTTACATTGATTATTTTTTTTGGTTTCTTAACAGTTAACACCATGGGTGGTACTTTTTTAATAGTAAAATTATTATATTTATATCGACTCATTTTACCATGATGTGACACTTATGTTGTATGATATATCACTGATTGCCCTTTTTTTCGGCTTTGTTATTGAACAGGTAGGCCCCAAAAAAGCACGGGAAATGTGGTTCCTGTCAAGGTTTTACACAGCTCAAGAAGCAGAGAAAATGGGGCTTGTAAATACTGTTGTGCCAGTAAGTTCCCTTGATTGAATTTATACTAGTCAAGCATATGTCAAATTAATAATTTCACATCATTCGGGGATAACCTAACCAGTAACCAGTACATGTATGTCCACGAAAAAAAAAGGAATCAATCTATATAAGCTGTGCCGGTTTCTCCCTTTGGCCTTTGTGATAGGTAGGATATACAAACACTTTAGTTCCTCAACTCAGAATTATGGTTGTTTGCTATACTTTTACAGCTCGAGAAATTGGAGCAGGAGACTGTAAGATGGTGCAGGGAGATTTTGCGCAACAGCCCAACTGCTATTCGAGTTCTTAAATCATCCCTCAATGCTGTTGATGATGGCCATGCCGGTTTGCAGGTATATATATTTTTTGCAATATCTTGTTGTCTATTACGAAAAAATTGAGTTTTAATGTTTACACAAGGCATTTTATTTGGAAGCCGGGATTTGGTAGGAATTGCAGTAGATTAGGCCATCAAATGGTTTTAGTATATCGGTTGAAATAACCGGATCCAATTTTGTTAACATTATATAAGCCAGACTTCCCAATTCTAAGTTTCTCCTGAAGTACATCAATCACCCGAGTACAACATGTTTGTTTCTTAATCTTTCCAAACTGATCAGACTGACAGAAACTGTTCTGGTTTACTGGTTACATATTATATGTAAATTCCTTACTGTACATAATCCTTTGTTTTTCATATCCATTTTTAGGAGCTTGGTGGCAATGCAACTCTTATATTTTATGGATCTGAGGAGGCAAATGAGGGCAAGACAGCATACCTCGAACGCAGACGGCCGGATTTCTCAAAATTTCCAAGAAAGCCCTGATATATACGTGTCAGAAATTTATCTAAACTTACAAGTGATCAAATTTATTTTTTGTTCTTTTCGAACTACTACTGTCTGAAGCATGATTGTTCATTCGAGGACCTTACTGCCGATCATGCAGTAAAAGTCTTGCGATTGGCGTTCGAAAATATCTATTATGTGTTGAGGGTTTATGTGTTTGTAAAGTCCTGCGATTGGCATTTGAGGACCTTACTGCCAATTATGCAATAAAAATATAAAATTCTTTTAGAAGTTTTTTTTTTATTTTCTACTTAGTTAAATAAGATTTTTTATTTTTTTTATTAAAAAATAGGCACCTCAAAATGGATGATGCGGCACTCTAATTTTGCTTGTTTTGTCAAGCGTTTTTGTATAGTACAGTAGATGTAGACTTATTGCGTAGAAAACTATACTGAGGTAAGGTTGATTTGCTTATGTCAATTTCAACCAGTATTTAGTACATATTAATGGCATAATTGGTATCAAAGAAACAATAAGGGAAACAATGGATATAGTGATTCACTTAAGTATAGCTGAACCGCCGTGAACCGGTAAAGATACATGCCAGTTGCAGTTTAGTCAGAAGTTCTGAGTACCAGTCAGTAAGTCAGAATTTGGTAGCTAGGGAGAATAAATTTGTGTGGTACCAGTCAGTCACAGCCTGTGTTATGTTGAACATAAATAAAGGGCATAACCAAATTAAATTTCTAGTAATTTTTTTTTTTTTTTTGTATTTTCTGGCTTTTCTTTTCTTAATTTCTAGTTATTGTTGTCATGTACTGACCTGACCTGATCTAATTGAATTGTGCACAAACTATCAGTGGATGATTTTGCTGTTTGAGAAGAGTCAGGAAGACATGTATCCTTGATTTAACTGGAGAATTTTTAATACAATTTACTTATGTTTCATGCTCAGTTTAGAGATTCTGATCTCCTCTCTTCTGTGATCCTTGTTACAGTAGATTTACAAGTCGATCGGCAGCCGGCATATCAACCGTTTTTTGTATAGTACATACTGATTTACACATGTCATTGTCAACTATGTCATCCTAAATAGTCTGAATGATAGTCAGTAGCATTTGAAAAAACGTCCATACATTTATAGACGTATACGGAATGTAACGAATATATAAACCTCGAAATGTAACAGATACATCCCGAAATGTAACCTATAGACGCTATGGACAGCTTTTCTATTGACTCTAGGTATTACTCATTGCGAAACTGAGATCAGAGAATTGAGAGCCACTATTAACCTTGTTTCTTTGAGAGGAACAAGCCCCTCACTTTGCTAATTACAGAAATCATTCTATTTTTTTTTTTTTTTTTGAACTATCAATGCATAAATTGCAGCTTGAGAAACAAATATTAATATATTTAATTTGGTTTAATTACTAAAGTAAAAGGAAACAAGGACTTTATCGTGACAGTTAAATGTCGACTAATCGAAGAGTGTAACTTCTTCTTCATAATCTTCAGGATGAAGGGTTACATTGCGCGTCTTCGGGTGGTCGGCATAATACATCCATGCAATTTGTACTTGCATCTCGCCGTACTGTCCACTCAGGGTCCCCTCGGTGTCGCCATAGTACATTGCGGGGGAAAGCAACGAACCTTGTACGAGCGGGTCGCTGCTGTCGGAGTCCCAGAGGTCGATTTTCACCACGATGGAGGAGCCTCTGCGGCAGCAAAACAAGGACCTGGACAAAGGGATGTCCTCTGAAAGCCTGACCGCGAAGCGTTCATCTCTGCTCTTGTTCAGCACAACAGTTCTCAGATATCGCATGTCGTCGAAGTAGACCATTACGCTTCCTTCAATCCTGACGACCGTGCTCTCTCTGTTGATCAATTTGGTGAGTTTCAGGTGCACTTCAGCGAGCAAAGCATGCTCAAAAAGGTATAGATTACGTTCAGAGTGCCTCTTTGCCCGATAACGTCTCGTTGAACCATGTGTCGAAATATCCATCACTCCAAGATATTACTTCACGGCAAAACTCTTCGCCGTGTTCCTTGAGGTCGACTGTGATGACAAAAGGTTCGATTGCTAAGGGGGCCACATCTGGACCGTTCAATGGCAATGAATCCTGCATGATTATAATCACGATTCTCAATCGTACAAGGAAACATCTTGCGTTCATTGAATAGCCGTCTATATTTCCACAGATGTAAAAAGAATGTAACAGATATATTTGATTTTGTAACATACTACTAACCTGACATTCAACTGTCAATGCATTTTCCCGGTCGATGTTGAGAAGGCTGATATAGCGATATCTGCAGCCCAGTACAATCTTGCCATGGATCTTACCGCATTCCCTCCCGCCGAGATCACCAATCCGCACTGCGTAAACCTCAACAAGTGGTTCTCCATAATAAAACTTCTTTCTTCCTTCTCCATCCATCTCGACACGAACGGGTTCCCAAATGCCTTCCTGTGCTGGAATTGGAGGCACCAACAACATAATGTCTACCGCTTTCGAAGAATCCTTAAGAAACAAAACAATTAATGAAGATTCATAGAGCCATTGGTTAGTACTGGTAAAGAGCTCACCCTGCTTTGGGCTGAAATTATTATATCTTATAATAAAGGGCCGAAAGATTATTCTTTATGAGGAAACTAATACGAGCCTTAAATTTTAATGGGCCGAGACATTAGTGAATATTAATGTACATCAACGGTGGTGATCAATCTAAGTAAACAATCAATGGCTGAGGTTTCTTTTTTGGGGAAGATAGAATTTTCATGTCAAAAAATCTAATATACTTTTATTTTATTAGGTGTAAGGATTATTCAGTTTCAAAGGTGTATCTAAATAGAATCAAACATGAAGAAGAAACCTGAAGAAAGTGAATGTACCGTTTCTATTCGATAATAAAAGAGTGACGTTGGTGACCTTGGCCGTCTGTCAATGGTGTTGTTCTCATCTTTGGAAGGACAGACCTCCTTTGCCAGCATAATGTCATGTACCTGAAACCGGAAAAAAAAATGGTAAAGATTATGAGAGAATAAGTTGATAATTGAGCAACTGTGTAATATAATGGCCCTGTCTTTTAATGGTCAGTACCATATTAATTCTTATTATCTGGTTCTTAGTTTTACCCTATAACTCAAACATAGCATATATTAAAGTCTGGTAAAACACACTATCAAATCAATCAAATGCTAACAACGTTTTCATACCAATCCCTCAGCCAGTGTCCCAGATAGAGAGGGGAAAAACTCGGTACCGCAAATTTCTCATTAAATAGCAATTAACTTTTGATATAGCCATAATTTCATATAAAAAAAATACATATAATTATTTATGTGCCTTCAGTAACATAAATTAGTAGTAATACTATATATGGTGCTCCTAAAAGCACCATAAAACTACTTATATAAATTATATCATAATTTGGCTTTATATATGCTCATGTGGAACCAATTATTAATTAAGTAAATCTCACAGTGGATCAATACCACTACTTTGATTATAGAAAAATGCTTGGTTATATATGTTATCCTCGAAATTTCGTTGGCTATCCAAGTTCTAAATTTTGGCAAACATTTTGCATCCACACTATAGACATCTATACTCCATAGTCACTTTTTGTGACTGTTTTTGTTACAAATGGAGCGCACTTAGTTCTATTTGTCAATAATTTTGTTACATTCTATGGACAATAGGTCGTCCCCTTAAACTTTTATCACTACAATTAATCACACCACTATATGATATAATCGTGCAGCAGATACTTATTTTTGCGATGGTTAGGATAATGAAATCGAAAGAACACATCACAACAGCAAATTAATGGATCTCATGATCAGATTTTGCTTCAACAGCATGCATAATCATCAACACAAACTGAAACCGGATTTAGAATTTCCAAAGAGAGATCACACACCTGCAGTTGTCAACGACCGTCGAATTCGTCTGGTCGATTTCGTGCCGCTTCAGCCGCCCGTAGCCCATCCCTACTGCACGTGCACGACTGAAATCGCCCGGCTTCTCTTCCCTTCTTCTCCCGGCCTCTCTCCCTCTCAGTATTTGCTCTCAGGAGCAAATCAGAGCTAGTTATATATGCGACTGATGTATACTTCTATTTATATTTGATGTCGGCCTAATTAACAATGCTTAGTTTGTAATTGTATAACTAGCTATTGTGCGCGCTCCGCCGTGATTAATTAAATATTTATAGTATTGTTTATATCAAATATTAAGTGATAGAAATATTTTAAAAAATTTGGAATCCATTATCCCAATAAATTAGAATTAAAATGAAACATTCATTATTCAGGACATAAATGGTAACTGCATTTTCCTGGCTATTTTTAGAATGTGATACGCAAAAATGAAAATCAGATTTTTGTATCTAAATTTTAGAAGAAGAAAAAAGGATAGATAAAATAGGATTTTAGCTAACCTTTTTTAGCATAGGATTTGAGATCAGGGCAACGCTGTTTGTGTGGGAGGTTGCGGGTTCAAAATCTGGAGGGGTTCTTTTTATAGACATTAAATTTGAGTAGCTTGACCCTCATCTTTATCTCAAAAAAAAAAAAAAAAAATCTTAGCATGCATGCTAATTTTTGTACACATAATTTATATACAAAATATCCAATGTCCAATATTTTAACCCCGACTAGTACAATTTATTTGTCTGTTATAGTTAGCTAAAGGAATTCATATAATTTTAATATTATTTTATATCCTATTGTACATCATTAATCTTGGGCAATTTAAATTTAATAAGTCTAATATATGGTGGAAATTAATCATGTTTTATACATCACTTTATATGTATGTATGGTGGAAATTAATTCTATTTAAATATTGTTTAATTTCGGTAGTTAAAAATCAAATTTTTTGTTAGGAACTTATTATGTTATTAATATAAATATAACGATGACAATAGAATTGAGACACTACATTTTTAACAAGAAATATTTTTTCGATAATTATGTTCTAAAACTTTCTAATATAATACAATTATCATGATCATTTTTGAGAAAAGTGGTCATAAATATTAATAAAATATTGATGTTTGTAATAATATTTTCAAAAATATAAAACAAATACTTAAAATACTCTTAAAATAAAAAAATTTTGTATTCCCTAATATTTTCATATAAAGAATTCATTAAGTACCATAAATTGTAATTTCAGACATGGAAATATAAATTTTGAGTCGTTGGCATTCGAAATGCTAACGTTAGTATAATAGTCTAACTCTCTATATTTGTTGAACTATATTTTATAAGTCAATATCCAACATCAAAAGTACTGTGATTAAAATGAAATGAAGTGAATGAAATGAATGGAAAGAAGTTGGGGCTGGTAGTTGTAGTTGTAGAGAGACTCTCGCACGAGTGAAAGAAGACGAAGAGGAGGGACAGAGGGAGCAAGAAAGACTAAAAAATGGCGGCCGCTGCGGTGTCGATTTCGATGGCCGCTCGTTCTCTCCTGCGCCGGGGATGCGGCACCATCACCACCACGCCCCCGTCCCTCCTCTTCCGCCCTCCTGCTCTGCGTTCCCCGCTGCTCTCCTCCTCCCTCCATCACCATCACCATGCCGCTCACTCTCAGGGTCAGCACCGCACCCTCTCTATCTCCCTCTTTTAATCTGTGTTATGCTAATCAATTCATTACATTGATGTTCATGTTCATGTTCTTGTTATCAATATTATTAGGTATTAGAACCACTGCCGCTGATCCTAGTAGTGATGGTAGCGCCGCGGAGGTGTCGGGGTCGGAGATCATATTTCTGGGGACCGGCACCAGTGAGGGCATTCCACGGGTCAGCTGCCTCACCAATCCCTCCACCACTTGCCCTGTAAGCTCCCGCTCCCCGCCTTTCCTCTCTTTTTCTATCTCTATTTCCCTTCAATAATTTTGGTATGAAATTTTCTCAGTAAGACCTACTCAATGGACGGTCCATAGAAGTAACAAATAGTATGACATATGGACCCTATATAAGCCCAGATGTAACAGTTACACTCACAGTGTAACTTCTATGAACTGTCCATTAATGGACGCATGATGTTTCTGTTTCTCTAAATTAATGATCTCAAAAACTAAGAACATGCATTCATAATAAAATTTGAGAAACATCTTCGTCCATTGAAAAACCGTCTATACATCCATAGACGTGTACAGAATGTAACATATAACAGATACATCCCGAAATATAACAGATACGTCCCAAAATGTAACCTGTGGACACTATGGACGACTTTTCTATGGACGTTGGGTATTACTCATTAATTTATATGTTGCTTTAAGGTAGTCAAACAGTACCACATTGTAATTGTAATAGTAAATAGTAATATATGATTGAATGGATGAAGAAATGATAGGTATGCACACAAGCAGCTCAAGTGGGCAACAGGAACAGGAGACGCAACACCAGCATCCTCATACGTCACGTTACTGCCTCTGCCACATCTAATATCCTTGTCGATGCCGGCAAGTACGTCTACATTTTGTGCCTTCTTGCCCGCAATCTTTTTCCTTCTTTCATGTCCTGTTCGATCGATCCTCACTGCTCTCTCCTTTTACTTTGCTTCAAATGCATGTTGCAGATTTTTCTATCATAGTGCCCTTCAGTGGTTTCCTACTTTTGGGTAAAATATCTTTCTATCTATAATGGAGTTTTCATTTCATGTATTTGCAGTATTATTACAGTTCTCCTTGTTGTTGCATATCTGGGATTGTCAACATTCATGGGGTTATTTCATAATTTTTAATATAACGTCTGTATTACTCTACCCCCAGATTAAATGAGTAAATAAAGGGAAAAAAGACTATTCAAAATCCTCTCTTTTTCTTCTTCATTCTTTTTATAAATCCTATCATTTTCTTCAGTACAGAATGCATATTTAGTTTTCTGTTACAAGAAAGAATATGAATACTCAGTTTCTTATCTAAATTCTGTTTCCTCTGGTGGCAGGTTGAGGACAATTGATGCTGTCATTATCACTCATTCCCATGCTGATGCTATTGGAGGTCTGTTGTTAATGCTTATTTCCTGCTTCCCATTTGTATGCCGTAAAAGTTACGATCTATATTGGTCCAAGTTTGTCAGTTAAAACTGATGAGTTGTTCTAGGAACTTTGAATTTGTTGCTTCTTAACAAACAACTTATTGCATTTCGTTTCCTTTGAAACTATTGATGGTGGCAGGCCTTGATGATCTTCGTGATTGGACAAACAATGTGCAACCGCACATCCCAATATATGTGGCTCAACGTGATTTTGAGGTCTGCATGAAAACTTGCAATCTTACTTTGTCAATAGCTCCCTGCCTTCCCCACTTAGAGCTGTGGTTTCTTTGTAACTGCTGCTCTGCATTATTATCTAGAAAGAATGCATACATGCAATTGATGACTTTCTGTCATTTATGATGCTTTTTGATTTTTCAATTTCTGTGCAATTTTTCAGGTGATGCAGAAGACACATTATTATTTGGTAGATACGAGTGTAGTCTTACCTGGTGCTGCTGTATCAGCACTTCAGTTTAACATTATCAAGGAGGAACCTTTTTCTGTTCAGAACCTCAAGGTTTCTTTAAAGAACTTTTTACTTTCAATGATACATTACTTGAAATTGGACTTAGAATGTTTTCGAAAAACACTTATTTCATTAAAATAATCATATGAAATTCATCATGGTTCAGGTAACACCTTTGCCAGTTTGGCATGGACAAGGTTACCGCTCTCTTGGTTTCCGTTTTGGTGATGTCTGCTATATAAGGTTTGTAAGAAGATATACCAACAATTCAATCTATTTTGTTAGTAACTGCTGTAGTTCTTATTTTCAAATATCATGTTATTTCAGCGATGCCAGTGAGATACCTGAAGAGACTTACGAGCTTATGTATGATTGTGACCTACTTGTATTGGTTTGTGCCTTTTTCGTTTTTGTTCCCAATCTAGTTTTCGTACTGTTCTTATTCTGGGGATAAGTGGCCCTGCTGTAGCAATGTTTTCCTGCTTCAGGCTATTGTTCTTATTATGCAAATATGTTGCCCCTTTTTTGGGTTATTTATTATTTTTTTCTGAATTACCAGGATGCACTTCGGCCTGATAGATCTTCTACGACACACTTTGGGCTCCCAAGGGTTAGGCATTTAAGTACCTTGCTTATTGAAAATATACTATATCATTCTTGCTTTTACATTAACTTACATCAGGGTGGGACTCATTTCCAATTGTCAGGCCCTTGTTGAAGTACGGAAAATCAAGCCGAAGAGGACTCTTTTCACTGGTATGCCTTTTATTTTGTATTTACTCTCAGAGGGGAAAGGTCTAGAATAAGTAATTTAAACTAACGAGGAAACTTTACTTTATGTTTACTCTTCTTCCTCTTTAAAATCTTGTTCCTTTTTTTTTCTTATATTTTATTTTTAATTCTATGTAGCTCTTTTTTCCTTTTGGGTACCAAGTTGGGTTACTAACACGTGTACATTTTGAAAAGGTATGATGCATTTGATGGATCACGACAAAGTAAATGAAGATCTTCTCAAGCTTAAGGAAACAGAGGGTTTGGATGTACAATTAAGCTACGATGGCCTTCGAGTACCTGTGAATCTCTAGTTTTGGTATCTTTTTTCCTTTCATTTATATTCTTTTTTTTTTTAATCATTCTCTTCATTAATACAAGAAATGCACAATAGCACCATTCTTTATAATCCAATAAGAGGTGAATCTGTATTACAGCAGAAAGAGTGCTGATTTCTCATTCCTTGTATTTTTTTTTTTTAAATTTCACGAGGGGTGAATTCATATTATGATGACATTTAACTCATTTTAAAGCCAAGTTTTGAATCCAACTGAATTTGCTTGTATCGATCATAGCATGGTGCCTGTAGATTGCATAGAAACGTTATTCTCTCTATGCGATGTGTGATTGTAGTTGCCACGGTAGATGGCAATTTGTTATGTTGCAGTTCCGGTGTTTGTTAATATCCTTTCTAGTAGCAAATTTCAGTCAGCTTGTTAACTTGTTTGCATAATATTATGTCTTTTCATTTTAACTCAAAATTTTAACTCAAATTTTTAAAATATATGATTGTCAATATTCTCAAAATAAGTATTGTCAACCGATCACTCCCCTAAATAAAAATAGTCTATGTTGTGGCACATAACATGAAAGAAAAAAAAAATAAAGGGAAAATGTATATAGAGAGTCAAATAGATATATACTGAAATTTAGCTGAGTCTAGTAATCGCTTCCTTGCTTGTATTATATATACTGTAAATCCGGGATGGTAGATTTTACCCGAATGAACAGTAGCATCCACATTTCGGCTGTCTGATTGAAATCCAAGGGTTCCCATTGTTCATGCTGACGTCGGCTGATGTCATCAAACCTTTTAGAGTAAATTTTTGGGAGGTCACTAAACTTTACCTCAAATCCATAATTGGTCACTGAAGTTTCATTTATCTGTTTTGGGTCACTGAACTTTGATGTTTATCCAAATTTGATCACTCCGTTAGTTTTTCCATCCAACTTAACGGAATAATTAATATGACTCTAATTTTAAACTTTGGAAATCATTTTTTTCATATAAAAAATATACAACATCTAAGAATGTAAGACCAATTAAAATCTTTCATAAATTTATTTTTTTCCATAATTATTATTTTTTATTTATTTTTTAATATGAGATATATAATTTATAATATGTCTAAAAATGTAAAAGTATTGTATTGTCATAAAGAAAATAAATAAATAATAAATATTTTCTTTATATTCATATATTTGACATGAAAAAATATGTGTCCAAATCATAAAATTGATGCCATGTCAACTATTCCGTTAAGTTGGATGAACAAAACTAACGGGGTGACCAAATTTGGATAAACATCAAAGTTTAGTGACAAAAAATGGATAAATAAAAGTTCAGTGACCAATTATGGATTTGAGGTAAAGTTCAGTGACCCCCTCAAAAAATTTACTAACTTTTTAAGTATTATACAATTGAGACTTGAGAGAGCCGTGAGGCTCTTTGAATTGATTATTCTTTTCCAAAAAAAAAAAATTTTAAGTATTATATATAGGGGACTGATACATAGATACAAAAAAATGATACCAAATTCGATACCGACTATATTAGCATGAGAAGGGTTCTAATGCCTCAATTTTTTGTGTCTCAATCATGCCTCCACTTTTTACATTTCAAATAACTCAAAATTTAAAACTATTTTTTTAAAACAAAACTGTTAGATGTAATCTATATCATTTGATTTATGTATATGTAAAAAATCATCAAATTTGAATATTATTTTGTTTGACATCAAGGACTTTAAAAAAATGCACTAATTTGAGCAACTTCTAGATGTTGATTTTTATAACTCATTGATTTATATAAAATAAAACAAAAAAGTGTAAAAATTTGTTATGGGCACATAGAGAATATCATATTGATCAAATCTAACGGTTTTGTTTTGAAAAATTAGTTTTAAATTTTGAGTTATTTGAAATTTGAAAAGTTGAGGCATGATTGAGGCACAAAAAATTGAGGCATTGGAACCCTCCTCTATTAGCATTAATGTTAAATGTGTCGTTATTTAAATTAGCTTATTACAATATTCAACTTATGAGTAGATATTTAAAATTGATACCTATGTTAGTATTTATCTTCTTTTTTTTCATTTTTACGAGTCTTATTTCAATTCATTCATTCAAGAAATTTGCTCATATAATAAAACAAAATAATTAAAAAAAATTACCAAATAAAATAAAATTTAAATAATACCAAAACACACAATCCTCTGACCCCCTCTCAAAAATGAACAACGAGCAACCTAGTGCTTTTGTAATGGACAATAACAGCCCCGCCCATGACAACTCGGATCGTCTACTGCACTACACACATTCGGCAGTGCGGATCCGACGGTGCAGCTTACTTCAGGATCCGTGAAGAGTAATGAGTCCAGATCCCGACGTAAGCTGCACCGTCGGATCCGTACTGCTGAATGTGCAGTGCGGTAGACAATCCGGACTCGCCCATGACCGAATCTACCCGCGGCAAATCTCCCCATACATGCATCAAGATCCGGACTATCAGTTCCAGATCCAACGGCCCATCAACAACCAAACTCTAGAAGATTCCATTTTCTCCAATGTTCTCCTGCCTCCACAAAATCTGGAACCCACCACAATAAAAAAATCACAAATTCACACCGAGTGCTCATCCCCAGACTTACTGCATAGTGCAGTTCACACCGTCATCCGTTGGATCGTCTCGAGTCCGCTCCAGCACAAATCTCGATACCATCCAACGGCCGATGCTGTGTACTGCATAAGTACAGCAGGGGATATGAATTCCCCTAAAAATCATCAATATTCATTTTCAAGGCTCAGAAAAGAAGAACAAACAATTCATTGACGCGATGCTGCGATTAGCTGCGAGGCGATTATTCCTCTCCCAAACCCTAGCAGCAGCTCCGGCGCCGGCGGGGGTGGCTTCGGCCAGGCGCGGCTACCACGAGAGGGTCGTCGACCACTACAACAACCCCAGGAACGTCGGGTCCTTCGACAAGGAGGATCCGACCGTCGGCACGGGGCTGGTCGGGGCGCCCGCTTGCGGCGATGTCATGAAGCTGCAGATTAAGGTGGACGAGGAGTCCGGGAAGATCGTCGACGCCTGCTTCAAGACCTTCGGCTGTGGATCCGCCATCGCCTCTTCTTCTGTTGGTACTCCATTTTTTTCCTATTTCATCCTTCTTCTTCTTTTTCTTGATAAGTAATTATTTATGTACCGTGTAATTAGTAGTAAATACATCCACAATTAACAAATAATCATGTGTGGTTATTGCTGTTTCTTTCAATTTTAAAGCAAAATATCAATTGTGGTTCGAACTGAGGATTAGTATCTGCAAAATTGAGCCAAACTTGTACTGTATCAAAGAAACTGCATCTTAATTGTGTCTGAATTGTTGTCATGACTGGTTCTTGTATGTTGCTGTACCAATTGTTAATCGTTAAGGAACTGAAAAGATGGTTCGAGGAGAAAAGCTTTTACTTTTTGTCACGTATTTTGTACGTGCTCAATTTCATCATCAGAAAGTAAAAGAGCAAATGTTTCATTTTTGTGATTTCAGCCACTGAATGGGTCAAAGGAAAGCAGATGGAAGAGGTGCTAACCATTAAGAATACGTAAGTGTACACCTTTTGGGGAAATTTCAGTATTTGTATTTGTATTTGTATATTGGTTGACCTATAATTTTTTATAGTAGGGTATTCTGATGGTACTTCTCCTGTCCTAATAATTAATTTTAGCCCAATATTCTGAGGAAGAGGCATCTTTTTCTTTAGTAAGGCATAGTGCATACCTCATTCCTAGCCTCATATGATTATTGGTGATTGCATTGTACTTGTATTCTTTCAAATTTTAATGTGAAAGTTAAACAATTCCACAGATAATTTGCTACTTTTGCATAATCTAGTCATGTGAAACTTCTGCAATAAATAATATCATTTGTGGTTTGTACAGTTTGACCTTTTCTTTTTTGGATGTAAATTTGTATTTTTAGAGTTTCTAATTTTTGTCTTTATTTCAGTGAGATAGCCAAGCATCTGTCTCTACCACCGGTGAAGTTGCACTGCAGCATGCTTGCAGAGGATGCAATCAAGGCCGCCGTGAAAGATTATGAATCAAAGAAGGCAAAGAATGGTTCAACAGAGTCATCTTCCCCTAAAGTTGCTGAAGGTTAAGAATCTTGAAATCGTGTTAGAGACTACGATCAATTTCCGTGTTTAATGTCACAGCACGGAAGTGTTGATACCCAATGAATTGGCAACCCTATGTGTATTATATCTTGGATTCTGATATAAGAACATGTGGCATGTCATTTTCTTGTTTGATTGAAAATGTTTGGGATACTACGGTTGTAATAAGTGCATACTTGTGTTAGTTTGTTTTGCCAGGAAATGGAATGGCAGTTATATCGATATCAATGAGATATGTCAAGGATGATGGTGAATGTATATAGGGCAAAAATTAAGAGATATGATATGAGACTAAACATAAATAATTTTCGGTAAGATAGAAAAAACAAAAGGCAATTTGTTTCGTAATATTTGTATGTTTTAATGTCTCGGCCAAAGGTTTATTTGTTGTTCGATCAGGATATAACATCAAACAGAGATCTTAGTAGGAAAACCTTCAAGCTCAAAGGTTTAATTTGCTTGTAATTTTGTTAAATATACATACGAGTCATTACGATTTTAAGTTCATTGCGAATTTATTTTTAAAAATAATAACATTAATCAATATCGATATATCTATATTTCTCACTATCAGCTTCTGAACACGATATAATCAATCAATATCTTTGGACTTATATGACCTTTAATCAAACAATGAATACTCAAGAATAATATAATTGGTGTCTTTATCTAAGGTTTCAAACCGAGAGTGTCTATATATCAAAGTAAAGCAAGATAAATACAACATGAGTTTTTTGTACCATAGAGTCCTTCAACTTTCTGAGTAACTAAAAAAAACTTAAGTTAGAAGCAACAAAATAATTTAAACCAAGTTTTTTTTTTTCAGAATTTACTAACTCAAAACTTAATTTATTTAATAATATCAAGTTCTTAATAAAATTATGAGGCCTTCTATAGTGTATATAATTTTTTCTGAATTTGTGAAACTCAACTCCCAAAAACCTTTAGATATTCTAATTAAGCATTAAAAGAAATACTTCTTAATTATAAATCACGAAAAATATTTCAAATAGTTCGTTATTGGTAATATGATTATTTAGCACAACTATTGGCAAAAAGCATGACTGTTTTCTTAAAAATCAATTTGAAAACAAATATAAAGAGAAAATAAGTTGAAAAATTAGGCAAATGGTTGTCTCCATTTTTTTTTGAAATAGAGTTGAAACATGTCATCCCACTCCCTCTGACAAACACCCTTTTTTTTTTGAGAAAAACCCGTAGGTGACAAACACCCTTTCATGGTATGACTCAGGTCAGGTGAGGTGCGGCACTTTTATCATAAAAAAAAGGGGTAATGACCCCGGACCCCCCCGAACTTTCGGGTTTTGACAAGTTGGCCCCCGAACTTTTAATTTGGACAAGTGTCCCCCCGAACTACCGATTTTGTGACAAATTGCCCCCCGGCTATTAATTAACCATCTAATACTCCATTTAGAAGTATGAAAAGACCAAAATACCCTTATATATGCATGCATGATATTCTAAATATAAAAACGTTCAAATCATATTTAATAAAAAATATTAAATATTAAAAAGATAGAGAAAGTTATTAATATTTTGTGTCGTTAACACAGAATACATATGTATTATTTACTTTTTATTTTATATGTCAGGAACATAATATTTATATTCATATAAATAATTTTTTTTGTTTTTTTTATTCAGTAGGCAATATACCTACTGTAATTTTTCATATAAATAATTATAATAGAAAAAACTGTTTACGTTTTAAATGATTTAAAATTATCAAGCAAATTTCAAGTTAACAAATTCTTTAGGTCATGAAGTTTGTCATTTCTAAATATTTAAAGAATTATTTTGTATCATTCTATTCATGAAAAATTATGCAAATTTAAGACAAAATAAAATTAAATTAATAAACATATCATAATATTTTCTTGAATACTAATGCTTTTGAAACTACTGAAAATTTAATATACATATAAATATTTTAAAATTAAATATGATTTGAACGTTTTTATATTTAGAATATCATGCATGTATATATAAGGGTATTTTGGTCTTTTCATACTTCTAAATGGAGTATTAGATGGTTAATTAATAGCCGGGGGGCAATTTGTCACAAAATCGGTAGTTCGGGGGGGCACTTGTCCAAATTAAAAGTTCGGGGGCCAACTTGTCAAAACCCGAAAGTTCGGGGGGGTCTGGGGTCATTACCCCTAAAAAAAAAAAAAAATGCTTCGCGTAGCATGACTCTAATAATAATACTTTTTTTTAATGAAAAACTTGATAACAGTGTGCATGTTCGACAATCCTTATTTAGGCTTACTTAGGCTTATTTTAGTTTCCTTAGCTTCTTAATCATTCTGAATATAAGTTCCTTAGCACGGATTAAAAGTTTCTCCTTAAGCCTCCTCTTGACCGGGGCTTAAGCCTTGTCCGGATTCTTAAGAAAGCCATACCCATGACTTAAACTTTCTTAAGCTATTTTTCTTTTTCCGAACGTGTGTGACTTAGTAATACTTAAATATTTAAGTCAATAGCACCGCCGCATACAGGAAATGAAGTTCTTCTGTTGGGTTTTGCGGGCCTGTGAGGATTTGCAACAGGAATTTGGATATTAGTATATGAGTGAGGCCATCATACTATTAATAGTACAAAATGGGTTGTACTACGGCTACATATTATGGTATTTGAAGTTCAATTGATCGATCCAAACCGTTCAATGTGATCTCCATATGTTAATGTAGTTATAGACCAAATTTTATATTTTTTTAGAATTTTTTAACTATATATTTTGGTATATAACAAAACCACATTTTTGAATGGTCTATAATATTTACATTAAGTCATTTTCTAATTATCTAAAAAAATAGTAAAAAAGCACAAAAAATTATAAATTTTTCTCTACAATGACATTCATATATGAAGATCATATTGAGCGGTTTGGATCAGTTAATTAAACTTTAAAAATGATAATATGGAGCTATAGTACTGAACGTTTTGTACTATTAATAGTACCATAGCCTCACTCTTAGTGAGTATATTACCAACATAGTTACAAACTTACAATGGACTGAACAACAGAACAAGGAGCTTTCTGGATCAAACTGAGCCACTGGGGGCATCACGACCAGATCAATGCAGATAGGAATCATACCACCTGTTATCCTAATTTAGAATAACAGAGCTCTATTATTCTAAGCTTGACTGTCGGATCAAAACGAACGGATCAAATTCGTTCAAAAAATTCCTCCTCCCTCCAATTAAAAAACTGTACTTTTTCTATAAATCCGAACCATTCATTTTGATCCGAGGGTCTAGATTAGAATAATAGGGTCATGTTGTTTCTTTTCTTGGAATAACAACACATACGGACTCGATGCAGATATATTCCAATGCATGATGTTGAGAGCTATCCGTGCTAACAAACAACTAATAACAACAACAGATGGATGTTGACTCTGAGTGCCCCCATGCAGAAAATACGGGAATAATTAATTTGTTAAGAGTTCGTTATGATGTAACATTGTAACATGCACCGCCATCGAAAATGACAAAGCACACAATTAAAATTTGAGCAAGTTTTACATTATTTCGTCAGACACAAAGATTTACTTACCATCAGGTGATCCATCACCATCAAGTTTGTTAGTTTGATTTTACCACACCAAGATCAGTACGAGTTGATGATTTGCAATCATATGCTGCAGGAACAAAGATGGTACCGTCAACATCAATGGGGAAATTAGTAGTCAGTTTTTTAAAAAATTGGAGTTAGTAAATAAACTACACTTGGAAAGTTGGAATTATAAAGTATGAATCTAAAATATCTAAGCTCTTTCTTGTTACACATTTCTAAGATCTAATATTCATACAATATCGTAGATTCGAACGAACCCCCAGCCCCATCCCAAAATTTACCCCACTAAACCATCAAATAACAAACAAATTATATAAAAAATGGGAAAAAAAAATCATTAAATGCCGACAAAGAATTGGCTCTTCATAGAAATCGTGTTAAAAGAAGAAATAATTACACAAAAGAAAAAAAAAAAATCAACAAAAAAGTGTAAAGAAAGTGAAGTCGAAGAAAACAAAAGTGAGGTGTTTTTGTTTTACAAGTTTCCTCGGTGCCGCCTGGAGCTACCTGCCTGGCTCATCTCACTGCTGTAATCTCCGAATTCTCTCATTTGAAACATCCTGATTTCTTCTGTTTGTGGCTCCTCAAATATTTCACTCTGACCCGGTGGGATCCCATTATTCAAATTTGTGTCAGATAACAAGCCATCAAATGCCCTTACAATCTGTTAAATAACACCAGAAAGGGTGCACGCATATCTTCAGTTAAGGGCTTTTAATCAGATGATTTGTGAGAAACCAAAGTAAGACAGTATATCAAATAATAAATGCACATTGTACCCCCGAAACAAACTCTGAAAAGATAATAATAATGCAAAACGTGGACAACAAATTACCTGACTCATTCGAGGTCTCATGCTGGCTGAGTGACGAACGCATGCAGCTGCAGCTTCAATCATGCGATGCATCTCAGCCTCATCAAACTTATTCTCAAGCCGTGGATCCGGCAAGTCTCCAAACTCTTTGTTCTCCAGAGCTCGCATTAGAAATGGTTTGGCCTGCATTTAATCAAGAAATAGTTGACACATGACATGCTTTTTTGTGAGTGTATATGCAAATGCATATTTTTTTTCACTTTTTGTTTTGTGTGTGTTTGTGGGAGGGGTGTGTGGAATGGATGTAGAGTTGCAGACCCATTCAACAACGCTCTCATCACCCAGTGGTTGAGAGGAATCGACTGGCTTTCTCCCTGTAATGAGCTCCAAAAGAACAACCCCAAAAGAATAAACATCTGATTTCGCTGTCAATTTGCCTGACGATGCATACTCCGGAGCAAGATACCTGCACAACAATATATCTTGTTATTCATGCTATTGTTGGCATAAATTCAGTGAACACGAATGACAAACCATATCACTTGCCACCAAATGCCATGCCATAAGAGCTTAATAATAAAACCGCATCTAGCCTTAACTAGGCATATGACTAAATAAGCAACAGTAGTTACAACCGAGGACTGTCACATATCGCCAAATAAAAGATATATTTTAATATTTTATGGGTTTAGATAGGCTAAGAGACAGAAAAAGAAAAGATATAGTTCATTTGATGGGCTGGCCTACCCAAAAGTTCCCATCACTCGAGTTGTTACATGCGAGTTAGCATCCATGGCAAGCCTCGCAAGTCCAAAATCAGATACCTGGTATATCAAAAATAAAATTTAAGAAAAATACACTAAACTTTTTAGTTTTGGAACAAATTTAAGTGCTTCCTACAGAACCTCTACATATCTCCCATAACCTCACAAATAGAAAAAAAATATCAGATCTGCTTCAACAAACTTCGAAACTGCATGTATGCCTCTTGCATGCTACTTTATATTATATTACCCAAAATACATCATCATCACTGTTTTGCCTTTCTTGGTATATTAGATTGGGACAGCATGTGTACCCTGGGTGCTAAAATATGGCTTAAGGCTGGGACATTTATGTCCCCAAGTTTTATGGAAGAATGTGAGTAATTCCGAGGGCCTGATAAAGTTTCCTTGGTTATGTTTCATAAATGAGTTGGGGATGTTGTATGGTACCTGAGCTTCAAAGTTATTATCTATCAAAATGTTGGAGGATTTTATATCTCTGTGGATAATCCGTGGATGACCTGAAAAGATGAAAGAGAAAATTGAGACATGATCTTATATAACCTATTTGGTTGAAGCAAAACTGGGTCTCAGTACCAATTTGGTCAGGTCAATCAGATCCAGTGCATACTAATCCATATGGATATAGTAACATCCAACAACCGATAATTTTATCACATTTTATATCATTCTTTTCATTACCAATCTGATCTTCCCAAATCGATAGTATACTGTTTGAGGACTTTGTTGGGTTATATTTAGGTTGGCTGCAAAATTGAGGATTATCGAGCGTTTATGCATATATTGGGATTGCACGAGTGAGAATTGTGTGGTAATCACATGTGCTGGTCATTTTTATGTAAAACATGTATGTGTAGTCATGATAAAGTAATGTGTGTTCTGTGTGTGTGTGTGTGTGTGTGTGTGTTTTTGTTGTTGGGGGGGAGGAGATTACAGTCTTCATGCAGGTATGCAATGCCACGAGCTGCTCCAGCTGCAATTTTAATCCTTGTCCGCCAACCTAAAACTGCCCCATTGTTCCCTACAAACAGAAGTACACAAACTAAGAACTAATACTTGCCAGGTACTATTTCTTTAACCACCTTATATGTTTTACTGTACCTCAATATAGGCAATGCTCACAGAAATCTTATTATCATGATTACAAATTAGTTTAAAAAGGACTATATTCTTATCTGAGCTGATTTTGGTGTTTGAATAGGAAACTGGTACTATTTTACAAGGAAAATTTGATGGTAAAACAGTTATAAGCCCACCACAAGCGTTATGTGGTATAAAACTGTCGGGAAAATAAATATAAGTAATAAGTTCTCATATAGTACTGCATATTTATCTGAACATCTCAAAATCACAAAAGCTGTCTTGAAATTCAATGCTATATTACTCGAGTTTGGTACCTGACTGCTGATGATTTGTGCATTCATTCAATTACTATATATAGATTTATCTCTACTTGAACATTATTTATTTAGTTGATGGCTTGTTAAAAGCCAGTTCAGATAAACTCAATTGACACTCCACGATAAAAACAAGAGAAATATTCTAATCATGAAAAAACAACATTTAAGGCATAGAAATAATAAAAAAGGATAAACATTTTAGATCATGATGAGAGAACTTCATTTACACCATTACTTACGTGCATATATGATAGTCGTTGACTTGGCAGAAGCCAATTCAGAACTGGTGAAAGATCAATGAACAATCCAAAATGCAACTGAACACACTTCATAAAATTGAGGCAAAAAAGGAAAAGCAAGAAAAAGTTCTTACCATGAAGATGGTAATAAAGTGTGTTATTAGGCACGAAGTCATAAACAAGCATTCTTTCATCGTCCGAGATGCAATAGCCAACCAAGGAGACGAGGTGCCGATGATGGACCCGGCTAATGATGTCCACTTCAGCCTTGAATTCACGCTCCCCTTGACCACTCCCCACTCTCAGCTGTTTGACTGCTACCTGTCTCCCATCCGGCAAACACCCTTTATACACGCACCCAAATCCGCCTTCTCCCAAGAGGTTTTGCCGAGAGAAGCCATTGGTGAAAATACAAAGATCCTCATAGGTGAACCACAACTTGGATATTCCTAAACCCGCATCTGACGGGGAGTAACTGGTGTACCCGTAACTACTTGAGCTGTATTTCCTGCCGGCGAAAGCAGGGGATCTTTGAAATGAGGTATCTATACAAACAAAAATATACATCTTAGAAATTAGAGGTACAGACTAACAATGTGGACGCTTCTACCCAAAGATATTGAGGATCGAAGCAAATACTTTTCAAGCATATGAGACCAAACCATTTTCTCAGAGAACGCTATTATATTAGTATTTGAACCTGGACAATTTTGTGTTTGTTGAGTTCGTTGGCAGGTTGCATTGGCAGATTTATCAATTGCATTCTTTTCAGTCCGTTAATAAAAGAACCCACCACAAGTTACAGTATGGTATTGAACTAGCCATGTTCCTACGAGCTACACGGGAGCAAAGGAATTGAGCACAGATTATTAACGGTACCAAAGTTTTGGGTCTCTTTCAATTGCAATTATACTAGTTACAAAAAGAATTGTTCTTCTCATCTATTTAGTGCATACTTGACCAATTGCTTCATTTAGAATATTGAGATTTCAGTTGAGGTCTAATTTAGATGGTGATATGAAAAAGTAACCGATACCAGACCAGAGTTGAAAGAACGTTACTAAAAAAGGAAATGTACCCGAAAGCTGCGATCCTACTGTGGGGGAGGGCATCAAATTGGGCGGATAACGTATTTGTTCTTCCGTTTCGGGCCTTCTTCGCTGCTTCACAAACCAAAATGCGGCCCCGACGAAACTGAGAGTGACGAGCCCGGCCACAACGACTATCGCTGCAGCGGCCTCTCGCGAAATGACAATATTCTGCGATGAATTGGTGTTGTTCGGGTTGACTGCGCCGGGTCTGGTGGTGGTTCTAGCGGGTGGCGGCGGAGAGTGCGGTCTGTGCTTCGGAGCTGGCGGAGTGTATACAATGGCAGATGGAGAAGTAGTAGGGGGAGGGACCGGCGGCTCAACTGGAGCAGGAGCGGGTGCGGGCGGTAACGGAGGGGGTGCAATCGGTACAGGAGCAGGTGACGGTGGCGATACAGGTGGCGGCGAGGTTGGTACAGGTATAGGTTCCGAAGTCGGTACCGGTACGGGTGCCGGCGGCGGCGGGGATTGGAGAATCGGGGGAGGTGGCGGCGGGGATGCATACAATACCGGCTGGGTATTGATTGGCGGGAGCGACGGAGGGGGCGCCGATGCCAGCGGCGGCAGTGACGGCGGCGGGGGAGGACTAGATTGCTGAATTGGGGGTGGAGGGGAGTAGTACTGCGCGACACGGGGCTTCACGATGAACGGGGGTGGTGGAGGAGGAGGCAATGGGTCTAGGGTTGGGGTTGGTACCGGTGGCTGTTGTTGCAATGCGGGTGATGGTGCGGGGGGAGGTGCGGTGAGAGAGGGGCAGGGGATGGGGGGTGGTGGTGAGGGTGGAGGTGGAGAAGAGTAGGAGAAGGAAGAGGAGGAGGAGGGCTGAGGGGGTAGTGCAGAGCTTCCACCAGAGGGAGGATCGGAGGAAGGAGGAGGAGGAGGAGGAGGGGAGGAGTAGGAGTAAGTATACGCGGAGGTAGAGATGTAGCCATAGCCGCCGTAGCTATAGCCATACCCCATCTGATTGATACTCACTTACTTACTTACTTAGCCACTGCCACTGTCACTAATGGAGATCTGGCCACTGACTTTCCTTACCTTAATGATCCATTTGGTATAATAAGATCTTAATAATGCTGGCAATTGCTTGATTGCAGGATGCAGTAGATCTTATCTATGAATGAATGGATGAATGAATGTGTTAGGCTCCTGATGGCTGGCGTCTGCCGGAGCCCGGAGGCAATGCAGTGCGATGGAATGCGATGACAAGAAGCCAACCACCGGAGGGAGGAGGGGAGAGAAGAGAGAAAGAGAAGGAGAGCAATAATAATAATAATGATAATAATAATAATATTCTTATTATTGATAGTAATGAGAATATTAATTAAGTGAATAAATAATAATAATGAATTAAGAAAGAGCGGTAGCTAGCTAGCTAGCTAACAACAACAACAACAATAATAATAATAATCAGACCACACCGACAGACACATCAATCCATCAATCAAATCATTGGACTCGAACGTATTGCGATGCAAGTGCAGATGCAATGCAGTGCAGTGCAGTGCTCTCTCTCTCTCTCTTTCTTTCTTTTCTCCGGACGGACGGACGGACGGACGGACGGACGGACGGACGGGCAACCACCGGAAAAGAAAAGAGGGAGATCGATCAAAGATTCAAAGCCAGACGGACGGACGGACGGACGGACCTCACTCACTCATTCCTTCCTTCCTTCTTCCCAATCGAAGAAGCTAGTGAGTAGTAGTAACACACACCGCAATGCATCGGCAAGGGAGGGAGGAACTCAGGAACGTCACCGCGACTCCGCTCTGTCTTGCGCGCTCTCTCTCTCTCTCTGGCAAGTAGGGAGTAAAGCAAGCAAGGCCAGCGGGTCAGGGAAGGGAATCCAGTGTGTGCGACTTCCTTCCTTCCTTTTCTTCAATTAAAAAATACAAAATTAATTACATGGCAAATCATTAAATCATTAACTAATTAATTGATTAATTTAATTAACTAATCAACTTCGTTATTATTGTTTAATGGGTGTGAATATTGAATAGAGATGCGGATGGTACTGGTGATTGCTGTATGCCCGTATGGTATGGAACACAACGACATGACCAGCACCCACCAGAGAGAGTGAAGGAAGTGGCCACTGACGACTTACTAATGTAATGTTAATGTGTGCAAGCTGTACTACGATCTTGCTGCCCATTTTGCATTGAGTATGACCTACCGTCTATGGAATGGACAACCATATAAGACACAAAGAGAGTATGACAGGTGGGACACATAGTGTGATAAGTGGGATTCACAGTGTGACATTGTGTCTTCTATAATGATACATTCTATCGACGCAAGATGTTTCCGTTTTGCATTTCCTTCCCTAGTGCTCATCCCCTAACTTACTGCATTGTGCAGTTCACAACGTCAGCTGTTGGATCGTCTCAACATTATCTCTGGAACAAATCTCGAGAAAATCCAACGGCTGATGTTTTGAACTGCACAATGCGGTACCTTAGGGAATTCATGTCCTCTGACCTATGTCACATGCCATTCGGCATGTGAGACGTTGGATCTCCTTGGGATTTGGTTAAATCCCTTCAATATTCGGGCAAACCCGAATCCCGAAGAGATCAAACGTCTCACATGCCATTCGGCATGTGACATAGGTCAGACGATAATCATCCTAACTTATATGAATTCTTTCCTTCCCTGCCTTCCTTACTATTTTAATTAGTGCTGCTTTGCTATTGCTTTTGCTTCTCTCCGTCTCTATTCTATTTTTCTATTTATACACCTGTTCCATGCTACGCTTTTTTTTTTTTTTTTTTTGACTCAACTGGTACTTCTATTTTATGTTCTGCAGTTATTGATTCACGTTTTTGCAAATCAGTGCTCTGAGTTAATTAAGCCTATATTGACTTTTGGCTTTTTTATTTTTTTGTTCAAGTAAACAGTCATTATCTTTCAATTTTTAATTTTAAATCTCATAATTAAATGTTTTGTTTTGATGCAAAATTATTTTTAATTTAGTAATTTGTACAATACAATTCTGTTAAGAAAATTATACTGATCATTATCATCGCCATCTTTCGTTATTACATCTGTTTTTCCATAACTTTAAGCACAAGTATATTAAATGCCAAGTTATTGTTTTGATTTTTTTCTCAAAATTTACATGAGAGATCTAAATAATTTTATTTTTTTTAATGATCCTAAATAATCAGCATCCTTTTGTGCCTTCATATCGCAAAATTACAAATCTGTATTGTTAAAATACTTAAACAATATATTTTTTTCTAAGAATATTAATCTGCTCTAGCTAATAAATCAAACACTAATTGTGACTTGCACTGAGGGGACTTATATAGCTAGCCAACATATTTTTACCCGATAGCTGTCCTGTCTTGGCGGGATATGAGTAATTAATAGAGTTCCATCTTTTAAATTTTTTAATATTGTTTCAAAATGCAGTTTAATCGAATTACATATATAAATATAGAGAGTGAGGCCATGCATCGTATACCAGTACAAATAAGCCGGTACTATGGCTTCGTTTATTTATTTTTAGAGTTCATACGGAAGATCCAAACCACTCAATGTGAGTGTGTGACCTTCATATATAAATGTCATTGCATACTAAATTTTATAATTTTTTATACTTTCTTACTATTTCTTTAGATAATTACAAAATGACTTGATTTGAACATTATGGACCATTAAAAAAAATGTGATTTTTTTATTTATCTAAAAAAATAGTTAAAAGTTTTTAAAAAAATATAAAATTTGGTCAAGAACAAAATTAAGATACGGAGATCACATTGAGCGGTTTGAATCGTCCAAATTAAATTTAAAAATAATAATATGAAGCCGCAATACCGACTGTGCTCAAAGAGTGAGGCTATATTGCTATTAATAGTACAAATTGTCTCGTAATATGGCTCCACATTATCATTTATAAAGTTTAATTAACTGATCCAAACAGCTCAATATGATTTCCATATATAAATGTCATCGAAGACTAAAATTTATAATTTTTGGTGCTTTTTTACTATTTTTTTTAGATAATTAGAAAATGACTTAATGTAAACAACTAAACATTATAGACCGTTCAAAAATGTGGTTTTTTTTATATATCAAAATATATAGTTAAAAAATTTTAAAAAATATAAAATTTGGTCTGAAAATACATTAACATATGGAGATTATATCAAGCGGGTTGGGTCGATCAATTGAATCTCAAATACCATAATATAGAGCCGTAGTACAACTCATTTTGTATTATTAATAATACTATAGCCCCACTCATACTCAAATATATAAAATCAAAGAAGGTGAGAAAAGGAGCTGGATATTGTAACTTTTGTGTTTCTCTGTGTTCTTCTTCTCTGCAGACTTTTTGTCACACGGTTACAGTTACTTACTCACCACTCACCAACACGAACGTCTTTAGTCATTGATGGGACCCTCAAGTCAGCACTCCACCAGTGTTCATGTTACGCAAGAGTGCGTCACAAATTCCAAAATTCTACGTGGAGTTTTATATCTCTATTTATCTTTCATGCACGTGACAGGGAACCTTTTTCTCTGTGCACCATGATTACCTTTACAATGCATGCACCATTACGGTCTTAGGCCTTTGGCGCGCACATTGTTACCAGAGATCATGAAGCCCAGGTGCAGGCACCATTTAACGGAGAAAACACCACGGCTCACCAACCTACATGTTAATTAATTAATTTGATTAAAGGAAGTCCACTAATCTTCTCTCTAATTTTTTTACTCTTTCTTTTCACGAAAGCTCTTGGATCCATGGTGATTGTAGTGATTAAATTTAAAACTTCTCTAATTAGTAATTAACGAGCATGCTTTAATTTGCGTGCTCGAAATATTGTTATTTATGCAAATTCTGGGGGCATACAATTTTCTTAAGACGGTTTTTAATTTTAAAATGTCAACAGTGTGACTAAAATAAAATTAAAATTTTCTTGAAATTGTAACACAAGTTTGGATCATATGGGCACTCAAATTAATTAACTAGCTGGCGACTTGCATGCAAAATTGCTAACATTTAATTATCCTTACTATATATAAAAGCATATCAGGAAAAATGATATGAAAGGTCTATCTTCCTCAAATAAAAAACCTGAGCCGTTGATTATTTTCTTGGATAGATCAAAACCGTTGATTCACGTTAATGTCCGTTGATGTTAATGTCTCAACTCATTAAAATTTTAAGGCCCATTACAAATTATCTTAAAAATTTATTATAAGAATTAGCAATTTTAGTCTAAAGCAACGCGTGAGCTCTTTACTGGTAAAATACAACACTCAAATGCTAGTGACTTGCATGCTAAATTGCTAATATTTTATTTGAGATGTCACTAATTAATTTGGTTCTCATAATAGGGTTTATAGGGACAGTGCTAATTAAACTCTGCCATTTCAATATTATATAAAAAAACAGCACCAATACAACTAGCAATAATTATGTCCGTGTGACGTCACAGAAAAATAAAGAATTGGGTTGGGAAAACGACAATCTAACAGTCACTTAACTCCTTGATCCTTAATTATACGCGTAATTAAATTAATCCGTAGTTATTCCGTATTAGCTGGGCAAAGAAAAAAAATACTAAGTTGTATGATAATGTTATATGTCTTTTTTACATTGTTCTTTTTTATTTTCTCTGAATTAAAAGAATAGAGAAATAAATTAACAATTAGCTAGTAAAATTTTATTATCATTATTGGTAATCATAAAGAGGGGGACAATTAATAACTTTGTTTATGATAAAAGACTCTCCGTATTTAGTAGTTAAATTTTTATCAAATGGTTTACAGTAAACGCTGATGTGGCGAGCTGAAAATTTTGGAAGCTTATTGATATTTTTTTCCTTCTTTTTATCATTTTAAACACAGTGTAAACCTTTTCTTTCGATTAATATTATGTTTAATTATCCTCGGCTGCTGACTAATTGCTCTCCGCAAATTGGCACGTTCTTTCTTTGGATCCATTATTTGCATGGCTGACTGCCTTTAATCCAGGTCAATGTTTAACTCTATAGTCTATACAATGCAACTATATATATACATATGCAAGAGCTAAGAAGTCGTCGATCTCTATAATAACACTTTATCCAATATCTACTTGAGAGTTAATTGAGACGTGCAAAGTAACAACAAGGATGTTCAGTTTTAATTTTTCTTATTATAAAAAAAGTAATTATTCTGCCATAAGCTACATTTTTAGAGGTATATGCAAATTACAATTTTCTCATTTATTTCCGGAAATAGCATTTTTCTGGTGTAATTTTTATTCAACAAAAGTAAATTATTATTCTTGAGGAATAATAGAATTTATCAAAGTTGTTAAATTATGAATTTGTTATGACAAATTAAGGCGATTATTGATCCCAACAATTTGAGCACCGTATCAAGTATCAATTATACATTATTGAATTGAAGGACTGAACGTTCCGTTATCTAAATGGATCAGAAACATAATCAATCTATAAATTAAAAAATACTTTCATAAATTTTTGAGTAAATTACGCGGATGGTCCCTAAAGTATCACTCTTTTACCAAATTGGTCCTTAAAGTTTCAAAGTTACCAATTTGGTCCTTAAAGTATTGATTTGCTACCAGATTGGTCTCTAAAGTTTGGGATGTACCATTTTGGTCCTTAAAGTTTCATTAACATATCGTTTTGGTCCCTAAAGTTTTGAATATTTATCAAATTGGTCCCAAAATTAAGTATTTCGTTCAAAACTATTATTTTCATGTATCTTAAATTAATTTGTAGCATTACAAATAACGATAATATATTATTAAAAAAATAAATAATGTACAAAAAAATATATTTGGTCATGTTATCAAATACTTATTAGGTAAATTTTAGCATTAGTTGAAAATGATAAGACCAATTTGGTATGGATAAAATATTTTAAGGACCAAAACAATATGTTAGTGAAACTTTAAGGACCAAAATTGTACATCCCAAACTTTAGGGACCAAATTGGTAGCAAATCAATACTTTGAGGACCAAATTGATAACTTTGAAACTTTAAGGACCAATTCGGTAAAAGGCTGATACTTTAGGGATCATCCACGCAATTTACTCTAAATTTTTTTTCCATTTTTCAACTTATATAAATTTTGACAAACTTTTTAAAATTACCATTGTCAAAATTATCAGGATAACTATTGTCAACTGATCCCTCCTCTAGTCCTCTGTAGTATATACTGTATACTGTACAGTCTAATACTGCTGGTTACAGCTTGTCCAAGTTTGACTCAATTTAGGAGTGTTTTATACCAAGGTGGTACTCTTATAATCTTATTATTTGCATTTATTTGCTTATTATGCGCGATTCTAGAAAGTCAATGTCAACTGTCTCTGTGGTCCTCCACGCGGCAATATATATCTCAAATTTCATAGTTTCATATTATGACATGATGACATGTAATTTGTAGCTTTGTTTTGTACATTTTAATTTATTAAATTTGTACATAAAATAATAATCACATTCCTGATTAATTCACACACAGAAGAACATCCTTCTTGGTGTATCAAAGTTTTCACATCTATACGCAGCCAAGTTTGCGCCGAACACAGATAAATAAATAAATAAATTACCAGAATTTTTTTTTTAAAATAAGAAATTGTCAGAACTTATAATTTCAGATTATTGAAGTTAATAAGCAACCGCATCTTAATTTACAAATCATCTATATCTATACTCCTTTAAAACGAAGCTAAGAATTAGACCTTCCATTAGTGGTCATAGTCTAACTCTTATCTTAATTTCCATCCATCAAATAATGAAAGGCTCATATCGTATCTATTTCCTATTGTATTCCCCTCCATTTCTTCCTCATCACAAAATCGAAGTAATGAATTTTCTGACTGACATTTTAAAATATTGACTGCTAAAGTCACAAATTCATTTCTTCTCTTCTATTTTTTTCACCTTATTTAGTTTAAATGAAAAATTAAAATTGCCTATAGCAGCGTGCAGTACGTCTCTAGTAATAATAATACTGAATCAAGTATTCAAGTTCCTGTAGAGGTTGTAGACTTGTAGTGCTCTGCAATCCAATGTCATACGTGCATAATAATAGCAATGAAATAGAACAACGAGCAGGGGTTGAGTGCGAAATAATAGGTCTTTTCACTTTATAATATTAATGAGAACAGATGTGAAATATTCTTTTTAAGTTTTGAACTAGGGGGTGGCTCGTGCTCCGCTCGAGCTCATATGCGATCATTTAATCATGATTATTATAAAGTAATAAATATAATTATTCATCACTGTTGCCAGAATTAAAATCTGAAAGCAAAAGATTTTGGACAAAATAAAACATATGCCTATGTTCAATTTAAAATATGACAAGAAATGATAATCATCTTGTCTTTCAGCAAACAAAATTTTTCACACAAAATGCTCAATTTTTTTCATAAACTTGATGCACGTAATTGCATATATATTCATATAAAATTATCCAAGTGGATCAACAACCAACCCACCAATGTAATAAATTTCAAACTGTCTCCAAAATGAGAAAAAATGTCAAATAATTCTATTATCAATAAATCGTTTTCTTATACCATATAATATATTTCAAAATTGACCAATAGGTTAAGGTCGCTTACATGTGTCAATGTGCAATTAAAGAGAAGGGGGCTTTTTAGGAGGATTTGATTAGGGAGACAACTATCATCTCCCTCAAAAAAGTGATTGCTTTCAATTAGTATTTTTGACAAAAATAGGGGTCCCATTGCCGCAATTGGTTATCGATGAAATAATGATACTTCTTATTTTTACATAGTATCAAAAATTCTAACATAAACATTGTTGAATTTACGACTGACAAAATGCATTAGTACACAACTTCATCTTAGCATCTTCTTATGTTGAAGCTGAAGGATAATACTTCAAGGAGTATGACTGTATGAGATGGTTGGCAATTGGCAACAGATCCATGTTGTTCACATATTTCATCTATCAACTCTATATGAAAGAAAAATGAAAATGGTTATAAGCATGAGACACATTAAAGGTTGTAAATACTCATATTACTAAACAGTAATAGCTAACTGGGATCTATAAAACTCTATTAGAAATTATAGATGATAATCTGGATATTCTTTTTTTAAAAAAAAAGAAAAGAAAATAAAGTCATGCAATGAGAACCCTCCAACCATTGTTGTTGATCCGGTCTTCGTCTCCTGCCCCAATCATCTCCCTCCTCTTGCCCAATGTTGTGCTACAACTATTTTGCCTCCTTCCGATGATGCAAGTCCATTAGAAACGACAACCAGTTGCTGCTGATTGGTGGTGCTGCTGTCGGTGTCGATTGCTGCTGCTGCTGCTAGTACCGGTTGCTGCTGTATGCTGGTACCAGTTGCTGCTGTTGCTGCGAAACCTTTTGTTGTTACTGCTGCTGCTGGTACAGGGTGCTGGTAAGCTGTACTGGTTTTCTGGTGTTGTTGCTGGTACGAGATTGCCTAGTTATTGACTGGTGTTAGGTTGTACCAGTATCTGGGGTTCCAAAATAATTAGCTATGCTTTTAGTGTTTCATTTTGTGTACTTGAATTTAATTATGTTCCACTGTCAGTAAACATTGTAAGGGTATTATGGTCTCTACAAAAGATTTGTTTTCCTATAGAATATAGCATAAGATAATAATGAAGTTATAATCAGGATATCAATTTGTGCTAATTAGTTATTGGTTTGCCATTATACATTATATACTAAATACCTCAATCATAAATAATTACACAAAAAAATTAAAATAATAATAATAAATATATGGAGAAAAAATAGGTAAACCTGCTTCTATAGTAGATAATAATGGAGCCAATGGTTATTTCCAAGTAGTCTTTGATGGAGTAATGAGAATGGTTGATACCAGCAGCCAGCAGGTTAGTTGATCAATGGGCTAAGTGAGGAGGAGCGGTACTCAAGACTGAAAAGCAAGAAGTGGTCAATATTTGGTTGCTGGGCTATCAACTTGAGAGAGAAATCAAAAGAGTTATATTGTACATGACAAGCTATTATTTATTCATTCAAATTATTTTTATTAATCAAATTACCTGCTATTATTACTTTATAATATTAATTAATCCTGTAGCTCCAGACATTAGTATTGATACGCATGAACCACTGTCTATGTAAATTACAGTTCATGCTTGACACATATTTGATATCAGAAAATGTATATTGCTTCGACAGAAAAATTTAATGGCACTTGCATAACTAAAACTATAAACAATTCATCTATGTTGTGTCATCCTTCCTAAAATACCAATTAAAGGAACAATGCCTAATTACACATCAAAATTCACCATTTTGTCACTACTCGAAAGCAGGGCTTGTTCAGTATCAGTTATTTAACTTCTTAGTTGGTACTAAAAGGAATGTAGCCAAATCCCTAAGAACAACTGCAATTTTGGGCGGGAAAAAAAAAAAAAAAAAAAAAAAAAAAGAGGATTGAAAGCTTACTTCAGTACTTTAAGCAAGTTGGTTGCTTAGCTTCATGAGGGCTCCAAGATCTTGACATGAGTAGGGGTAGCAGTCTCTCACTGATAACACACCTTTAGTCACATAGGTACCCACCCTACTTGGTTGAGATTTCTTTCAGAATTCCACTCGACAAAGTTCTCCAACATCCCCGAGTGACATATATGACGATCAGCCGGCGGAATAGATGATCGGATCTGTACATTGAGAGTGGGAGAATGCGACGGCCAAACTGAGAGAGGAAATTGTCGCAGCTCGTCTCGTGTCTATCAGAGCATCGCGATGATAGGGGAGAGTTCTACTGAGAAATGGCAGAAATCTCCATGGTTGGCATCAAAGCAGGTTCTACTGAAATACGTGAGTGCCAAAACCCTCACTCCCAATTTTGGTGGCGGCGACATCCTCCATTTCCTACGCTCCCAAAACCCTCACCTCCTCCGCTGCCCCAACCCCCGCACCTGCGCGCCGAGTGAGCTTCCTCTCTTTCGCCAAGTGCGTCCTGATCCGCGTTGATGGACGGCGCCGAAGCGGTGGGAGTGCCTTTACAGCCCAGATAGTCTCCGCGACGTCCATCCGGAAACCTCCTGCTGTCGGTGTTGAGAAGAAAGGGAAAGAACTGGGAACTTCCAGAAGTTTTTGATCGGACGGAGGCATCAACGAAGAGTACTGTACATTACTGTTCATTGTACAGTAAGGTCAACTCAGCAACGGTCTGGATAAAAAGTCAGCTTATAATCAACGGTCTTGATCTGAAGATAGCTACTGTAGAATTACCGAATTGCCCCTTTATATAATATAATAATATGAAAAACTAAAAATGAGGACAAAAGTTCAATAAAATTGTTTATGTATGGCAGTTGAATGCGGTGCAGTCTGTATTATGATTTCAATTCATTCAATTCAATGGCCAATGGCCCAATGGGGGAGAATGAGTAACCAGGCAGAGTGATCTCTAGATATGTACAAAGTATAGCCCATTCTGATAGGCCCATAAGAAAGTTTAGCCCATCAGTGAATTTCTAACCCTGGCATAACCCATTTGGACGGGCCCATAAGAAATTGTAGCCCATCTGTGAATTCCATCCTTAATACAGCCCGTCAATTAATCTGTGAACCCTCAAACATGCAATGGGCTTATATACAAAACAAAAGGAAAGAAAAGCGCTCGCTCGCTCGCTCGGTCGCTAATTTCGTCCAAAAAAGGGCGGGGCGCTCAATTTTCCCGCTTCGGAATCCGGAGCAACGCACTACAATACGCAGTTCACAAGGCCAGCCGTTGGATCGTCTCAAGATCCGCTCTGGCACGAATCCCGAGACAATCCCACGGCTGACGTTGTGTGTCGCAGGATGTGAGCCGTTAGATCATCTCGAGATTCGATTCAGCACAGATCTCGAGACAATCTCACGGTTCACATCCTGCGCTACACTGTAGAGGATATGAAATCTGTGAAGAGTGCTCATCCCCTGACTCACCGCACAATGCAGTTCGCAACATCAGCCTCTTGATCATCTCGAGATCCGCACTGGCACGGATCTCCAGACGATCCAACGGCTGATATTGTGAACTGCCTTGTGCAGCACAGTACAGTACAGTACAGCAGGGGATATGATTTATGAATTGCCTCGTCTCCCGCCGATTGCGATTCTCTTCTTCTTCCCCTCTCTCTCGCTCGCTCGCCATGGCGCGGGCTCCTCTCGCGATCGACTGGCAGTCGATCCACGATGACCACGACGACGAGGTTCCGGAGTTGCATGTCGTCCCTTCCTCCGCTGCCACCTGCGCTGTCCCGACGGAGCTCGCAGAGATGTCGGATCAGGGGTTACGAGACAAGATCGGACGGATCAGGGCCCTGGATACCACGCGGCTCCCCGATGGAGGGGCGAGGCTCAGGTGTAACCTCGCTCAGTGTCAGGAGGAACTCCGCAGGAGAGAACGGAATGCTGCCACTCCTACTCCTACTCATAAGGTTCATTTACTTCTCTAATTTCGACTATCCATCAAATGTAGGGCTATCAATCATTCATTATTTATTTTTCTGTTCAAATGGATTAACTAAATTCAGAGTTTGTAAAACTGAAATCCATTATAAAATCTGCCAAAATGTTGTAGATTTGTAATTCACACTGAAACGGTTTCAAATAGTCACTCGAGGAATTAATGGATAGCAATTCACACTCTCATCATCAGCTGCTTGCTTGTGAAGTAAACTGCTAAATTGTAACCGCTTTCATAGACTGTGGTATTCATTTTTTGTTTTTTAAACTAACCTGTCCGACATTGTTTACTTCTGAAAGCGGCTTTGACATTTCCTGACATAAAACTTTTCCATTGAGATTGTTCAATATTATTATTATTGAGATGGGCAGGGTATGGATGTAGCAGGTGTTTCTTTTTTCTGTTTGATGATAATCAATTCATTTTTGTAGGTTGTCAGGTCCCAGGAAAAGGGTTCTCTTTCTCATTCTTCAACAAGAGGATTAGTCTGTACGAGCTTTTGTTCTTCTCTTCCTTGCATTTTTACAGATGAAGACTGTTAATTAAAATTTATATATATTTGTTCTTCTATTCTTAATTATGCCTTTTGTCCTTGTTATGTGTTATCATCCCTTTTGGTTTGATTTAAGTATATTTTGAACTAGATTCTTATACCTTGCAACTTACAGTGTCTAAAATTATATTGAGTCAAACTCCTGCCTTCATATTTATTGTGCGCCACATGGTTTTTACTCTTCAGACAAATAACAGCAAAGGTTTCTGATGTTGTCAATTTTTTTTTCAGACAAGTGCACTGACAAGAATTTTATCTTAAAGAAGAGCAGCAAGTCCTTATCGGTTAACAGATTCAATGACAAGGTATACTGTTACCTTATTCAACATAAATTTAGGATTCTTTTTCGAAGTCTAGAAAGGTCCTAGACAAACTTTTTGCTTCTTTTTTCTTCCCTTCCAATTATATTTGTTCATTGGTGATGTTGACTTGTGTACTTATTGGTTTTTTATTTTTTTTCTTTTGCTTTCTGTGCCTTGGAATTGGCAGAAATAGGTCTATATTTTCGTGATTAGACATGCCTTTAGGTAATATAAAATGGAAAAAAAGTAACTAGGTTTAAGGCATTAATATGTCAACACTACTACCAGGTGAGATGCTTGGGGCTCAAAATTTTCTTGTGTTTCCAGGAAAATGCATTTGAAAGTGATTTATTTCTCCTTGGCCGTGATAAAAGCAAAACCACGGAAAATGCAAAAAGATTACAAGCTTCAAGAGAACCACCTTCCAGAAGCTTCTCTGATAGAGGTCATAATAGAGAAAAGGGCAAAGAGCAAAAGTATTCAAAGAAAGACCCTTCTAGAAGCTTACCTGACAGAATTCGTAGCTGTGTTAATTCTGCTGGGTACAAGGATCTTACTGCTCATTTTGTTAGTAAAAGGTGTGTTATTCTTATATAACGTGTTGTTACCTTGTTATTTTATTGATTCTTTTGGTATTCCATGAAAACAACTTATTAATTTAGATGGGACCGTAAATAGGGTAACATTCTACATTTGCCTGTCATCTTTAGATGTACTAAAATTTCATGTATTGTAGATATGAGTGAACTTTGTATCTCACTATGTGTCAGCCAATCTAACCTTGGACTGCACAATGAACTCAGAGAGAGTATCCATCCCAAAAATGAAAGCGTGAGGTCCAAAATTTTGTGTTGCCATTACCCAATGCATATTTTTGCCTCATGATGCCCGTATTCTTGGTTTCTATATATAATTATTTTTTTTTACTCCAGGAAAAATCCAAAGCTAAAAATATGAACTTCTTTACTTATATGGAGTTATATTACTATTTTGCATTATTTATTTGAAGCTATTTGGTTCCTTGAACTTCAGCCTTTAATGCTTTAAACTTATTGTTATGGTAGAAGGAAAGTATCTAAATCTGCGGGTCCACTTGATGCTGACTCAGAGAAGGTGATTTAAATTTCTTTACTTTCTTTTCATTTTTATCCTTCCTTATGTCTCTATTAATTCACATCTATCATACTATTGTTTGTAAATTGAATCTCATTTTGTATAGGTAACAGAAATGGTTCTCTTGGATGACGACGACATAGAAGCACCAGAGCAGGCATCTGACAAGGAAGTTCCTGACAAGCAGTAAGAAATCTTCCAATTAGTTTACTCTTTTTATTATTTCCTCATTTCTGTCACACTAAGATGCATAAATTTTGTATATTTTCAGGAAAGAGAATAAGCTGTACTACCCTTCGAGGTAAATCAATAGATTCTAGGAGTTATTTTTTACTTTGCATGCTTCTTTTTTCTTATATAGATTTGTTACATTTTGAGCAGGAACGATCCAGAAGCCATCGAGCTTGGTTCTTCAGATATAAAATGCCTTAAACCATGTGAATATCTATCATCCCCAGTTATGAACTTTTATATTCAGTAAGTAATTTGCTGTTTTCCATTAAAATTAATGTTATTTATTAAGTAATTGATTATAAAGCAAGTCTTCTAGGTCAATTTAGAATTTCTATGGTTTTTAACAATATATTAAGGCTTCTAGCCAACTCGTGAAGATGCAAAGTCTGCAAGTCTTTCAGTTTTTAGAACAGCAGCAACGATAATCTGTATCATTTTTTAGTGTTGAAAAGTTTTTGTTATTTGAACAAAGGCAAGTCAGGTCAGATCTCTTTTGAGTTCTGTAAGTCGTGCTAACCTGGAAACTTGGTTGAGAGTTCTCATGGTTTTAGATTGTTTCCACATTTCATTTCAATTCATGATAGCAAATCATCTTCAAATTTGCACGATCAATTTCTACTGTGTTTTCTCCTTTCCTTTTCTAAGTTTCCATACTTCGTCTTATGTTATGATTTAATTTTTATGGAATTTTAAACAGATTTCTGAAGCAATCCCATCGTCAAACTTCAAGATTTGTACAAAGCTTCCACATCTTTAACACATACTTCTATCAAAAACTCGAGGAAGCTTTTGATGGCAAGGTCCTTTTCTTCACAAGCAATGAATAGCTGATGTTATTATAGTTATTATCCTTTCTTAAATGTGGACAGATTATATGAAAGCTAGTGGGGTTCAATGGTTTGGTAGAAACATGGCCTCAGGGTATCGAATCATTCATGGAAATAAACTTTACCATTAATTATGAACTCTGAACCCGTAATCACACCCAATACTAAACTAGCATATAAAATAGAGAAATCGTAACAAGAACATGATCAAAGAGCAAGAGCAGAAAGACATAAAAGGGGATAATTGTAACCATGAAATCATAAACTAATGTGATAATAATTAACAGACTAGATCTAAAACATTGTCTTTCTTTGGAATTGTTAGTTTTAATGTGTACGAAGAAAGTAACTATTATTTACTTTACTTCCAGGATGAACAGACCTCTTTATTTACGAAATTGAGGAGATGGTGGAAAGATGTAAATATATTTGAGAAGACATACATCATTTTGCCAATTCATGGAAGGTAATTTACAGTACATAAAGGGGCTCATTTAGTAGTACAACACAAGCATCATCTGCTTATAAGTTTTCATTAATTTTCTGTTTGCGAGATGTCAGCCTTCATTGGAGCTTAGCCATAATATGTATCCCTGAAGAAGAGAGCCAGTCAGGGCCAATTATACTTCACCTTGATTCGTTGGGATGCCATTCTAGCAGTCTAATATTCAGTAACATAGAGCGGTATTACCCTTAAACAAGTTATATATTTTTGCACATCAAAATCTGATTTAGTATGGGGAACTAATTTAGTAAAATATATCAGATGGGAAGGAGATGCACATGTGATTCGTTCCAAAATTCCAAATTGTGCAATTTCTGTTTTTTCTTTGCTTTTTTTTTTTTTTAATTCTCTTGCGCTGCATGTTGTACTGATTATCTGTGACTTTGTTTGGAGAAGCTATCTGAAGAAAGAGTGGCACCATGTGACTCAGAGCAACCCACAGAGTTCTCTGCATCAAATACAGAAGGAAAAGGTATCGGTAAGTTTTCAAACCACCCCCCCCCCCCCCCCCCCCCCCCCCCCCCAACACACACACGCGCGCGCAACAAAGTTGGTTAAATAGATATATTTGAAGCCCTCGCCAAAAAGGGGAATGACAAAAGATTTTCCTCTTTAACTAAAAGTGCTGCAATGCTAACTTCATGATGCCCAATCAGAGGGACTTGTAAAATATCGTTGCAGTACCATTAACTTGCAGAAAAGATAATCTTCTCTTATTAAAATCAATTGCCTTATTTAAAAATAAGCATCGCTATTTAGTTTTGAATCAAAGGTCTAATGAATACTTTTGCTTCAACAGGTTTAATTTATATTTCTTATGGGCCATTTTTTGTCATCAAGGATTGAAATTACCACTTGCATTGAATAATAACATGCTCTGCTTGTTTATTTTGATGGTATAGCACTTAGCTTTGCAAGATTATCTGAAAAGCATTACTTGATAGATCTGTTCTGATGAGTGCATTAACTCTATTATAAATTTTTAATCATATACCATGTTCACCCTTGCAAGTGTTCATTTATTGTAACCAAAAATTTTTGGGCATTTTATGTTCAGGTCCCACAGCAGAAAAATGAGTATGATTGTGGCTTGTTCGTGCTTTACTTCATTGAGCGCTTCATCACTGATGCTCCTGATAGGTTTACAAATGATGATCTTTCTATGGTAAGTACAATCAAACTTAATCTATATGTTTGGAAATTTAAATTTGGAGAATAGAAAAGCTGGAGCCCCAGGTGTTTATATAATTATTTGTTTCAAAAACTTGCCTAGCCATTATATTATTATGATTTATTACACTAACTCCTAGTTTGTTATTCAGCTGGGGCTACATTTTGGTTATAACTTAGTATTTGGTATTAAATCCAACACAATGTCATGCCCTATTTTTTCTCATAGAATCTATTTTTGAGAAATCTTGCAGAATGATTGTTTGCGGGCATGTGTTATGTTTGGAAGATTACTAATTTACTACACAAACTTTATGTTACTTATCTGAGTTGTAGCTTCAAGTTTCAAAATAGAGTAGAAGTTGATGGGTTGGAATGGAACTAGGTTTGGTGATCAATCTCATGACAGCTTGTAATAGTTGGAATCACTTTTCAACTTTCATTGAAAAGTCACACAAGATGCCTGCTGTTTGTTTCTAGTTTTCAACTTCTTATGTCTTAAATTGACAGTTCAGTAGAAAGTGGTTTAAACCAGAAGAAGCTTCCTCACTAAGGAGGAGGATAAAGCGTCTCATTTACAATGAACTTGAAAATGTTCAAATGCAAAATGGAACCAAAGATTTGCAGACTGATTGTTGTAGCTCAGATAGTGATCGACAATGAAGAAAGTTAATAGGAACTTCTCATTCCTTTTTTAGGCTTTGATAGTTCATTTCTTTTGAAAGGGTTAAGCAAGTGTTATGTATATAGGAAAATGAAGCATTATAGCTAATTGCCAGTGTAGATATGATATGTGCTTTCCTGTTTACCTTTAGTTCCCTAATCTAGTGATATACCTGATTTAGTTTCTTTTTTTTAATGATAGAAAGATAGGAGTTTAGCTCTTCAAATTTTATATTGCGTTCATATTAGTTCGAGCCCATGACTTCTTGTTAACCATCTTGCCTAGATAGTTATCACTTGAACTACCAAAATAGTTGATTTAGTTGTATAAAAGGATGAACTGGAATGCCCTCATGTCCTATTGGGTCAATTTGAGAGATTCTTGCTTTTGTAAGTAGCGTCTCATTTTGTTGTTGGTGAGATTTGCACAGAGGCGTGTATGTTTTTGTTCTGTAAAGTAGCAAGGTGAAATGTTGTATGGATCGAAATAAAAAAATTGAAATGCGTTTATTCTAAAATAAAACGATTGTCCATATAAATCAGTAGGTGAACTCTTCTATGGATTAGAAGAAGTATAGATCGTTCATTTTTTTGAATCGGATGATTATGATATACTCTTAGAGTATGAGTAGAGAGATATTTGATCTATAAAATTTGAATCGATCGATTAAAAATGATCGGTTGTGTACAGAAGAACAACTCCAGTAGGCTACTGGCTTACCGCTGCGAAAGTTGTACAAGTTAAAAGATCTTGTTAAATCAGAGAAACACCACCACCAGTCGATTACGTCAAGATTCGTGCCGAAATGGGAGAAAAAATCACACATGCCTGATTACGCTTTCTATGTTCTATCCATCCATCACGCACTCCCTCTTCTTTCCCTTTTCTCACAAACATTTCTCACAAACAGAAGAAAAGAAGAGAAGAGAGAGGAGATATTGAGATAACCTTCCAACTGCCGCCAGCGCTCTCCTCTCCTTCTCTCCCGCCACTCAGTGGCGCCAATGGGTACCCTCACTCTCACTCTCACCCTCACTCCCTCCTTCTCCTCCTCCACCTCCTTGTCGCGGTGGCCCCGCCGCAGTCCCAGGGTCCGGGCTTACATGGAGAGGAACCCCAACTCCCCGGGCGCAATCGCGTCTAAGATCATCGGTGCCTTACCGGTTGTCGGCCTTGTCGCCAGGATTTTCAGCGATGAGGGTGGGGTCGGCGACGACATCCTCGATTTCGCCGAGTTCAGGCGGCGTGTCGGCAAGAAGTGCGGCGTCACGGACTCCCAGGCCTTCTTCGATTTCAAGGAGCGGCGTGGCCGGGTATAAACATGCTCTTATTTCCATTTTTCTTACTTCTCAGTTTGCCATTTTATAGACAGCAAAATTTGATGACACTGTTGTTGCCATGAAGCTTATAAATTAACAAAAAAATTTAAAAATAGAAAATATTTTACAAATATATTCATGAATTTTACTCCAATACTCCCACCAAAATTTTTTTTTTTCAATCTGACGATTATAAATGAATATTACCCTTATGAGATTCATCAGTAACCGATAAAATTATCACGGTGTGAGCATGGAAGTAACGTCCTATATTCATTTACTTATAGATTTATTGCGTTTCAAAGGGTGTGAGCATGGAAGTAACGTCCTATATTCATTTACTTATAGATTTATTGCGTTTCAAATTTTATTCAGTTTGAGTGTCATTTGATGCTTTATCAGGAACCATTAAATTTCGATTGTTTATAATTATCATACAAGCTTGATGGTTCTTGATGAAGTATCAAACTATTACAAATTAGTACCATTTAGGATGAGTAATATTTTATCGATTTTGGGTCTGTGCTACCGGAGGATGGAAGTGCTTATGCTGTGCGATTTCTGTAGGATTAGTAAACCTTGGCATTATCTAATGGTTCTCTTCATGTTCTTTCTGGCCAGGCTGGTGACGCATTTTACGTTCTGTTGTGTTGTTGGTTGGCTGCAGTCGGTGCGGGGCTGCTCAAGACCGAAGAGATATATGAAGGAGTTGCCAGGCTCCGTATCTCCAATGATATTGAATTTGAAGAGGAAACTTTTCTTGCCATGATGAATGCTGCTAAAGAGGTATTGTACCCTCACCTCTTCACAAAATCTCTCTTCTCGTATTATATCAGTATGGTCAAATTAGACATACCGATAGAGTGATAAGGTTCATTCCTGGTTGCCGTCCCAGCATGATCGAGTAATTAGGTTTATTCCGGGTTGCCATACCAGCATGTATCGTACCAAGAATGCTGTGAGAAAGTTAACCAGCTGATAGTCCTTGATCCAGAATTGAGCTTTGATTTATTCTCAAGTAACTAAAACACAAGAATGCTGCTTTATCTTGATAGCAGAAAAACGTATAGATAGATGATGGGTATGATGCTGGTATATCTTTTGAGATAGGTTTTTTATGTTTAGTCTGGAGTCTGTACATTTGGATTGTTTTCGCTAAAGAAAATGGGCATATGATGTCTTAAAAAAAAAAAAAAAAAAAGAAAAGAAAAAAAAAAGAAAGAGGAACCAGAATAAAGTAATTACAACCTTGTACATTACAGAAAAGAGCAAAATCGAAGAATCCTTTACCTCAAATCCCGATGGAGGTCAGAGTAGAAAAGGCTATGGAGGCGATCTACGTCTGCTGTTTCGGAAAGGACCCAATAGAGGAGGAAGACGAAAGGCTGCTATGCACCATGCTCAATGCGGTATTCCCTACTGTCGGGAGAAAGGAGGTTGAAAGAATAGTCGCTTCCTTGGCCAGACAAGTGGCGGCAGGCGAAACGAACTTCCCTGGTCAGAGAAAAGTCTCCAAGGAAGTTGTGCGAAGGCAGCTCAAGGATCTCGAGTTTTTGCAGCAGAAAGAGAACTCTTCAGTTGATTAAATTGGGGCCATGGTGATAAGTTTTTCAGTTGTACTTAGTTGGTTCTTCACTTGAGAAGCAGATTTGTTCAAGTGATAAAAAGAGAGAATTTGAAAGAATTTTTGTGAAGCATAGATGTGTTTTTGGAATGTCGTGGGTAATGTTATTTGTACATATGTTTTGTTCCTTTTGCACTGGTAAATTGGGTAAATTTGCATGGAATTATTGTCGTATAGGAAAAAAAAAATTCTTCACTTTGTTCAGGACGCAGTTGTCTCTAAAATTAACCTTTTCAAGATCAATCTCTATTAAACAACCTATATAAATACCCATAGATTAATTTTTTTTTTTTTTTTTGAATGGATCATTTTCACCTTGGTTTGATTGTTTTTCAGATTACTATTTTACTCGGTAGATTGTCAAGAATGTCATATTGTATAATAAGAAGCATTTTCTGTATAAATGTGTTTCTTTTAAAACCAAACTTCTGATTCAGGGGTGAAGCAAGGAACTGTCAAATTAAGCAGGAGAAATCTTAACAAAAACCGATAATGTTTCATATAACAAGTAGGACATGTTGATTCATTATATAAAGGTCAATATGAACTGGAGATGGTTATTCATTATAGGAAATAACAACCTAAATTACTTGTTACAGAGAAAATGATAACTGGCAAATTCAATATATGTTTCATGAATTCATGAAAAAAACAAAAAGATTGCAATGAGCTTAAGAAGCTGTTAGATCCCATCAGCGAGCTTAAGCGTTGGATGATTAACAAAATTTGAAGTATAATCTACAACATAACTGATTATTAAAGCATTGCATGCATCACTAATTTAAAAAAAAGAAGAACTGAAAAACTAAAATTAAAGCTGCCGTCTTTCTCGTTCCATATTCCACCGTGCTATAGAGGAGTTGCAAATCCTGTAGAATAATACGTCATATTAGTAAAAAATATCATTGATGAAAATTTTAGTGCATAAATACAATAATGCAGCATTAGTTCTATAGCTTAACATCATCAAGTTAAATAATCAAACCATAATATTAAGGCTTAATCTGACATAACCAGACAATTATACATGATTTCTGGTCTGATAAAAACAACTGGTATGACATTTCAAACAAAATAGTACAATGTCATGCAAGCATCTTAAAAAACTTTTGTCTGGTATTTTATATAATATCATGCAAGCATACTAGAAAGATTTCTCCTTTTGTCACTCATGACAATATTATCGGTAAATCATCTTCTTCTGTCAATGCTAGCCATAACACAAAAAGGGACTCTAAAACCCCAAGCGAACCCGAACAAGACGTAACCTCCAGCTCAAATTCATGTGTAATATACTCAAACACTAGTCAAATTTGAATTAATTGAAGAGAATTCAAACTTCCCGATTTCAACCGGACAAACGGTATATACATTACATTACATTCATTCACAAAAATCATACATATTTGAAACCAGACTAGGCATCCCTTGGTAGATAATAAGATTGAGGGAGCAGATACAAGATACCAAATGTGATACCGATATTTATACCGACTGTGTTTGTGTTAGTCTTCATGTTATATGGGTTTGTATTCATATTAACTTATTTAGTATTTAAGTTATTCATATTATATATATAATCCACTATATTAAATAAGTAGCATGTTAAAAGCATTAATTTGAATAGTTTCTCAAATTAATATGAATACCAATCCAGTCGGTATTAATTTCGGTATCAACTTTGGTATCCCTATAACATTTTCCAATAAGATTTCATACAAAAACCCTACAAGCTATTGCTCATACAAAGCAGAGAATTCATAGAAGGGGGTGTGACAGAATTAAGTTAAGTTATGATACCTTCGGAAAGCCAGGCCCAAGTTCCGGGCTTCTGAGAGAGCATCGAAGTGAGCAGCGCCGAGGCCGTGGCGGTGTGCAGCGGCATCAGCGACTGCGCACAGCCAAGCTCCACAGGCATCCTACACATCCAATCCATACCAAAATTTGCATCATCAATCAACAATTTTGGGGGCATTGAGTATAAACATTTTATGATACCTGGAGAATGGAGAGGGGAAAATGGGACGGGAAACCCTAGGAAAAGCGGAGGACTGGTGGGGGGAGGATCGGGCGCCGGCAAAGGAGAAGGAGAAGGAGGCTGGTCGGGAAGAAGAAGAACGGAGGCCCTGGAGCGCTCTCCTGGCGCCGCCGCCCATCGACGCCATTCTCTCGTTCTCTGTATATCTCGCTCAGAGAAAAACCTCAGGCCGCCAAAGGGAAGAAAAGTGGGGGATTTTGAGATTGCAGCTGCATGAATCTTAAGATAATCCGACGGTTCACTTAAGATACCGTTAGATTGTCTCGAGATTCGTGTCAGCTCGGATCTCGAGACTATCCAACGGTTCACGTCATGAACTGCAAATTGCAAGGGATAAGTGCTACCGGGTTTCGAACTTGCGACCTCCCACACGGAGAGTGTTGTCCTTAGCCGCTAAACCAAAGTCCTTAGCCACTAGACCAAAGCTGGTTCTCTTAACTTTAACCTATTAAATTCTGAAACACAAACATATGATTGTTAATTATCTTGCATTAATAATTGAAAAAAAATGTATGAAATTCTGAAACTACATATTATTAATGTACTTTAATTTCACGAGTGTGTAAGTGAGTATGTATACAAAGTAAGATAGGGTACAAAATTCCAACTATAATAAAAAGAAAAGAAAGCATTTTGAAGATAACATTGGGTATATAATAATCATCAAACTTTGTTAACTGGATATTTTTCCCATAATTTTTTTTTTACTTCGATTTTAGTATATATATTTTTTTCAAATTGTGTATCAGCTGCCATTTCCGTTGTGAAATAATATTCCAAATCCCGAATAATGATGAGATTAGAAACTGTGTATCAGGCAAGGCAAGGCTGGCAAAAAAGTTCGTAGCTTGTAATTTCTTTGAGCTCGATTCGGTCTGAGTTCGAGTTTGATTTAGCTCGATTTGATTTTTTGTCAGCTCAAGTTTAATTTAGCTCGGCTCAGATGTTTTCTTGATTCGATGCGGATTCGATTTGTAAAAGCTCGATATATAATAATTTACACATATTTTAAACTATTTTGTCAATATTGTTTGTAACAATCAGTGTTCTGAAAATCGGTTGATTCAGCCGATTTATCGTCCGTATAAACGGAAACGGTGACTGATCCGTTTCGAACATTAAAAACGGACAGCAATTTGTCGGACAAAACAAAATGGACCTGTAATTAATTCTTTGGTTTAGCCATCTTCATATCATCAAGCTGTCACGAATCTTTCTTATATAATACAATTATTTCGTTACTTTTTTGTCATTTTTGTATGGCATCTCTTATGCAAGCACACCACACACATATATATGCACTCCGTTTTTTTAATAGATTAAAAAATTTTTTTCTATGACAATAGAAAATTAGCTTATTTCTTATGAAAATTATAACCAAAATAAAATCTATGTTTTTATCGAATATATATTATTAATTGCATTAAAATTAATATTATTTGTGTATATATTTATAAAACGCAAAATTGTCCACAAAAATCCGATTAATCGGCCGCATAACGTTTAGTCGCTTGACGGTACCCTCTCCGTTCGACAGGCGTATACCGTTTTTTAAAACACTGGTAACAATATACCTATTTTATTATTTAATAACGAAATATACTTATTTTTATCTTTAAATTAATAAAATATAGATAATCTTAACAATAATTTATTATGAATTAGTGAGAAAATAAATAATTAATTTATATTATCGAAGAAGTACAAAATAATATACTTATTTTAGCTTTAATTATATACGGTAAAATTAAAAATAAATATAAAATTATAATAATTGAGCTCGTATGGAGCTCGGAGCTTGATTCGAATTCGAGTTAGTTCGATTCAGTTTAGCTCGGTTCAATTTTAGCTTGAGTTCGATTTTATATCTAGCTAGATCCGATTCAAATTCGATTTAGATTAAAATCGATTCGATTCGTGAATCGAATCGTTTACAGCCCTAGATGGCATCATAATAATTCATAAATCTTTGACATGCACCGATGCTACTATGTATGCCTACAATACTGTAATACCTAACGTCCATGATGTCTATAGGTTAAATTTCCAGATATATATATTATATTTTGAAAATATATCTGTTACATTTAATGGACGTTTCATCGAGATGTATATATTATATTTCAAAGATATATCTGTTACATTTCGTATACTACATGTATACGTCCACACACAATTTTTTTATGGACGCAAGATGTTTCTCATACTGCAAATAGTTTTTTTTTTTATTTTTTTAAATTTTGATCTTTATACTGCAAATAGTTGCAGTCTCTAGTCTCTATTAACACGGAGCTTACCTCTAAGTACAGCGCTAAAACCGCACAATTGTGGTCTGTAGTGTGTAGACTCTGTACTCGACGACTACTCGGCAAACAAACAAAGGAAGGTCGCTTGGAGCTCGGAACCTCCCTCCAGTTCTCCTCCAATCTCCAACGCCAGATCCCAATAATATCCCATAACCCTACTCTCCTTCCATGGAAGCCGTCAAAACACCCAGCGGCGGCAGCAGTGGCGGCGGAGGCGGAGGCGACGACAAACCCCATCCCCAGCCCCAGCCCCAGCCCCAGAGGTACCAGCAGTACACCTATCCCTATCACCAGCAGCCCCAGCCACAGCCCCAGCAGCAGCAGTACGGAACGTTCCAGCCGAGCGGGCCCCCGCTCTACTCCCAGCCGGCCATCGGCTTCCCCCAGCCCTCCCCTCCCCCCGGATCGGCCGTCCCGCCGCTGCCGCCGCAGTATGCCGCCGCCACTAGACCGGGTTACTATCCCCAAGGGTATCAAGCCGTTTCAGGTACATCTGGCGAGAGCTAGGTCCATGGGGCAAGTCTAGAACATCAATTTATCAATTTTTTCCTTATATTAAGCTAAATTGCTAATCTTTCTTCCCTCTGTGATCATGAAGGCTACGCTGTTGTTGTCGAAGGACGGCCCGTGAGATTGCACCGCAACTCCGTTCCCTTCTGCGGCATTGGGATCGGTTGGATATTGTACGGTTCTCTCTCTCCCTCTCTATTCTACTTGTGTAAATTATTTTTTGTATGATCTCGAAAAGTAACTCATTCGCCCGAATGGGCTTTGTTATGTATGAGAAGAGGCTTAGTAATATTGCTACCAAATTTGCTTCACTCCCTTCATAATATAATGCATCAGCCCCTTTTTTGCTTTTGCATGACCATGAGTTAACATAGAAATTTTAGGTAAAATTGTTATAAATTCTGAAAGAAATTGCTGAAAGGATTGTTGCCTACATATATAGCTCACAATTTGGAGGAGGGTTGATTTGGGAAGGGAAACATCTTGCGTCCGCAGTATGAATGTCCATAGTCACTTTTTGTGAGTGTAGTGGTTACAAATGGGGCACATTTGGTCCCATTTGTCAGTCATTTTGTTACACTCTATGGACATCCATACAATGGACGGTAGGTCGTCCCCATTTGGGAAACTCCTATGTGAAGTGTAGTATATTTAGAAAGTTACTTATTTAGTCATTAAGTGAATCTCATGGAAATATTCATGGTTCTGATGAAAGGTTCATTGCTGGTTTCTTCTTCGCGGCAATTCCGTGGTATGTGGGCGCTCTTATTCTCCTCTGTGTTGGAGTCGATCACAAAGAGAAACCAGGTCTAATTGCTTGCACTATTGCGGTAAGTGGATCTTGCTATTGCAAACATATTTTTAAAAAAGATTTGTGCAAGCTCATTTTCATGAACTAGTAATAATGATATACTCTGGAGAAACCTGTTAGTTAGGTACCAAAATTCTGAACGTCATCTTAACCATTTGCTTTCTGTGGAGTCATTTTGCATGTGATTCTATACACCTCTATGATATGTCCATTTACATGATTAAGCACTTGAGACTTATACAGCATGATGATTTAGTGACTTTGATTTGCTACCATTTTGCTCCTTCAAGTTTCAAATGTACCACTATCTGTACTGTATTTATTGATACATCTAAGATATCTCACAGCCTTAATTTGACTATTAGCTGGGTTTAGAATTAATGCAAACTTAAGGTGCAGATTGGATAAGGAAATCAGTTTTCTCATGTTGTTTAGTGGTTGGGAAATGATTCCGTTTTATACCTAATCTGCTTTGCTCCTGTTCGTTATTTCTTTGTAAAATTAGACATGATTTTAAATCATTAATGGGAGGTTTTATTGGTGTCATGCAGGCCCTTATTGCTGCAGTTGCTATTCTGCTAGGCGTGACAAACGGTACTGCAATATGGTGAAATGTTTCTTGTGGTCTGTATATTAATTATTTGTGTTATTGTTGTATATTAAATTCCACCTAGATGTTGTATATTCTGTAATGTAACTATTCAATTGAGATGTACATGGAAAATTATTGTTGTGCATCATATTTATTGATATAATTCTAATGTGCCTGTGCCCCTTAAAATAAAAATGTGATGCAACTCAGTCTTACCATGTTCATGTTATTGGAATTCCCATCATTTGCTTTGGTTCCACTTGAACTAGTTGTTGCTTCTAGTGTGATTATGTATGCAATTACATATCATAAGCAACAGTGACAAAAATTAAGAAAAATAAAGAAAAAAATTCTGAAAATATGTTGGAGCATCAGTTTAATCTTCTGTTTGTTGTTATATATTTTGTAGCCCTGTCCTTGTCAGTCTTTTTTTTATTAATATCATCTATTTATCTAATTTCACGTCTTGAGGTTGTAGAGGACAAACTGACAAAGTTATTGTATGGAAAAAAAAAAAAACTCAGGTATTGAGTAACATGTAGCAGTGTTTTTCTTTGATTCATTTCGTTATTAGAATTCAGAAACACTCGAAAATCTTAGTTGAAACAGGAACATTTTATGACGGGTTGATGATGCTTATACAACAGTGTAAAATCAGATTGCAAACAGCATTCAGTAATGCTAATTAAATCACAAAAGCAATCTGTAACTTGTAATTAAATCACCCACTGAAGCCAAGAGGAAATATGTAAACATACAATAAAAGTCTAAAAATGAATAACTAACTGGTGCAAAATTTAGTAGTGCCATGTAAGAATTCAAATCCCAAATTAATAAAAAAGAGTAAAATAAACTCACTGAGAAAAAAAAGAGAGCAAATAAAGTTAACAACAAACAAAAACAAGACAAATGATTTACAAACAAATCTCAGTGAAAAGAATATGGAAGGAAAAAGGAAACAAAAAAAAAAAAATCATGAACTCAGGTGCCTGCTGCAATCCTTCCTGATCTCCCCCTTCCTCCCTTTCTTAATTCTGATGGAGCCCATCTTCTCCATTCCCGCCGTAAACGCGTCGAAGAACTTCCCCTTATCCTTACTCATCTGCTGCACGAGCGGGCGGGTGCGCGGGTCCAAGAACAGCGCCTGGTCGGTCGCCAGCAAGCCCAAATTACTCTCTAAGTTCCCGTAATACGCGTGATCAAACTCGAACGGGGTCTTGACGTCGCACGGTGCAACCACGTCCGCGTTCCCGCCGTACTGCGGGCACGACATGCGCAATGCCTTGAGCAGGCGAGCGTCCATCGCAGGGTCAGGGCGCTTACTGCCACGGAAATCGTACAGGCGGTTCGCGAACTGATCGCAGTGAGAAAACCCGATGGTGTGCGCCCCGGACAGTGCGACCAAGTCCAGGGCAGTTAGACCCTTGGAAGAAAATAGCCGTAGGAGCTGATCAACAGTCGAGTTGGTGTGCGGTAGGTTGGTCCGGACCTTACCGGGCAGCGAGACTTTGCCGTCCTTTCGGCCTTTCTTTACGGCATAGTATGGACCTCCTGCCTGCACAGAGAAGTTTCAAAGTATCAGAAGTGGTTATGCTGTGAATCAGCTGAGCAACCTTTTATTTCGAATCGAACCATTTTTATCAAACATGTCTGTTTAATCGTATCTAACAGTCATATCGTGACCATTCGATTATGAAAAATGAACGGTGCTGTTAACAGGTTTATGGGTTTGCCAGTCCAGATTGAAGTTCTGAAAATTTGTTTTTGAGAAATTTTACTGATAAAAAACTGCCTGCCCCAACTAACACGGTCACGTGTGCTCCATAAATCGGCCCATAAATCAGGTTCCCCAAAGCTTCAATCTTTTTCTTTTATATATTCATAATTCATCCAATCAAGAAATTTAAAAGTATCAAAAAGTTCAGTTCCCTTTATTAACTAGGGAAAAAGTAAAAGGTAATAATATATTATGAACAAGTCTCATGTTTCCTATTATAGTCGTAAAAACAGATGCTTTTTTTTTTTCCCCAATTGCATCATATGAATATTGATATTTTACCTTTAAGTGAACCTTAAATATTCTATCTATCATACCATCATTAAAAATATTTGAAATTAATCAACCTAATATGTTACTAATTAAGTTCCTGATATTTATTAATCATGTTATCATACTAGTGAATTTATTAGTAAATAAAAATGAATTAACACACACTTACAAGATGAACAGAGTCGCGAGCCACGATGGCGAGAATGTCGGCGCAGGAGACGACACCAGGGCACTTGCTCTCGACCGCTGCCTTCGCAATGTTCACAGTCTCGAAGGCCTCCGGTGGCAAGTTCTTGTTCTCCTCCATCTCTCTCTCCACCTTCGCCGTGCTCCCCGGCGTCGGGGCAATCAAAATAGATGCATCACAACCCTGCAAATTTTTATGAAATTGCAATTGCAAAAATAATCATCAATATTTTGTACGATATGCAGAAAAGTAGAAAAACCTGCAAATAAATATCAAGAAATCAGAAGATATTGAGAATTATCAACTGTGATGAAAATGCAGCTGACATAATCACATACATTTCATGTAATATATGCAAAAAGACCAAAAAAAAAAAATAATAACAATGTCACAAGATAATAACATTATCAAGCGTAAACATTATTAAGAAAAATAATAATAACAATGTTACAAAATTGTAAAATTTGGTTTCCTAGTATATTTTGATAAAAAGATTAAGTTGAGCGGTTCAGATCGACTATTTGAACACCACAAATTGAGATACTACGCGGTAAAACCGTGATATGCATATCACCGTAGTCTGACTCTATATATATACTATATAGCAACAATTAAATTATGCAAGCATAAATGACAGTAACTAGTTTTCGTACTTCGACGAAGCAATCGTGGAAGAAGAGGCGAATGGTGGCGGCGCCAGCAGCGGGGTACTCCCGGAACCGGCTCGCAGTGACGGAGGAGACGATCTGGTCGACCTGAGGGCATGTCTTGGAGTAGAAATCCAATGAGAGGACATGGTGCACCGGCACCTTATTCTTCCTTGTTGCATTGTTATAATTAGCATTCACAACAGGCTGCTGCTGCTGCACTGGTAGTAGTGCATCCTCCAATGCCGGTACAAGAGAAGAGACGAAACAGAAGGAGAGAAGCAAGACATGGAGATTAAAACTGCAGCTACCCATTGGTGATAGAATTATTAGAATTAGAATTAGAATAAGAATTGAAGCTGATTGAAAAGATTGAGACTTTGGTTTGGAATCATGTTGGGTTTGTGTGTTTATGTCTCACTCGTTCACTCACTCAATCTATGATCCATCTTTCTGTGTGGCGGAAGATGACAAAAAAAAAAAGTGAGGAAAAGAGCAGTGACAGGCTAGAAATTTAATTGGAGCATGCATTCAGATAATCCAAGGTCCGTGACCGGAGAAGGGGCTGGAAGAAGCCCAGTTGTGTTGGTGTTGCCTCTTCTCATCTTCTCCATTTCCTGCAAGTTCAGCTGCAAAGTTACGTGAGCGGGTATCGAACTGTCGACTTTTGGGTAAACAACAGCTCTAGGATCTCTCTCCTAGCCAACTGAGCTACCACCCGTTTCCCGTCTGGTACAAAAATTGTAAAATAGTTTTAAGACTCCGTGACATGAACAATTTGTTTGGTCTGTTGAGAATTGGGTATATATATAATCTTTTTTTTTTTTTTTTAACTCAACTTCTGAAAGAAATTTCGTTTTTTAATTACAGCAATATATCCCGAGTATTACTGTCTTTTTGAGTAAAAGTACTAGGTAATATTAAAAACAAATAATAGAGAAAAACCCGATTTTGGTTCCTGAATTATTTCACAACAGAAATGTACGCTATCTATCACAGTATAGTATAGCGTACATTTCATCATGAATAATGTTAGACTTAATTATTTCACTTGCAAAGCAAAATTAGAATACAATTAGTGACAGAAAATCAGAAAATCAAGGGAGTTCTCCATTACTTGTAAGAATCTCAGAGGAGAGGATACTAATTACTGCCCCAACTGCCTAATTGAGGCAGTTAGGTCAAAGTGATGGGGTTCTACAAACACAATTGGCCTCATCTGTGACTGTGAGCTCTTCTCATGGCATCACGGGCTCACTCTTGGTGCTCTACCTAAAAGACAAGCTTTCACAGTTTTTACTTACTTACCTAGGGATCCTTCACAGTCACACTGCTCCTTTTTCATTGTATAAAATATAAAGAGTAATATCCAGTGTTCATAGAAAAATCGCCCACAGAGTCTATAGGTTACATTTCGTATCTATATGGACAATTTTTCAATAGACGCATGATGTTTCCAGAGTCTATAGGTTACATTTCGTATCTATATAGATAATTTTTCAATAGACGCATGATGTTTCCGAAGTATAAACTACTACATTCATGAAATATATCTCACTCACAAATATTTTTTTGATGAAATGAATCTCACTCAGAAATATTTTATTATCGCTTCTTTCTTCTTAATTTCTATTATGGTAATTTTGTAAACCACTTCACCGTGTAATTGTATGATTTGTCAAAAATTACCAATGAGGATTTTATTTTACCTTTTGGACTGAATTAATTTTATTTCTCTAAACTCAGTCACTGGACTTGCGTTTCTATTTATTTTCAACTTCAATCACTCCCTCGATTGTAAATTTAATGGTGCAAAACGTATTCAGACTAATTGTGCAATGGTACTTTCTAAGAAACTAAGTTAATTATATACATATTGAAAAGATTATATTTTTTGCATATCAGATGCATAAAATATAAAAGAACAAGTATTATGCTCTTTCCATGAGAAATCATATAGAGACTGGATCGATGTATGCTGCAAGCTAATTATTCCAAAATGAACTCCTCAATCATATAACTCTGATATGTATAGAATAATAGAATCAGACTTTCATTCAGACATCAAAACGTGGAACCAATTATCAATGTTCCAGGGATATATACTACTACCTCTGTCCCAAAATAGATGGATTTTTTGTAGTTCATTTGAACTACAAAAAATCCATCTAAAATGGGACAGAGGTAGTACAAAATATACCTTATAAAACAATTTCGGCCTGGCCCAATAATACCACTAAAAACTTTTCTAAACAAAAAGGCCCCAAAAAGACAGAGATACCGAGCCCATCATAGATTTCGGTGATTGATCTCGCCCTATATATTTCAAACCCTTCTTGCTCTGATAATATTATTATTGTTATTATATTTTCCAATTCACACATTGATGATAAAATATCCAATAAAAATAAAAATAAAAATAAAAAAATTACAGAATTTAGAGTCTGCATGCATGCATGTGTATGCATGTGGAAGGTGGAGCGTGGCATGTAGAGATTTGTGTGGCGCCATAATAATAATAATAAATAAATTCAATGGAAAATATGGAACAATTACTCTAAAGAAAAATATATGTGGAATTCCTTATTTCTCCAGCATAATATTATGGGCTTTCCATGTTTTACGGAGGCAGTAATTAATTACAGCCCATGCATGTGAACTAATTACTTTGTATGGAGATGTGCTCGGATTCAGAAATATCTTGCGTCCATTAAAAAAACTGTCCGTGCATTTATAGATGTGTACGGAATGTAACAGGTACATTTCAAAATGTATCAAATATATCTCAAAATGTAACCTATGTACGCTGTAGATGGTTTTTGTATAGACGCTAGATATTACTCTACTCGGATTCTTTTTCCCTTTTCTTGTATGGAGCTTCCTGCCAATTAGCTAGTCATGAACTCATCCATCTTCAGATTTTCTATTAAAAGAAAGGAAATTTTATTTTATAGAGATACTGAAAGTGATGTCAAAATTGATACCGACTATGTAAATATTCATATTATACATGTATCTATTCAAATTATTGGTTTCACTATGCATCTTATTTAATACAGTGCCTATTACACACATAAGTTAAAGAATTAGGCTACGGTATTATGCATATCACGGTTTTACCGTGCTATGCGGTCCGTACCTCTATTTCCGGTGTCTAAATAGTCGACCCGAACCGCTCAATGTGATCTCTATATGAAAAAACTAGGAAACTAAATTTTACGATTTTCTAGAATTTGTTTGCTATTTTTAATGATGGGGAGAAAATTGTTATTTTGTATGAACCAGAATCATTGGATCTAGCCATTTTCTCTCCATCAATTAAAATAGCAAAAAAATTTTAAAAATTATAAAATTTGGTTTGCTAGTATATTTTGATATAGAGATTAAGTTGAGCGGTTCGGATCGACTATTTGGACACCAAAAACTGAGATATGAACCGCATAGCACGGTAAAACCGTGATATGCATATTATTGTAGCCGGACTCTAAGTTAAATATGTACTTTAATGAGTTAATTTGAATATAGATGTATTCAATATAAATACTAACACAGTCAATATCAATTTTGGTATCATTTTGTATATCTGAGAATACATAAAAACATATAGTAGGTATCCTTATGTTACTTAGAGAACACAACTTTCATATATGAACACATAACATCAACTGTGTTATTACAAACGTTCCTTCCATCAGCAAAGACATTATCGTAACACTTACACCCACATATGTAACTCTATAGATATTCATAGAGCGTACACTCGAGCGTACACTTAATATTGCCCTAAAATATATATATGTATGGGTCCACATAAATTGCAACTCGTGTCCACGTACATAAATCGGTATTGACATTTTGGAATGATAGCAAATATTTGTTTAAATTGGAGGAGCAATTTGTAAACCATTACGAGAAAACTGATCACCCTGTGATTCACAATTAATTCGGTCCCCATTAATTTATTTTATGCCGGCAGAATCTATATATCAATATATAATAATGGTTTTCATTATTTTCATATAAATTTAGATTGAAACAACCGTTGATACAGATGCATATATAATGTTGAAAATATATTGTAAAATGAATTAATGAAATGATGAGGTTCTACTAAAAGGTACCAATTAATATATATGATGGGTTAGCTTCTATACTCTGAAATAAAACGGCTAAACTTATATATACTCTTCAATGCTTAAAATTTCGATTAATGGGTCTCAACAAATTCTTTATATAAAATATTGGGAATTAAAAAAAATCATATTAAAGTTTTTTTTTTTATAAAAGTGAATTATATTTCACTATTTTCCTAAGCTTTCCGGGAAATTCTATTCATAGTACTTGACTACTTGCAAACATTTAACATTTTATTATTTTTTCTAAGCCAAAAAAAGAAACTTTTGCTTTTTGCGATATTTTTATATGAATAATCTATAAAGCATCATCAATCAATATTTATAACCTGGGCGAAATACAAATGTTTGCACAATATAACTCTAGTAATAAGAGTAAGTCTACCGGACTGAGCTTAAGTACTTCACGAAGCCTTTCCATGAGCGCATTAAAAAAAATATCAAATCACTTTTAAATTCCGATTTATATGGCTCAACAAATTCTTTATATAAAAACTATGGAAGACAACAGTTTTCATTTTTTAAATTTTAAGCATTTGTTTGAGTTTTTAAAAAATAACTACACAATATTAATAAAACAATCAAGTTTTAGGCATAACTTTTTAAATAATCCCAAATTAATAATTAAAATTTTTTAAAAATATAAAATTTTGTATCTCATAAATATTTGATGTAAAAAAATTATTGAATATTATTTGATATGTATTTCGAGATGCGATGACAGAGTTATTTCTACGTAAGTTTAAAACTCACACCAGAATATTTACTCCTACCATAATATAATATTGACTACATTTATTATGGAAAGCCTTGCATTGAAAGCAGTTTCAACATCCGTTCGTGCACTCAGAAAATGCAGCACATGTATCAATGCCTTCCTTCCTTCCCGTTTTGCCCATTCATAAATGTGATCTCATTTCACACGCCAAACAAAAGATTCCCGACATATATAAACGCTTTAATGCCAAAAAAAAAAAAAAAAACAAATTAGTTAATTAAAATTTAAAAGAAAGCTTGAAATTAATTAATAAGTTATGTTTCACTATTTTCAAATCTTTCATGATAAGATAAATTAACATGTTAATTTGTGGAAGAAAATACATACGCATGTACAGAAATTACAAAAAACAAAAAAAAAAAAACAGTTCAATTAGTTTGTTTGTATTTTTTTCAAAATCTTTGTAGCAATTGCGTGAGCGGGTATCGAACTCTCGATCTTTGGGTAACCAAAGGCCTTAAGATTTCTCTCCTAGCCAACTGAACTATCACCTGTAACCAACAACCCTAATATTGATGCTTGTACATACATGCTATTTTCAAAAATGCAAAACAATTACTTTAGAAAACTCTAAAAATGAAAATTTTTTGTATTCCCCAATATTTTCATATAAATAATTTATTGAGCACCATAAATATTCGTGATTTCGGACATGATAACATAAATTTTGAGGTTAGTACAATAGTCTAACTCGGTAATATATAGAGTAAAACTACCGTGCTCTTAAGCTCACGGAGACCTCCCGTGAGCTTAACACCAAAAACGTATCAAACCATATCCAAATTTTGATTTATATGGCTCAATAAATTCTTTATATCAAAATCATGTGGCATGCAAAAAATTTATATTTTTAGAAATTTTTAGGTATTTAATTCGGATTTTTTAAAAGTTATATATGAAACGATGGTTATTTTATTAATATTGTATAGTTGCTCTTAAAAAATCCGAAATAAATACTTAAAAATCTCCAAAAATGAAAATTTTTTGCATGCTATAAGATTTTGATATAAAGAATTTATTGAGCCATATAAATCAAAATTGGATATGATTTGGTACGTTTTTGGTGTTAAGCTCACAGGAGGCCCCCGTGAGCTTAAGAGCATGGTAGTTTTACTCGTAATATATATATATGCAGAGTAAAACTATGGTGCTCTTAAGCTCACGGGGGCCTCCCCTGAGCTTAATACCAAAAACATATCAAATCATATTTAAATTTTGATTTATACGTTTGAGAGGAATTATTAATTACAGCCCTGCAAAAGGAAGAGGCAGGGTGGGATGTGAATGCGAAGTCTCTAACTTAAAATTCCCTGTTATGTGTATTTTACCTTCCTTCCTACATTCTATACATACAGAAGGAAGGAAGGCCGTACAATTAGCCAGCTCTTTTCTTTTCTCTGTCCCAGTCCCTCCCTCCCAGTTCCTGAGTGCTTATCCCCTAACTTACTGCATTTTGCATGCAGTTCATGATATGAACCGTTGGATCGTTTCGAGATTTGTGGAGATCCGAGATGGCACGAATCTTAAGACAATCTAACGGCCCACTTACGTCTTGAACTGCAAAATGCAGTACGTACAGCAGGAGATGTGAAATCCCCAGTACCTTCCTTCCTCCCTTTTTACACTGAGAGAGAGAGTCAGAGACTCTCTTATAGCAGCTGCTAGCATTGACTTGACTCCTTGACAGAGAGAAGAACCATGGAAGGATTCATGGATGGATCATGCATCAGCATCATGCATGGCATCAATTCCTCGCGACAATTTCGGGAAACTTTTCACGATATCGAGAAATATTTTGCGTCCATTGAAAAAGCTGTTCATGCGTCTATGAACGTACAAAAAATATAACAAATACAATCTGAAATGTAACATATATATCATGAAATGTAACCTGTATATGAACGATATAGACAGCTTTTCTATGGACGCTAGGTATTACTCGCATCCAATAAAGAAAAATACAAATTTTCACATATATTAAAATTTAAAACAAACAGTGTAATTAATTATTTTCACAAATACTCGATCGATTTAGAGTCCATAATTTTCACTCCAACAAGTGACCTGACAATTAGAAAATTTCCAAGTGTCCATAATATTTTAACTATCTACATGTCTACATACGCATAAGTAAATTTTGTAATTTTTACTTCAAATTTTATAACTTTTATCCCAAATTTTGTAACAATGCGGATATGAATAGGAGTGGCAAAAAAACTCGTGGCTCGTGGCTCGCTCGTTAGTGGCTCGGGCTCGACTCGTTATTGGCTCGCCCGTTAAGCTCATTAAGCTAATGAGCCGAGCTTGAGCTTGGCATGGCTTGGCTCATTAAACTCGTTTGGCTCGATAAACAATTATTAATTGCAATTTGTACTGTTCTTATCATAAATTATTAATATATTATACAACATATGGTCAAATATATATGAAATTGTTATGGAAAATGTGTATGAACATATATTTATTAGTCCTTTTATATTAATTTTTATATAAATTTTGATATAACATACTTAAAATTTTATTATTAAAAAATAAACGAGCTTAAGAACCATCAGCTCGTTAATTAAACCGAGCTTGGCTCGTTTACATCCCTAGATATGAAAGACACAAAAACTAATATGCATATTGTTTCTACTGGAAACAGTCATACAAAATAACAGAGAGGCAGAGCTAGAGAGAGGATCGATGAACTGAATGCACACTACCTTTTTTTTTTTTTTTTGTGAATAACCCGTAGGTGAATGGATCCTTATTCTCTGACCCGGAGCACGGTGATCCGGAACATGTACTCCGTTGGATCTCTTCGGGATTCACATACCGAAAGATTCAACCGAATCTCGAGGAGATCCAACGGGGCACGTGCCCTGGGTCAGACGATCTCAAATTGTAGGTGAATGCACACTACTTAATTGCATCTCCAGAGAAACAAAATAAATAAATAAACAATAACGCTGTTGCCTCTTGCCCACCACTCCCTTCGTGAGGTGTATTCCGATCAGATGCATATTTCTCTACGTCATAGTCCCCCATGAGGAGACAGCGCTCCTGTTTCATACGATATAAATTAATCTAAGCAAGCTAGCTAGCTAGCAAGGTGCCTGATTGATTGGATTGTACATGTCTATCTTTTTTTTTGAGAATAGATTGTACATGTCTATCGTTCCTATACGTAAAGAAAATAATTATCTCCTGACATGAGCTAGCTAGAGTGACAAGTATATATATATTTTACTCAAATAAAAAAAAAGACAACTATATATATAGTTGTATCATTGTGTAACAGTACTGAAGAGGTCGCACCTTGTTTTGAGTTGAAATTATTATTTTTTTTATTTTTATAATAAATTTTTAAGATAATATGTAATGGGTCTTAAATTGAGATAATTTTTATGAGTTTATAATTTTAATGAGCTGAAAACGTCAACGGGTATTAACGTGCATTGACGATGGTAATCAATCTAAGTAAACAATCAACGGCTTAGGTTTCTTATTTAGAGAAGATA